>JAUPFT010000004.1:18410481-19010481 GCA_036936625.1 Parnassius smintheus behrii | reverse complement strand
AAGTTAACTTCGATAAGTTCAAAATCAATATTCCGGGCTGCTACTGAGAATTTTGTGACAGAAAAACCCAATAAATGATTCTTGACCCGACTCGTGTTTCGAAGCCGGGACCACATGATTGCGGTTATGACCATTATAATTATAGACCAAGAAGGCGGTCAAAAGTTTTAAAACTATAATAAATTTAAAGGCGTCCCGCTCTGAGGAAAATAAATAAATGGTCACTTTATATATAATAATAATGTAAACATAACGACACACGATGTAAATTTATCGTTAAAAAACACAAAAATATCAATTGTAAATTTTAACCAAAAGTCTATGGTGTTGCCAACTTTTATATAAGTAGACTATTTCCCACTATTATAGGAAATAATAATATGTATTCTGCAGTGCCTATTAACTAAATATCTGAAAGATTTAACCTCTCAAACCCCAAGCGGTCGCATGCAACCGCGGCCATATTCTATCAAATCCCTAGCGGTCTCATGAGACCGCACCCACCCACAGCTGTTTAGCCCATAAAAACTTATATTTACGGACTACTTTTCTATGACAACATTTGGCAATATAGGCTCAATGTGAAATTTCCTATCCTCTAATGCAATAAAAAGTAGTTAGTTTACGGTTTTTTATTTATAATCTGCGTTCATTTCGCACGCCTCTTTCGTGTGACGTGTGATTTTTTTTGGGTGTTGATTTTTAGATTTTTCTAATGTTTTATTAATGTTTAGTATAATATTTATAGTGTTTTATTATAAAATTGTTATTATGTTTTTGTTAATATAATTTATCTTTTTACGTTAATAATTTCGAGTAATATATAGAAATATTTGTGATATTCAAGCTGCCATTCTGTGCTAGATAAGTACATTTTTAACTATGAAAATACAATTAAATTCTATTTATAATGAAGTAAAAACACTAAAACAAGTATTCATAACATAATAAATAAACAGAAACAAGTATTATATTTAAATTTATAATGAATATTATTGAATATAAATGTATGACAAATTCAAGGTTAGGTTATTTTTAGCAACGCCGCGTCGCGCCAAGCGAGCGAGCGATGTTAGTCATTTTAGCTGACGGCTGAGGGGTTAATGGCTAGTTTTCCTGAACATGATGATTTACGTCGGAATTGGATTAAAACTACAGGACGAACAGATTGGACACCAAACCGTCATCAAGTGTTAGCAACAGACATTTTAAGGATAATATTATGTTAATAAAATAGAAGAAACTTACTCCACTATTGCCCAATGCTGTACCTATTCTGGTAAATGTTCAGTTAATGACATATTAAGTTTCGATTCAGGTTTTATGTGATTTTTATACAGGGTATTTTTGAAACGCTTCCGAAAACGAAGTCAGACGATAGGACTTAAGAAACCTTTGATGATGGGATGAAAATAAAAACGATCCCGGTGAAAAAAACAACATTTTTCACAATGTTTAATTAGCTTTATTCACGCTCAATAATGTTAGTACAGCTAAATGAAACGATTATTTCATAAAAATAATTATGAAAATACTTAAACATAAAACCAGCAGTGGAACTTCAAATGCCTAACATCAGCTGATAGGGGTCAATGTACGCGCAACGCCAAATACGCGCGGCTTATGAGTAATTACTTACTTACATTTTTACGTATTTTGGGGATAGCGAGACACAACCCTTTAAATTGGGACCGTCCCGCCTAAAGTAGGGCGTATGGTCACGTTAATTATACATAATATATGAATTTTATAAAATGTTACAGAATGCCTAGTAACCGATAAAGAGTGGTATACTTATGAATGAAAAGATAACCCTGGCACTTCCGTTCCACTATCACTTTTGCACCTTAAAACACTATACCGCACCATATTTTTTTAAATGGTTGGAATACTAGGTCTTAATTGTTCACAACATAATATATTATGAATTACTTAACACGATGCACGTAAAACTGTATTTTATTAAAAGGCGATATCTTGCTACATGTTAGCTCTCAAGCTTTGTTTAGCAAAGTAGTGTGATAACCTTGAAAAACATGGCACGCTCAGCGAAACAAAAAATCTTATCGTTTTATTTCATTTCGTTACACGATATTGGCGTAAGTTGCTCTTTCTCTTATGTGACTGCGATAAAAGATATTAATTTGTCTATAGCAAAATTTGTGTATAGCATTCTCTGTCTACTCAGTTACGTATGTATGCATGGTAGTTAGACAACAGGAGAACGTACGCTACCTACTAAAGCGTAGCCCGCCTGTCCTTGAAAATTTGTAGAATTTATAGCGGCGCAGCCGTCAGTAAGTAGTGGCTGCGAAGTTAGCTGTTTATGAGTACAAGTAGATGAAGTTAGTTGAATAATGTACAAATTTTCTTCACGGCGTTGGCAAGAAAATTTTCATGCTCCGTAATTTTTTAATTTCATACGAAAAGAAACTTTTAAAAAGGAGAAATATTTTATTGTGCTTGGATGTGCAAGTGGTTTAGCATCTGATCGGAAAAATAGACTGAAAATGAATTAAATTGAGTGAACTTAGCGATTGCAGCGCCTCATTAACGGTGTCCATATTTCTGGGATACTATTTTCTATGGCGATCGTTCTCCTGTTCTCTAACTTTCATGTTTGTATGTAATAATACTTTGTCTGTCCAGTGTCTACGTTTTAAACTATAAAAACAGATCAAATAAAAAACAGACGATCTTGCCTTATTGTGTCTTGCTATTGTGTTACAAAACTCATGGTATTTCATAAAAAAATATAAGACCATATAAAGGAAATATTATTTTTAATTTTACTTTATAAACTTTTCATATTTTATTTGTATTAGAAAATGAGAAAACGGAATAAGCACCTAATATTGTCAAAAAAGAATAGTTCACCATAGAGGTGCAATTATTGCTTCTTTATTATTTTTAATTATTATTATTATTTATTATTAAATATTAGTCTAATTTAGACGTGGGTCGTTACGTCATTTTCAAGAAACGTAACGAAACCAGTGACTTGATCGGCGTCACCTGTTTCAAAACTGGTGATTTTTGTAACTGGCTATTTTTATTCGGCTACTGTGATTGTTTGCATAAATATCACCACCAACTATACAGTTACACACGAAACGAAAATCACAATCCGTGTTTGTAGCTATACAGTAACTGTTTTCTGTTAAATCAATAAATTAACTTCCTTTCATACTTTATTCAGGTTTAGGACAGACTGCATTAAATGTATTTATGATTGATTTGCGTTTACTATGACACTAATATTTTCATAAAATTATTAATGCATGCATATTTACAAGTCAATTTGATTGTATATACAATGATTATTGATATTTACAGTTTATTTACACTTTTTCAACGTTTTCACTGTCATTTGTTTTTGCACTTTTATTTACACTATACAATTAATTTGTTTGTTTGTTTGGCTATTTACACACAGTTTTTAAGTTTTATAATATTATAAACATTTAAATTTTAAAATTTTTTTATACTCATTTTTTAGTTTTATTTTAATTTTATGAATAAACGAGTTCATGACTCCGTCAAAAATGTTTTAAAAATTATTTTAGTTAAATTCAATGTGACTCGCTTCCCGGAATCACAAACCGTTAAATATCTACAAACAGAGATTACTCTATATTATTGTTTATGTCTATAGTCTTACGTATGAAAATTAAACGTACAAAAAAACTGTTACTTACGATGGTTTGTTTATTGTTGTATGCCACATGTGCGCTTTGCGCTCGAGCGACCGACAGTCGACTCTCGCAATAATCACGGTTAACAGTAATCACAATCACGCATTTACAAAAATCACTACTTGTAACATGACTCGAAACTAGTGATTCGGTTACATGCCGCGTAGCCAGTTACTGTATCTAGTGACGTGAAATAACGCCCACGTCTAGTCTAATTCACAGACTACTAATAGGATACTACGCATGTCTAATTTATGAACGCAAATCGCAAACATAAAAATGTCAAAATTCATTGTGTGCAGTGCAGGATGAAGAAATGTAAAAATATGAAAAATGAAAATATTAGAAATAAATAAAAACACATAAAAATAAAAAGAACGAACATTATCAAATTATCTTTAATTTCTTCAATCTGAAATGTGTGTGTGAAAAATGTGAATATTGGAGCTAATTACTGTAGTGACGTACAAATACAATAACAAAAAGAGTCGAATGACCAGTGTTTTTTAATTTATGACTAAGATTACTGTGAATTAACATGTTTCGGAGTCGAAGTTGGTTTGGTGCCTCTTGGGGCAGACCCAGAAATCCCCATTCTTTAGAAAGGTTAAAATATCTTCATAACATATTATCTAAAAACACTACAGTGTCCGAGAGTAATCGTGGTACTTTGGTGGAGTCATTAAGGTGTATAGCAGAGATACTGATATGGGGTGATCAGAATGACAGCTCTGTATTTGAGTAAGTTTGTTGTTGTTGTTGTTGAATATGCAAACTAATGTTAGGTAACTAATGTTGTTGCACTTAAAATATGCAATTAGTACACCAACTCTTCAAACAAATATATAACACATAATAAAATATAACCTATACAGTATCTATAGATCTAAAATTTAATAATAATTGAGTTTGCTTAAGAACCCTCATTGAACACTATTCATGCATGCTTCTTTTATCATGTATCTCTAAGACAACTTTAATTGTAGCTTGTAGGGATACTTGAGCCTATCTATCTTATAGTAATTAAACTATTTACAATAAATTAACATCTGGTTTGAATACATAAATACTTATAAAAATATTTACAAATATTTAGAGTATGTTCTGAAATACAACGCAGTGTACTGTCCAATGCAAATGATGGTTAATATTTCCAATATGGACCATCGATTTCAAAGCCCATATTTTTTTTGTAGATAGTACTCACAAAAAGAAAGCGTTTCGCAAAGTTTTAGGTTGCGGAAACTTACGGTTCATGAGATATATTTTTTTTAAACTTTTCATACAAATTGGGAAATAACACGCAATTACACCAATTACAAAATAAATTTGACAAATGATTGATGTCAAACGTCAATTAGTGTAGGGTTCCGAATATTTTGAAAGTATCGATACATACTCGATACCAAGTATTGGATCAAAGTATCAATACTACTTGGTATCGAGTACATTTCGTTAATTTTGGAGACGAAAAATTATGACAAACGTGCCGCCGCCATATTGTGTCGGATATCTGGCCATAATAAAACAATTTTTAATTGTGTGTTTGCCGAATGAAGCATTCCAGAATTTGTTTCTATTTATTCAAATACAAAAAATTATAGAATAATTGATGGTATATCCATTAGGAGGATACAATGATTTTTAGAGCACAAAATGACAAAATAATCACCAACACTTTTCCAAATGGCGCAAAAGTATGACGTCATATACTGTCCAATGTTTTGGAACAAATCACCAGTATAGCGTCGATTCATGACGTCATTTGCATTAGACAGTACACTGCGTTGTATTTCGGAACATACCCATAATAAACATAACTAATGGCGGCTGTACATGCTCATCAACACACCACGAGACAGGCTCAGTATGAGTGTGTACATGGTGCTCTTGTCGCGTCGCATCGCGTCTCGTGGCCCTTGTGCACTCTCAGAAGCGTCTCAAAGTGTCTCGTGAGTAGGGTTGCCAGGTTTTTAAACCGAAAAGCCCGACGGACCATCCAGCTTAGCCGGACATTTTGGTAAAAAGGCCAGACACCCTTAATTATTCGGTCTTAGTATAACATGATAATATATTAAAATTTTATATAAAATTAAATTATAAAATTAAAGGAAAAATAATGCTTTTATCATTTACCATGAAATTTTAAATTCTAATGAAATGATAATAAAATTGAATGAATCAGTGTTCTTTATTATTAATCATTCAATAATCATTACAATATTAATTTCAATAGTTGCAATAGTATGTATCTAAGTACATGAAAAATATAAAAAAATGGTCAAAAATAAAAAGCCTAACAAAAGCTGGACAGGCCGGACACTGCCAAATTTGGCTGAACACTCAATCACATGGTTCAGTTACTATAAATAGAAACCATCCACAATCTTCTTCATCGCCGTGGCTTATTAATTTTAATTTTATGGTATATAAAGTTATAATAACTAATAGCATTTTAGCGGGCATACAGAGTTTAAATGATACAATAAGTGTGTGTGTGTGGTATGTTCTTGTGTCGCGCCTCAACACGACGAGAGGCACCCGAGGCGATGAGACGAGCGTGTACAGTCGGCATAAGATTTAATAGAATAAATTATTTTTTTATTATTATTTAGTTTTTCCATCTTGTTATTCATACATACAACACAACCAGATGGGAAATCTAAACAATGCGTGTAGTTTCCAGGAGCACCGCCTCCTGCATTTGAGCCCTGAGCCTTAACATTCGACCATAAAAATATGAACCCATTATATGGCATTGATGTTTCTAAAGCTGAGCCCTGTGCTTCTGAATTAATTTGTATAAATAAAAGGCAAGACAAATTATTGAAACTATTGGGATAATTACAACTGGTTGTAGTTGTGCTGTTGTTACACTGATAGACTGTTTTTTAATGATGAATAAAATTTATGTTAATCTTTAATTTGTTACTTCCAGGATGAAAACTTAAAAATCATAAATGGTAAACATTAAAAAATGTTCATTTTTTCCAGTTTCTTTTTGGAAAAGAACATGCTTTCCTATTTCCTGAAGATAATGAGACAAAAGTGTGGAGGTTCGTCATATGTGTGTGTACAACTATTGCAGACATTAAATATTTTGTTTGAGAATATTAGGAATGAGACCTCTCTATGTAAGTATTAATAAATGAGTAACAAAAATTAAAAAAAAATATTTAAGTCCATTCATCCAAGTAGATTAAATAAGTAACATAACCCCCATGCTAGGATTTTCTCCTGTATCATGAAGGCAGTTTACATACATAAATTGCACTAGGTCAAACATTCAGACGAAGAACATTTATTTGTAGGCCATACAAATACTTGTTCCATGCGGGATTCGAACCCACGGCCCTGAGCACTGGAACTCAATGCTAAGCCACTGTGTCAGAAAAATGTTTTCTTAATGTGTGTACAAAGAATTTTACATTTCATAAAGTTTCATCAAAAGATATTGTAAAATATTTTAAGACTATTGATATTAAGAGAACCGCCGATCTGTGGGGGATTTCTGTTGAAGTTATTGCGTCTATAATAGACACAATCGCACCTCAACTATCTATTATTTTTAATAGTAGTATCAAATCTGGTGTGTTTCCTGATTTAATGAAGCATAGTAAAGTAATACCTTTATTTAAATCTGGTAGTACATTGGACCCCGCTAATTTTAGACCTATTTCTGTACTGCCAACACTTAGTAAAATTTTTGAAAAAATTATTCTTGATCAATTGTTAATTTTTTTTAATGTAAATAAATTACTTCATAAAAATCAATTTGGTTTCACAAGGGGTCGCTCGACAACTGATGCTGGTGTTGAGCTGATTAAATATATATTTAATGCATGGGAGAATTCACAGGATGCTTTGGGTGTGTTCTGTGACCTATCCAAAGCCTTCGATTGTGTTCACCATGAAACATTAATCAGGAAACTTCAACACTACGGTGTAAGAAATGATGCTGTTAAATTAATTATTTCATATTTAAGTGACAGAACACAAAAAGTTGTTATTAATAGTATGAGTTCTTCCGGGTCCATTGTACAAATGGGCGTGCCTCAGGGCTCAATTCTCGGCCCTTTTCTGTTTCTTGTATATATTAATGACTTACCTTACATAGTAGGGGATAACCATGATATAGTATTATTTGCTGATGATACTTCATTAATTTTCAAATTAAAACGACAGTTATTAAATTACGACGAAGTAAATAATGCTATAGCTAAGTTAGTCAATTGGTTTAATGTTAATAATTTGCATTTGAATGGAACTAAAACTAAATGTATGAAATTCTTAACTCCTAATGTTAAACATGTCAATACTAATGTAATTTTAAATGGGGAGGAACTGAGTCTTGTTGATACCACCATTTTTCTTGGAATCACACTGGACGCAAAGCTTCAATGGCTCCCCCATATATCAAAACTAGCTAGCAGACTTAGTTCTGCAGCATATGCTGTAAAAAAGATTAGAACTCTTACCAGTGTTGAAACAGCTAGATTAGTTTACTTTAGTTATTTCCATAGCATTATGTCGTATGGTATTTTGCTATGGGGACACGCGACTGACACTGAAATTATATATATTTTACAGAAGAGGGCCATTAGAGCAATATATAATTTAAAACCAAAAGAGTCACTGAGACAA
Organism: Parnassius smintheus behrii; assembly: GCA_036936625.1. Lineage (NCBI taxonomy): Eukaryota > Metazoa > Arthropoda > Insecta > Lepidoptera > Papilionidae > Parnassius > Parnassius smintheus. The sequence goes on along the minus strand of JAUPFT010000004.1, from coordinate 19,002,142 downwards.
AAATTTAAGGAAATTAATATATTAACTCTGGCCTCTCAATACATTTATGAAAATGTAATGTACGTACACAAAAATAAAAGTAGTTTTGCGAAAATAAGTGATATTCATTCTGTAAATACTAGGAGCAGACACAAGCTGGTAGTACCAGTTACTCGACTCCACCGAGTCAGTAATTCATTCTTGGGGCAATGTATACGCTTTTACAACAAAATCCCAGAAAATATACAAAATTTGTCATACACAAAGTTCAAAAATGTTATTAAACTAAGTTTGTATAAAAAGGGTTATTATAATATTAAGGAATTTATAGATGATAATAACCCCTGGGAAGGGTGATCGCTACCAAGCTATTTCTAATTTGTCTTGTGTTGTTGATTGTAAACATGATTGTAAGCTATTATTAAAAAAAATAGTCCCGCTGGGTTTCTTGCTGGTTCTTCCCAGGACAGAGGTTTCTTTTGCGAACCAGTGGTAAATTAAAAAAGTGACTTTCAATAAGTATTTTTATAATCTACATTGAATAAAAAAGTTTCTATTTCTATTTCTATTTCTTCTGATTTCAGACGACTATTTTTATTTTAATATGTAGTTGTATAGTTAATTTATATTTATATTAAGTTCAATGATTTTTTTTATATTTTAAAAAGAATATTAACAATGCTATAAACATTACTAATATTCCCCTTAACCACTCGTGGTAAGTTTAAATTGCTTGTGTTACGAGTGGTTTACGCCAGTAGTCGAATGGCGGATTCGAACCCGTGACCTTTTTGAGTTCGCGGTCCGCGCCCTGCCATTAGGCTAATGTCGTTTCATAATAAATGATGATAATGATGCATTTCAAGAGGGTATTAAGATGTTCTATAGCTCTGGATTGCTAGATATTCCAGGCTTCACTGTTCTTACATGGAGGATATGAAGGGTACAAATTCAAAATAAGAATAGTCCAAATAAGTTTTTAACCTTCTGAAAAAAAGGCAATGCATTGCATTGCATGCCAAGCATATACGAAAATTTATTTTACAGATTAATATAATTTAAATATTTTATTTTAATATTTACAGATTATTTACTGAGTAATAACCATGTGAACTCAATAATTGTACACAAGTTTGATGTTTCGGATGAAGAAGTTATGGCATATTATATATCATTCTTGAAAACTCTAAGCCTGAAATTAAATAACCATACCATACATTTTTTTTACAATGAGGTGAGAAATATTAAACACTAGCTTTTCCCTGCAACTTCGTTCCTGTGCAACCATTACAATTGAATATTAATGGTTTTAATTTTTTTGTGAAAATTGTCAAAATTGGTCCGGCTATTTCGGAGATTAGCTGAAACAAACAGTTAGACAAAAATTAAAAAAAAAATTTTGTTATAACTGCCATACATACTTTTATATGCATTTAGTAAAAAGTTGTTATTTTGTCCTTACAAACAGACACTTCAATTTTATTTATTTGATATAGATTTAAAAAAATACAACACAAGCAATTTATTATGTTGTGTGCGTTTTTATAAAAGGAATTATACAACATAGTACATTCCATAATAAATTTTTCTCTTATTTACATTTTAATCAACCAGTAAACATATTGCCTATGTCTTCTGATCTTCTGAAGCTCTAATTGTTTTTTCTTTAGCATACAAAAGATTTCCCGTTATACACAGAAGCAATAAAGTTTTTCAATCATCCAGAGTCAATGGTTCGAATTGCAGTGCGTACTTTAACCCTGAATGTGTACAGGGTTCAAGATGCCAGTATGCTTCGCTTTATAAGAGATAGGTAAGTTTCTTTTAATTAAAAATAATGTGTGTTCATTACTATTTTTATTAAATTTACGTCTAAGCTCATATTTGCATGTAATATTATGTGTTAATTGCACTAGATTTTCAATTATTTAATTTTAAAACATATGAATTAAATTAAATATTTTGGTTTTTAACAAAAAGCCTAAGTCATCAACCTAATGATATTACACCTTAACCTCATTGATATCTTAATATCTACATAAATTAGAGAATAGATAAAAATTATTATTAATTTTTAAGTAAAAGTATATATTGTGTTAAGTGTAAAATTATTACTTCAAAATATAAAAACTAGAGTTTTATTCGTACAATGGCGTTTATAATGATATGTTTAATTTAACAGAACTGCAGCTCCATACTTCAGTAATCTGGTCTGGTTTATTGGAAAACATATTCTGGAACTTGACGCGTGTGTTCGAAACGACGCTGAGTAAGCATTTTTTAAAAATAAAAATGTTGAATATTTTTGAATGTGGGCTATAATTAATATGCATTTTATTATATTGTAGCCATCAATCTCAACAAAAATTAGACGACTTAGTGGCCGAGCATCTGGATCACCTGCATTACATCAACGATATTTTGTGTTTAAATATACCTGACCTCAATGATGTTCTAACAGAGCACCTGTTGCATAAACTACTAATACCTCTATATATTTATTCATTGACTTCTGAATCTACCAGACGACCTGTTACATCCTCTCCTTATAACAGAGACCATATTCCAAGCATAGAAGTGATAACAAGGAATCTAGAGGCCATTATAAAAGGCAAATGCTCAGATACCCCTCCAAGATTGACCTATCCCATACAAAGAATGGAGTCAGAAGAGGAAACGAAACCATCAGTATCATGTGTGGTGGCCCTTTTTTTGCTATCTCAAGTATTTCTAATAATAACACATGGCCCAATTGTCCATGCATTGGCCTGGATTATAATACAGTCGGATTTATCAGTGTTTGAGGATGGTGCTACGAGAATACTAGAAATGTATCTAAGTAAAGCAAAAACAAATATTAAGTTAGAATTCTCTAAACCTCAGCTAAGTCTAGAAAAGGCTTTAGAGACATCTGGTCAAGAAAGAGACTACACTACTCCTGAATATAGTGGGCCGAAAGCTTTTGGCTACGATTTAGATAAAGATACAGATCTATCTAGCTGTGATCTTGACCCAGAACTTGTTTCAACTTCCCTACCGTCCACTTCTCATATTAGCGAGACATCGAGTATAGCTCATGATTCGGCGGAAGATCTAGTGACGCAAATACATTCAGTTAAATCTACTGCAGTTACAGCTGTAACTGCAGCTCAAAATATGCCTGATTCCCCTTTACCAGATTCAGGCATTGATTCCAGTTCTTCAAAAACATTATCAGAACTAAACAATATTACCGATGAGGAGAAGGAAAAGTTACTTAGTACCAAGCCAAGTACATCAGCAGAAAAGACCATGACTATAGAGAGTATATTAGAAAAAGAAAATAGAGAAATTGTTAAGAGACCGTTTTTAAAGACTGTTCTAGATTCATTGGATTGCAGTGAAAACGATTACAAGGCTCTTTTTGCCCTATGCTTGCTATTTGCATTGATAAATAATAAAGGTAGAATTATTTTTATTCGAATTTGTTTAAAAATAAAAATGTTTAGCCCTAATTTATTCTACATAATATTATATTTCAATTTTGTGTTGAGGAAAGAAGGTTTGAACTAATAGTTTCCCTTTTTCTATTTCTTTGCTTACATTTGGTATTTTAGTGGGTAAGAATTTCTACTTTCGATTGAAGTTTTTAATCATGTTGAAGAATATATTGTATTGTTGCGAATGTGATGTATTTTGTACCTTATAGGAGTTAACACGGAGCTTTTAGACACGTTACTGTGTCCTGAAGTAGATGATACTACTAGTAAAGTAACAAACACTGACAGTGCAAACACAAGTAATCAAGACGAAGTATGCGGCGATGGAAATAGTCAACAAGGAACTCCAGCGCGCACAACAAAACGGCCTATGCAAAGTTTCAACGCACTTCTTACAAATAAATTGATGGCCATCGCTAATCTTAGCTGCAAGCCCGGTAAGATATATATTATTTGATGTTAAAACTTCTGTTGTGTGTTATTCCTCGAGATCATACGAGTTCGATTAAAAATTTGCTAAATACACGCAAATGATGAAATGCAATATTTTGCAATATTTTATATGTTAAAATTTGGTTTGGTTTTAAGTAATTTATTGCTTGGAATAACTGGCCTTAAATGAAAGAATGTGGATTTTATTTAAAATAAAATTTCCGTCCAATTGCTACTAATAATTAATATAATAATAATAATACTATAATAATTAATTATACACACTATTGGCAACAATGTCGTGCTTCGTGCAACGTTCAGCAGAATGTTTGGCTGTATGTTGTGTAAATCACGACACATATTTCACTTCAACAACCCGTCTGAGTGTTATAAGCATTGCTTTTATTTTTATGGTAGCTACATTAAAAATAAATCAAAATTTGTAAAACTCGGTTACCAAGGTATGTACCATAGAATGCTATAATACACATTAGAATGGCTGTCAACTTTATTTTGTACGAGGATTGGCGTCGCCATACCCGATTCGCTGTGTTGACAAACTAAGTAAATTTACACATTTTAGACTTTTGATTAATGTTCAAGATCATCATTAAAAATCGTTTAAATTTTCTATGGTACGTACCCTATCTGGTTTCTCAGGTTTCGTTGGAAATGTTAAGTCAATACATGAAGGTGCCAGCGATTTACAGATCAAGGTAGATTTTATTGCTAACTAGCGATCCGCCCCGGCCTCCCGCAGGTGATTTCTGGATATTGAAAACAGCGTCATCTACCGGGTACAACTGTGAATGTAAACCGTGCACGGAACCTTTCAAATACACTAGTTTTAGCGAAACTAACGAACAGCAATTGTTTTTTAGAATTTTTATTTATAGAAATTAGGTAAAATAATTTGTAATCGCGCGTCTATGATTTACATTGCTAACCTCATTTTTATAGTTTTTTCCCTATAATCTTACACCGTTATATGCTTATAACTTGCCTGCGGACATACATGGCGTAAGTGGAGTAACAGATACATACCACGTGCTATCATATGCGCCTGATGGCTTGCGAGTTAAGCGTATGACTGTTGCGTGTGAACACGTCTCAACTATTAACATATAAATTGTCTCTTTGAAAATAAATGCGGATACTGTGTGGCCATGCAGGGCGCGTGTGGGATGACGTGTATGTTACGTTGCCACTGTCAACTTTTTTGTTGTAGCAAGCAAAGTGCGGCTGGTGACGTGCGAACTGAGCGTGCGGTTGGTGCGCGTGGCCATGCAGGGCGCGAGCGGGGTGGCGGGCACACGACACGTCGCCGGCGTGGACGCGTTACGTGCTCGGGCCGCCGCGCTTGCGAGGAACTTCTACAAATGCGACGACATCTTCCTCGATATGTTTGAAGACGAGTTAGTTCAATTTATTTATATATAATTTATTTTTATTTTGTAACCTTTGAAAGGAAAGTCTTCATACTTTTTTTTTTTATAGGATAGGGTGACAAACGAGCACACAGTCCACCTGATGGTAAGTGGTTGCTGTGGCCCATAGACATCCACATCTATCCTCGATTACGAATCAAAATGCAGATGCGTTTTGATTTCGTCACCCGTGAGGACTAAGATGGAATGCCTCGTTTCCACTAAAAGGGTCTCCGGTTCTCTACACTCACCATACGAAATACAGCAGCATTAAGCTACTATTTCACGCTGGTATTCTGTGAGAGCGTGGTCCTACCCCGGTCGAGCCGACCCATTCGTGCTACAACTATACTTCTAATATAACTGCAGCATGGCTCTATCACGTATAAAACGTACTGACAAGCGAAGGAGGCGTTGAATATAGGATGCTTCGAAACCTTGTGACTGTGACGGCGACGGCCTTTGGCAAAAACGTACGTTACATTTTGATGATAATTATGCAAGAAAGAATTAACGAATATGTTATATAATAATTTTTATATAGGCGACTTTCGTGGATTTGACCTTGGCGTGTAGTTGACGTAGCAGAAGTATTCAACACATTGTATTTTATGATCCCTTTAAGACAATCTCTCGTTGATAGTGGAATAATATCGTATGAATGATGATCATGTTTATGTCCTTTTGCCAATTTTAAACCACGTTCACTAATTTCGAATAGTAGGAATCCATCAACTGGATCGCTAGGACTCGCAGTCTTCAATCGTATATGCTAAATTCGAAAGATATAGACCGGTGATGACAAGTAACACTCCTGAAACTTTGCGGATCTTCGAACTCTCCACCCTTTCAAAATTGAACCTAGTGCCTGTTGGACATGAAACAAAAACAGAAACAGAAACTTTTTTATTCAATATAGATTATAAATAGTATTTATTAAAATCACTCTTTTGTTTAATTTACCACTGATTCGGAAAAATTTTTTTGTCCTGGGAAGAACTAGCCAGACACCCAGTTGCACAATTAATAACAAGTAAATTAGAAATAGCTTGGTAGTGATCACCTCATTACCAGGGGTTATTATCACCCATACATTCCTTAATACTACAAGAATCCTTTTTATACAAACTCAGTTTAAAATAATTTTTTATGACTGCCTCGTCGGTCTAGTGGTTCGAATCCCGGTTCGGGTCAATAAAAAATCAGTTTATTGAGTTTTTCGTCAAAAAATTCCAGTATCTGCCCGAAGTATGTAAGTTGGCAGTGTCTTTCTCGCATGTGCGTCGGAAAGCACGTAAAGCCGATGATCCTGGGCCTGATCTCTCTGCGGTCGTGTCGGTTTACCGTCCCATCGGACTGAGAATGAGGGAATAGAAAGTGTATATGTGCTTGCGCATACACTTGGGCACTATAATCCTGTCCTACGCCGATGGCTAGTCTCCGTTGAGGCTGGCCGCCGTGGCCAAAATTAGGTCTGGGGGACATTAATACAGTTTTTAAATTTTGAGCAGGTTTAATTTTATATATTTTCTGGGATTTTGTTGTAAAAGCGTATATATCGCCCCCAATAACGAATTACTTGTGTCGGTTCCTAGTATTTACGGAATGAATATCACTTATTTTTGTAAAACTACTTTTATTTTTGTGTACGTACATTACATTTTCATAGATGTATTGAGAGGCCAAAGTTAATGTATTATTTTCCTAACAAATATAATTTAAGAGTCAGTCGCGTGCCCCCGTAACAAAGTACCATACGACATTATGCTATGGAAATAGCTAAATTAAACTAGTCTAGTTGTTTCGACACTGGTAAGATTTCTATTATATTTTACAGCGTATGCTGCAGAATTAAGACTGCTCGTTAGTTTTGATATATGAGGTCTATTGAAGCTTCGCGTCTAGTGTGATTCCAAGAAAAATGGTCTAGTTTTAGTGCCATTTGAATGCAAAAAACCAATTTACTAATTTAGATATTTTACTTCGTCATATTTTAGTTAATATTGTTTTAATTTGAAAATTAATAAAGTATTATCAGCAAATAATACTATGTGATGGTTATCCCTTTTATGTAAGTTAAGTCATTAATATATACAAGAAACAGAAAGGGGCCGAAAATTGAGCCCCGAGGCACGCCCATTTGTACTATCAACCTGGTAGAACTCGTAGTATTAATGACAACTTTTTGCGTTCTGTTACTTAAATATGAAATAATTAATTTGATATTTAAGTAACAGAACGGCGTTCACCATGAAACATTATTGTTTCCTGAATAATGTTTCATGGTGAACGCCATCGAAGGCTTTGGATGGGTCACAGAATATACCCAAAGCATCCTGTGAGTTCTCCCATGCATTGAAGATATATTTAATCAGCTCAACACCAGCATCAGTTGTTGAGCGACCCCTTATGATTTTTATGAAGTAAATTATTTACTTTAAAAAAATTTACATAATATGATCAAGAATAATTTTTTCAAAAATTTTACTTTAAGTTTTTACAGTACAGAAACTAAAATTGGCGGTCCAATGTACTATTAGATTTAAATAAATATGTTACTTTATTATGCTTCATTAAATCAGAAAACATGCCAGATTCGATACTAATATTAAAAATAACAGCTAATTGAGGTGCGATTGTATTAATATTGAATTATAATGTTTATGAATAAAATAGAACCAAGTGTTCGCACGTGCCTAGTTTAATCCCGACTGTCACTTTTTACAGGTACTGCGAAATGAGCAAGCGCCCTTTGAATGTTGAATGGCTTTGTATGGACGCTGCGATTTTATTGCCGCCTACACGAACGCCTATGTCGGGCATAGCGTTTGCGAAACGGTTGCCCAGCGGAGAGGTCAGTACAGTAATATATATTTTATTATTGTTATTTTTTTATATTAGGTAGTACCAAAAGACGAAATTAACTTTCTTCTGATTTGTTCATTTTTGAATGTTTTAAACAGCAATCGAGAAGTTAAAACACATTTATAAGTTGTAAATGTCCTTAAAAATAATATCAACGAATAGATATCAATTCATGTATAATATGTTGTTTTTATTTATATAACTTAACGCGTATATAACATTGCACGCATTAACAGTAACATCGATGTCATTGATATATTATCAGTTGATAGTTAGTTAGTTAGAATGCCACTGGTCGCACTAGAATAGTCGTATAAAAACTAACCGACATATGAAATAATAAGTACTTCCGATATTATATATCCGATTAAAGTATATTTACTTACTTATAAATCGATACTTTTTCTGACATCTTTGCAGGATTCTTTTGTGAGGTTAAGCTTTAAGCCTTAAAGCTTAACCTCAAAAAAGAATCCTGCATCTAAACCATTGAAGTAATATGTACTTACGTGCTAGAACAGCTATCTCAAACAAAAAATGTGCGCTACTCTGTGTTCGCGCGGTTGTTTTTTTTATCATAGAATAAATGTAGGTAGAATGATCCGTAGGTAATAGCAGATTGTATTGTTAAATAGGTAAATTATATCGAGAACAATATTTAAATTTCGTCATTTATTTTGTATATTATATTATTATTTAATATAATGTTACATAATATTATACCACAATTACATTTTAATGACATTTTTATCTGAATACTTTAAAAGGTATCTATGTCAAATATAAAAATATACTAAATGTATGTTTATCAAAACTTATTAACATGACATTTAAATTTCAAATATATTTTTTAATAAGAATAAGAGTCGTTCATAAATGCTGAGCACGCGAGAGCTAAAAATGGACGAATTTATTCCACCTTGACTTTAATGTGGAAACCTAAAAATAAAATAAAAGAATAATAAGCAGATTTAAACATAAAAATCTATATATGTATAATTATAATAACTTATATATGTTTCTACTATACTTAAGTACCCACAGAAATGTCGCATCTGAACGTATTAATTTCATAATCTATATTCCATGACACGAGATGGCGTCTTAGAAATAATTTGTTTTATTATTAATCTATAATACTTTTTTATTGATTAAGTATCTTATTAACCGATGAAAAGTAATTCCTGGGTTTTTACTATTATTTCATGAATTATTTGTGCAATATCTAAGTACGCACGAGGGCATATTTTTATCAAGACATTTTCTTTACATCAACACAACACATGACAACTCCACAAGCGCTTAGCGAGTGACTGATGCGGTGTATGCACCGCAGTTGAGTAAAACAGAGTAGCTGAATGCAGTGTCGCCTCCAGTACGTAGTACATAATAGCTCAATGATCTAAACTTAAATATTTCTTCCCATGGCTGGCCAAGATATTTTTTGACTGTATTACAGACAAATACATTATCCGCAATCTTCACAACGAATTTTCTTAACATCTCCCTCACTCTACTTACAACAAGACAAATGGGAGTGATGAACTATTTAAATTTTTCTCCTGTCTCCACGCAGCAATTGTAACGGGAATGTGAAAAATGTAATCATTCTAGGATTTAGCTGTCGGCTAATGGTCGTTTAAACTTTTTATGATTTTTTCCAACCGACTTCAAAAAAGGAAGATTTTCTCAATTCGACTGTATTTTTTTGTGTTTTAGCTCAGAACTTTTTTTATAGGTAAATCGATTTTGATCATTATTTTATTTTAAAGCTGGTGCTTCTTATGTGGTCCCATATAAATTTGATCAAGATCTGACTATAAGTTTTTGAGTTTTTGTATTCTTAATAATGCGTATTTAATTGACCTCGACTACATTGATGATGTTCTCATTCTATTTGTATTGAAGTCGGTTGTACAAATTTTTTAATTTTACGACTTGTTTTTCACAAATCACAAATTATAATGATTTTTCGTAGTGACATGAACGTTTATTTACATAACATAAATATATACATTTATTTATCACTTATTATTTTGAAAAAGAAACATAGAGTTATTAAAATCACATATCAACATAGAGTACTCAAACTTGAGAGTTAGACCAATGAACATTTCAGTTACCTGTACACAACGTACTAGGTATATTATTGCAATAAAATTGTCGAATACTCTGTTTATTTGAAAATTTTTACATAACCGTTTAGTTGGTTAAACATTCCATTATATAATATATAGGCATGCAACAATAATTTAGTCTTTCATTTATTAGGCAATCATTAACTTTTGCAGATGGAAAGAGCTCGACGGGCAATTAGAACGTTCTTCCTTATTCGAGATTTGTACTTGAAACTCACCGGCAAACCGGAAACACAGTTGCCACTAGCCAATCCTTCGCCGTTCGTTCAAGTTGGAGAAGTTTTGGACCTCAGTAAGTATCATAGTTATGTGATGCACCAGCTGACACTCATCTGACCCGAGTATTAAGAGGATTGTGAAGCTGTAAATTTTCATACAAAAAGCGATAACGTTTTCCCACCAGTAAACGTAGTCTAATCTTCATAATCTTTGGAAATGTTGTAGATATAACAAAAAACTAGGTCCGTACGTTTTAATTTTAAAGAAATATTACGTACGATATAAGTTATTAGCATCTAAATATCTATATTTTTGACTTAAAAACTTCGTTTAAAAAAACGTTTTGATTATTCTTAATTAAACTAAACTGATTTACTAAAAAAAATACGTACAGACCTAGACTAAGGTATATTGAATCAAATGAGACCAAAATTATCTCATTTCGTAAAGGTTTAGGGGGGTAAAAATGATATCATATAAAGAAATGTAGGCAATTGCTTCCAAGACTTGCAACTCTCTCTATCACACGATACAGCTCGGGAGGCAGGGCCGCACGCATACTGCTGTAGTTGTGGTTAGTTGTTATTAGATGTCGGAGATTTTTTTTCTATATACATATATGTATAGATTTGACGGCTACGTGGCGCAGTAGCTTAGCAATGAGTTACGCTGAGGGCCGCGGGTTCGAATTCCGCACGGCACAAGTATTTTATGGCTTACAAGTAATTGTTTCGGGTCTGGATGTTTGTCCTTGTGTAATTTATGTATGTAAAAACTGCCTCCACGATACAGGATAAAGTTCTAGGGTGGGGGTGACTTAAAAAAATAATAATTAAAAAAGATATTATTATAGACTAGGGAGAAGAAAGTAATAACGAAAAGTTACACAAATAATACTTCTTATGAAAAAATAATATCTGTGAATAACTTCATTACCTATTTAGTCTTTTTATTTTAGAGTCTTTATTGAATAAGGACTGTAACCTAAAAAGATTTCGAGATTACACTTAATTAGGTAGGTGAATAAATAAAAAAAGTAACAAATTCTGGAAATTATTTTTTTATTAATACATATAACTTTATTACACTCTTTCTCGAGCTGCCACATTTCTAGGTACTTGAGGGTCAATCAGCATTGGTAATAAACACTGAAAATAAAATGTGTTACGTTTTGGCTGCATTTTTTCTGTCCAAAAGTGGTCATTGGTTGCGCGGAAAAAACCATTGGATTATTATATTTGACGGTAGAGGTGCCAAGCCGCTTGTTCCTTTCCGACAAAACGATATCATTCATACCCTCCTCGATCCTCCATCGACACATCGGGGTGGTGGGGTGGGAGGGGCAAGAAGATGATTCTAGAATGTCACGTAATCATCGGGGCCGAGGACATATAAGGCACGCGCGACCGTTGCGCGGCCTCTTTCCTACCGCGCCAGTCATTGGAACAACAGCTTTTTCCTACCGCGCCAGTCATTGGAACAACAGCTCTTTCCTACCGCGCCAGTCATTGGAACAACAGCTCTTTCCACCGCAGTCGTCGTTGAAACCACACCGCTAGTAGAAACCGCTTTAGCCTGGAAGCAGTCGAGCTCCAGGAAACCCGCCTCACCTCGTGTGAGATATAGTCGCGCACCGCCTCTCTCCGGAGTGTTCCAGAAGAAGTTCCAGAAATTGTAGCTATAGTGCTCAACAGGATAGAAGAAACCCCGGTGAGTCAACACTCCTTTATTTACTGCCTTATATAGTTTAACCCGCTCCAATTTTGTTGTTCTCCTAATAAGGCAGGATTCCCTTTCAGCGATTCGGCACCATAATAGTTTAGTTTTAGGGAAGAGCGAGTGCATTATACCGCATTCTATAGTAGTCGCTTTTACGTAAGCGTAGAAGCAACCGCATATACAGTCCACTTTAGTTAATATCTCGCGTAATAGGTTTAAGGTTCGACCGGGGAACTAGACTTCGGCAGCCTTAAACACGTGGCTCCACCAGTCATCGTACTTAATTTTTTCATACGCTATAGCATGTAGCGTCCATACTACGAAAAAAACAAAATTGCCTACCAGTGATATGTAATTTTCCCTGGACCTGATAATAGTAATCATGACTTCTTTTTAAAATTATCTGTCCTTCTCGTATCAAACAAAATTTGATCTTTTTTCAGTTATGGCCTCCACAGGTGGCATATCAGAAGCAGATATAGGACATTTGACTTCCATTAGAGAGTCATCTCAGATAAGTCCATCGGGACTTACCCCTAAATAATAATCATCTTAATCAATAAACAGTCCACACACCGAAACTTTTAGATTGGCAATTGTGGAAAATTCTCGTATGGCCTCCGATCCGTGTTGGTTTCCATATTCGGTTGCCGTATTTCCTTTGAAACGAGTACACAGTAAGGGCGCAGTTTGCGATTTTTCCAAATTTATATGCAGTTAGCCTTTTTCTCCGTTCAGTGTATCACAAATCATTGTCTCTTTGACCTCTAGTAGCCAATTCTAATTATTTTATTTCGTCCTCGTTTTTTTTGTAAAGAAGCCTAAAACTCTTCTTTCTTTTCTTAAAAATATGATTGGCACCGATTTTTATGTCATTTTTGGTGTTTTTAATTTTTTCCACGTCAGTGGATCTCTTCGTTCTTCCAATGTTTCACGGCGCCAACTACTGCTTTTTATATTGAATAGGGTGACAAACGAGCACACAGCCCACCTGATGGTAAGTGGTTGCTGTGGCCCGTAGACATCTACGTCATCCGTGAGGACTTAGGTGGAATGCCTCGTTTCCAGTAAAAAGGGTCTCCGGTTCTCTACACTCACCGTACGAAACACAGCAGCATTATGCTACTATTTTACGCTGGTATTCTGTGAGAACGGGGTCCTTCCCCGGTCGAGCCGACGCATTCGTGCTACAACTATACTACTAATATAACTAAAGTATGGCTCTACCACGTAAAAGCGACATAAAACATTGCTCACAACTCTTTTTCTTGTAGGTACTGATAAGTAACCTTATTGGTTGTTAGTTTTCTTCCCCAACTACTTCAATTTGGAACAAAAATGTCTGAGAAAATGATTTTTGCGTTCTACTTTTTTAACCATAAGGTTAGAACCGTGTGGCATAGTAATCAATAGTCCATTTATGATATCAGAGTCACAATTGCCAATCAGCATGTGATATTTAACGCCAAGTTTTTCAACGCTTTTTTTTGAAACCTTCCACTATTATGCATTCTTCCATCGATGTATCGCTGTTAGACCTCTAATATCCTTTCGACGAATATAAGGATTACATCGTCCCTTCATATTAATGTCCGGTAATTCCTTGTCAAGCTCAGAACCACTGAAAAATAAATAGAATGATAATAGTTAAAAATATATTTTATGGCTAACTAACGCGGGCAAAAGCTAGTTTACCTTCATTTGATTGTTAAAATTTAGATTAGTAAATTAGTAATTAGAATTAGTAATACGAACTGCATTTTATAACGGACTAATATTAATATAATAATAATATATAATAATATTCCACAACTATCACACAACGCCATCTAGTCCCAAGCTACCCATAACACAAGCAGAGCTTGTGTTATGGGTACTAGACAACTGATAAACATACTTATATATTTCTAAATACATAAATATTATAGATAAATTACACCCAATATAAAACTCAATTACAACATATGTCATGGTTGAAATGATTTCTATGACATTTATATAAAAAATGCATAGGTATTCAAAAATCGGTCCACGATGGAGAAATCAGTAAACATACATAAAAAATAAAATAAAAGAAAAAACATGCAGCCGAACATAGAACCTCGTCCTTTTATGAAGTCTTAAAAATCAACATCTGCCGGGCTAGCATGAGCGGGGGACAATATATCCCCGGGGAGAGGATACAATTTTTATCCCTTGCTTAATTTTATCCACCCTGCGAGCATGGGCAAGAGACAAAAATTATATCCCCCGATTATATCCACTGACAAGAGATAAAATTGTCTTATCTCTATAGTATATCCCCGTTTGACATAACGAGTAGACATATATCTCCCCGTCTGTAGCATGAGGCCAAGGGAAAGAGAAAAAATTGTCCCAATTTGACATTTGAAAGGGACAATTTTATCCTCTTTTGCGGACGTGGGTTTAAGTTTATCTTCAAACCATTTTAATACGAAAAAGATGTCTCGAGCCTATTGCAACTACATTTTCGTGTCAGAAATTGAAAAACAAGAAAGAAAATTACACCAGCGATCGATACGTGATCAGAATACTTAATCTATTGGAATTCTCCGACAACGAATTTCTACGCCGGTTTCGGATGCTCAAAGATTGTTTTGTATTTGTGTAAAGAACTCTATGAGGCTTTAAAGCCTATTAATTCTGTGGATGGACTACCAGTGCATATTGAAGTAAGCATCTATTACAACCACCTTGTCCAAAAACATCGTATATTTGCAATCAATACATGTGGCTTATGTAACTTATCTTAATATTTTTCCTAGGTAGGTAGTTTACATCTTTCAGTCTCTTGGCAGATGGTAGTTACCTACTAGAGAGGTACGATTCAAGACCATGGCATGGCTGTTGTTCAAAGAACAAATAATCAGCAAATACATGACCTAAATTATTGGGGCCATCATTAGAATGTGTGGAGCAATATACTTTAATTAGCCTCTTGTGTAGGTAAATACAAGTTTAAAGACTAATATACGTAATATTAGGAATACAAATAACACAATACTCATTATTATAAAATTATTTATTCCTTGTTTTGTTTGAAATCATTACATTTTTATTCTTCATGCTTCATCATTTTCAATTAAAATTAAATCTTTGTGACTTAGAGTAGACATCAATTTTGATGTATTTTGTAATTTTCTTATAGTGGCAGTAATTGCGGGGATAATTTTTTTTTCATTTCCTCAAGAGGTTACACCACCTCCAAAGGGTCTGTATTGTCCAGTTTCGCAATTGGCTTAATTCTAGACACATATTTTTTTTAATAAATGCTATCACAAGCGAAGTAATACCTGCGATTTGATACAAGCAATGTATATTTAACTTAAATATTATACAAAAGAAAATAAAGAAAGAATTAGAATAATAGAAAAAATAAAAACAAGGCAGAAATACGCTTAAAATAAATATAACAAATATTATAAATGACATATAATGACATATATAATATTAGAAATATAATAAACAAAAGGTAAAAGAAAATATAAGTTAATGTAAATCCACTTAATCTTAAAACTAGTTTATAGCTAGTATAGTTTATAGCTTTATACTATGGTATATTATCTATGCGCGGGGATAAGTTTATCTACTGTCGATATTATATCCACCATAGGCTCATGCTCGCACGGTGGATAAAGCTTTGACGTAGGGATAAGACAATTTTATCCCTTGTCAGTGGATATAATCGGTGGATAAAATTTTTATCCCCTGGTCATGCTAGCCCGGCAGCTATTCCATAATTTTATATTTTGGTGAAATAAATTTCGGTCTATCACCTACCAATCAAAGTATGATCACAGAATAAATAATATTACGTACCTATGTGCAATAGTATGTTATGTGGTATACCTGTTGATTTTAGAAGTTGGCGTTACCCATCCTTTCGTTTTACAAAGAAAATTGAATTTTTGTTCGTTTTGTTGATAAACACGATTGACTTTTTTTTCCTCGTCTATAATCTATTCTAAATTCTCCACTCCATTCTAAAAGGTATAAATTAATTTTATTTGAATGAATATAATACTCATCGTAAAAGCTGGCATTTGCCTTTGGCAGATTTAGATAGGTGGATACTTACATATAAAAATAACAGCTCACTTCTATAAGGTATATGCAGTTAGTACCTACTAAATGTCTACACACACTATACTTACAATAAGTATTATAAAATTGCAAAGAAACACAAACAAATTGAATAATTATGTCACTTGTCGTCAAAGACATGTGTTTAGTACCCATTGATTTATATATTACACTAGATCAGTAATAACCGCGCCAAAGCGTTGCCACTGCACATATGGCCACAGCCATATGCCTAGCTGACGTCAGTTCAGTGTTCAATGTGACGCGGACAGAGTTGAGCCGCGACAAAAATGGGTAAATGAGTAGTGAAAGATGCTATTCAAGGTCACAAAAACGTAATAAATGAAGCAGAATCACCTTCAATACATACTTTTTAGTTCTTGTTTTCATATAAACGTAAAAAAACCTCTAATAATTAAATAAAATTATCGAATATTGCCATTTAGGTTCAATGTTGCCACTTTTCCGTATTTGTGATTATCCTACATTAATGGGAGACTTTATAATTAATGGAGTAAGTTAATTTGTATTATAAGTTAATATGTATTTTAACTTTCATAAAAAATAATTAGTTATTTAAGTTTATTCATGAATTATCTATTAAATATATTTTATTACATATTTTATATTAATAATTTTATATTAATTATAATTTCACATAAATTTTAATATTAATTATATTTTATTACCTATTTTATATTTTTTGATTTATTAGTACAATAAAAATACTCATACAAATATGTTTTATTACATCATTATGTTTACTTCTATTCATCTGATAAGCTTTGTATCCTTTTTTTCTAAGGGGACGCAATAAAGATTTTAAAATAAAATATAGTTTTTCAATATAAAAACAGTTAACCGCAGCTCAAAAAACTCATTTTTATTGCGTATTTTAGGTAAAATTTCATATAGTGAGCCACACCAACCCGCCATTGCATGTTTGTGTCTATCTTTATCTAATCTTAGCGACGATATTGTTTTCGCAACTTGTGTAATTGAGATAGATATATGTTTACTTAAAATTGTTATTAGTTTTAAAGCTACGTCGTCATGTTTGGATAGTGGTTACACTTTTTCCGACGCGCGGTAATGTGGTTTGCTCCTCTAGTGTTGTATAACTCAATGGTAGTACCTGGATGACCCAGCTTTGCTCGGTATTTTTTTTTTGAAAATTATATTTAGATAAAATTACATACTGATGTAATATGAATAATATTTTTCGATCCTACCAACATGATAAAAAATAACTGATCTGGTTATTTAAGTATAAATCATGAGTTCAATTAGTTTTAATTTAATTTTTCGTGTTTTTAAAAAAATACTAAAAAAGGGCTCGAAATAATAGATTTTCTCACAAAAGAAGGGAACTTGAAAAAAAGTCGGGCCGAAGAAATTCGGATTCGAACCACGGATTCGGGACCGATTTCTCATTTGGGCTATAGTAAGTAATCTTCGAAACACCAGCAAAATTTACCTTCGTATTTATAATATATATATAAAAGAATTGTCGACGTTCGAGCGATTCACAGAATACGCCCGAGCGTCGCTTACTGCTGCTATTGTAGTGTGCGTGAGAATATGTTTACAATAATTTTTGAAAATACCTACTCGCGTTGAGTATCGGCACTTCACAATCCTTTTAAATTAAATAGAATTACGCTTTATATATTTTAATTTTTATTTGGTGTGTGCCGACGGCGTAAGACAGTTCACTATCTTATTTCATCCTGTGGATTGCTTAAGAGGCGACAAAGGAAACTTGAATCGGAAGATCGTTAACAGAATCTTCAGATAACAGAATAGTATAATGAAAAACTGCGGTAGATCTATTTAAAACTGTTGTCACGTCCTTGATTTTTTTATTAACCTGAAATGACAATCAAACTTATAGTCATGTAAGTGGCTTCTATAATCTATGGATAACTGCAGCCAACTTCAAGAAGGCTACAGATGCGTTGTTACCTCTGTGGTCTATATTGTAATGTCTCACCACCTGTAGTTACACTGTTATTTTTTAGAATAAGGGTTACAAACGAGCACACAGTCCACCTGGTGGTAAGTGGATGTGGTGGCCCATAGACATCTACATTTATCCTCGATTAATAATCAAAACGCAGGACCCCTGAAGACTCATATGGAATGCCTCATTTCCGGTAAAAAAGGGTCTCCGGTTCTTTACACTCACCATACGAAAGACAGCAGTATTAAGCTGCTTTTTTTACGCTGGTATTTTGTAGCTTTTTCTAACTTCCCGACTTAGACCGGAACACAACAGTGAGGTCATTGTTGTTTAACGGCAGAAATAGGTAAGAGGGTGCCTATCCAGACTAGACTCGAAAAGGAGTCCCTCACCGGGTATATTGTACGGGAAACCTAATCATTCATATGGGACCATTCTGAAAGTGAGTATGGTTTTTGCTAAACAAATATAAATAGCTAACATCCGCTAATTTATGCTGCCTCGTTGGTCTAGTGGTTGTAGTAGTGCGACTGCTGATCATGAGGTCCTGGGTTCGAATCCCGGGTCGGGCCAAAAATCAATTATTGAGTTTTTCTGTCAAGAAATTCTCAGTACCTGCCCGGAGTCAGAAAGTTGGCGGTGTCTCATCCCCGTGCCTCGGAAAGCTCGTAAAGCCGTTGATCCTGCGCCTGATCTCTCTCCCGGTCGTGTTGGTTTACGAGAGTGAGGGAATAGAGAGTGCACCTGTGCTTGCGCATACACTTGGGCACTATAATCCTGTCCTGCGCCGATGGCTAGCCTCCGTTGAGGCAGGCCGCCGTGGCCGAAATTCGGTCTGGAGGACATTATTATTATTATTATAGTCGTTGTCACCTATATGAACTAGGTTTTGGTTAGTCTATAGCCCTGTACGGACTCAGCGTTCCAATGTACGCGTAGTCGTTTACGCGTACACAGTCGAGTCGCCGCCAGTCGGCTTTTGGCTTGTGACTTGTCACAACGCTTTCATAATCCCGCAATGCATAAAGGTGCCCTGTTCGCGTATCTACCTTTACGCGTATTCAACATACTTCGATTACGCGTACATTGGAACGTTGGTCCGTGTAAGGCTTAATTCTTCCAACCGGAACATGGCAGCAGATGCCCTGTTGTTTTAATGGGCGAATGAAACAGTTAAGACCATGTAATAAGCGCTTATCGTATATCTTTACCTCATATCCTAAACTAATGGCTTTACTATAATCGTTTGGAAAATAGAAAATGATTTTTCTCAGCTGCAATTTTTTTTCTGTATAAATTTTGTCTTATCAGCCTTGCAGTTTCTCATAATAAAATAAAAAATCTAATTCCTTCAATATTTTTTTTATAATCAAATATAAAATCAATGTATAAAATTAAAAAAACAAGGTAAAATCGAAATTTACTAAATAAAATATAAAATAATTATAATTTATAATTATTTGTTCCAATTTTTTAATAAGATTAGGATGACAAACGAACACACAGAAGATCCCCCTGATGGTAAGTGGTTGCAGTGACCCATAGACATCTACATCTATCCTCGATTACGAATCAAAATGCAGATGCGTTGTCACCCGTGAGGTCTAAGATGAAATGCCTCTTTTCTAGTAAAAAGGGTCTCCGGTTCTCTACACTCACCATACGAAACACAGCAGCCTTAAGCTGCTGTTTTACGCTGGTATTCTTCGGCTGAGGATCGCTATCCAATTACGTTTATATCAGGGAATAGCGATCCGTATCGGCTTCACTTGTGTGATTTCTGGATCTCGACAGCTAAAAGCGCCAGCGCCAACTAAAAGTCCAAATGTGAATATAAAACATCTGGGGGTCCATTCAATTACACACGAAAAGGGGAATGGCAGGCTTGTATGGGAGTTTCGTACATCGAGCCTCTTGCTCGAGCTTTGTCCCAGCAAACTTCATTCATGGAAGACATCTGTAAATATAATGATTTCTTATATTTACGCGAACACTACACATGATGAAAACTACTTTTACGGATTTTATCGCGTTTATTTTTACTTTTTATTTTTAATTCCCGACGTTTCGGGCGCTTTCCAGCACCCATGGTCACGGGGGACTGAGATGACTGACGTCCCGATGTCATTGTTAAACCCGGAGTACCTTCAGCTTTTTTTTTTTTAAAAATACCTTCAGCTTTTTTTTTGAAAAAAAAAGCTGAAGGTACTCCAGGTTTAACAACGACATCGAGACGTCAGTCAATCTCAGTCCCCCGTGACCATGGGTGCTGGAAAGCGCCCGAAACGTCGGAAATAAAAAATAAAAAGTAAAAATAAACGCGATAAAATCCGTAAAAGTAGTTTTAATCACATCTGTAAATAATTTATTTCGTGAGATGGCCATATATATTAAATTAGTATTGATGAAATACAAATTAAACACAAGATCGATAGACATAAGTTGTGCCCAACATTTTCAAGCATGAAAGAAACACAAACAAGATAATGGGTAGGATACAGCGAGATTACTGATTGAATTTGAGCAACCGAAGCTGGAGAATGGTTCTTGAGACACAATAATTGGTTGCCTCCACCTTACAGAAAACCTTTTCCAAATAGCTATATGGTATATCTGTTGTGTGAATAAGTTGTAGAGGAAAAGGGCTCCTTGTTGTTAGTAGAACCCACTTCGTGAGTGTCCCAGGTTTAGCAACATTTAAGAGTAATGCCCTTTGCATGGCAAGCGTTAACCGTATACCGTTGTGGGGAAACTGTACAGAAATCCAAAATTATTTATATATATTATCGCTCAAAACAATGTAAAAGAGTTCTAGCAAATATTTCATACAGTACAAGATTATTAACAGTTACATCTTTATACATATTAGAATCATCTAAATTAGCATTGTCTAGTTTGAGATACTATGGGTACATACTAGAGATAATTTAAGACTAATTTTCTAAAATTAAAATGTAAATACATACAAACACAAAACAAACATCTATGTTCATGACACAAATGTTTGTCCTTGGTGAGAATAAAACTCACAACCTTCAGCGCAGAAGCCATATTTAAGTAGATTAAGGTATTCATGGTCATTAGATATTCCATGCAAGAAAGCCACTTCAAACACACCACTTATACCAAAGGAAGTTTTCTCTGAAGAGCAATAGTTTATTACACTGTCCCTAACATAATCATCCATTGTACAGTGCCACATCTTTATAAAAAAGTAAGTTATTTTGTGTACATATCACTACAGCCACTAAATATTCATTTATCATCATATTATAGCCTTTTTTGGTAAACTGCAGTATACTCAGTCATTCCCACATTGTCGTTGTAAACCTCTAAAAAGTAAGTGGTAATATTCCCTATATCCAAGTTAGGTGATACACTTTTCGATGTTATACTGCTATACAAACTGTCTGAAAGCCACTCAACAATATACGCCAAATCATTTTGTAGTATTTCATCTTCTATGTTTCTATTAAAATTATTATTTCTATCATAGTCCTTAAGACTGTAAAAAAAACATTGCTGTAAACTCGGTAAATAAGCATAATTTTGACAAAAAATGTATTTGTAAATAGTAAAAAAACTAACCTCTGAACATAGAGCTATTATGTACTAGAGGCGACACTGCATTCAGCTACTCTGTTCCACTCAACTGCGGTGCATACACCGCACTTTAATCAGTCACTCGCTAGGCGCTTGTAGAGTTGACATGTGTTGTGTTGATTTAAAAAAAATCTCTTGATAAAAATATGCCGTCGTGTGTACTTAGATATTGCACAAATAATTCAAGAAATGTCAGTAAAAACCAAGGAATTACTTTTCATCGGTTAATAAGATACTTAATAAAAAAGTATTATAGATTAATAATAAAACAAATTATTCCTAAGACGCCATCTCGTGTCATGGAATATAGACTATGAAATTAATATGTTCAGATGCGACATTTCTGTGGGTACTTAAGTATAGGATGAATATATTAGTATACACATTTTTTTTAGAAGAAACATATATAAATTATTATAATTAGGCAACATTTTCATGTTTAAATCTGCTTATTATTCTTTTATTTTAGTTTTAGGTTTCCACATCAAAGTCAAAGTGGTATAAATTCGTCCATTTTTAACCCTCGCGTGCCCACCATTTATGAACGACTCTTATTCTAATTAAAATAAACATATTTGTAATTTATATGTTATGTTAATAAGTTTGTTAAACATACATTTAGTATGTTTTTTTTATATTTGACATAGATAACTTTTAAAATATTCAGATAAAAATATCATTAAAATGTAATTGTGATATAATTGTAATAGTATATTAAATAAGCAAATATAATATACAAAATAAGTGACAAAATTTAAATATTGTTCTCGATATAATTTACCTATTTAACAATACAATCCAATATTACCTACGGGTCATTCTACCTATGTTTATTCTATGATAAAAAAAAACAACCGCGCGAACACAGAGTAGCGCATATTTTTTGTTTGAGATAGCTGTTCTAGTAGGTAAGTACATATTACTTCAATGCCTCTGAATTAACTGTTCTTTCAACCCACTTAATTTTGCACCTCTTTTTCTTAGCTCCGCTTTTAAATCACTGAAATTCATTGACCCGTAACTTATATTGGCCATAATTAATCTCAGGAATTGCAATATATTCACAATATTATTCTAAAAAAAAAAATAAACACGCGTAGCCCACCTACTAATAACAGTGGCATTTGACATATCGGAGACCTCACTTTACACTAGCGGTAGCGCCTCTAGCGGCGAATTCGATATCCCTCATTGCGTTTAGTTTATGCTTATATTACGTTTATTTATTAAAATGTTCTTATTGATATTATTAACTAATCCCAAGTTCTAAAAATATAAAACTTACATGAAAATTAATGACTTAGTTGCCTTAATATCTGGTATTAATTCTATAACAAAACAACGAAAAAAGTATGCGGTACTAAATCTGCCGTTGCCCTTTCATCAAAATCGGTTGAGTGGTTTCTAAGTCTATGACGGACATAGGTAGAAACATTTTTTGTGTTTTATAATGGCTAATTTTTTACCGTCTGGTACAGGTGAACGGTGAATAGAAGCTTATGGCACTGATATAAATATAACAATTTTTATTTTTCTTTACATTAACAGAACGCGAGTAACACGGGTTCGATCCCCGCCGGCACCAATGAAATTGTTAATTGCAATTTTAAGTGCTGATTTACCACGTGCTCGGCGGTGAAGGAAAACATCGTGAGTAAACCTGCATGTCTGAGGAATAAGAAAAAAAATATTTCGAAGACATGTGAAGTTCGTCAACACGCATTTGGGCAGCGCGGTGGACACTTCCTTGCCCTAAACCCTCTCAGAAATGAGGGGAGGCCTGAGCCTAGCAGTGGGACGTATATAGGCTGTAACTTAACTTTTTTACATTAACATATGAAATTTATCTACCAATAAATACTACTAATTGGTTACACAATATTTTAATTTCGACAGTTTTTAATATCAATTAACAACAAAATTTTTGAACTAAATGACTCGTTATTTAATTCAAAAATTTTGTTGTTAGTTTTATAATACCGAAAGATTATATCAAATAAGTAGCATTTATTGATAGATCAATCTCACAATATGTTAATGTAAAATAAAAAAAATGTAAAATATCAGTGCTGGCTTCTATTCCGTTCAACGGTTACCCCTATTTTTTCGAGACAGTAAATAAAATCATCAGCATAGATAGATTACTTATACGCTTTAGTTGGATAAGCTATAGTGATTTTTCATAGATTAAACAAGGTTGACTTTAATAGGACAAAACTATTTGTCGTTTTGTTGTAATGTTCTAAATTTAAATTTTGTAATCGATCAATATTGGGTGCGTTTGGCAGAAAAAAGCGCTAGCAAGCGCTTGTAAGCAAAATGGCGATCGTAAGCGGTAAGCGCTGTCAAATCGTAAGTAGCTATTTTCCTCCAGGACACGATGTTAGTTTTAACCGGAGAACCTAACCTAATTTAAATATATGTTTGTAAGGTTTTCGTATTAAAAACTTACCAATCATGAATTTTTAATAACATGTATATGTCTATTCATAACATTATATTACTTAAAACTAATATTGCACAAAACAAATTATAAACTCTACTTCAAAACAAATAAATTAAATAAGCAAAATGGCGGATTGTGTCAGCGCTACTGAAGTAGCAATCGTGTCCTGGCCGAAAACTATTTTAGCGTTTATAAGCGCTTGCTAGCGCTTTTTTCTGCCAAACGCACCCATTGTCTATATCGATGAATTATTGTTGTGGTATCCGCTAATTTAAGTGTAGGATTTTAGTAAAACAACTATATCAGTAAGTAGGTACACAGCACAACGACAACGTCCACTCGCCACCGATGACGGAGCGGCAATGCGAGTGAGGCACCACCGTTGCTCTGTGTACTATATTTAATTATACATATATCACAATTATTATTATAACTCAATTTTTTATCTTGATTTACAGATGATTCTGATCTCATTTCTTGCGATATTATACAGAAGGACGGCACGTGGCATCATAGATTTTTAGCAGTAGATAACATACAAATAATTCTGGTAGAACCGGATAAGCAGAAAATGGGTTGGGGTGTCGCTAAACTGGTCGGCAGCTTGCAGGATCTTGAAGTAAGCTATTGCTATATTTTTAACTAGTGATACATTTACAATAGCTTAGCATCCTATTCAGATTTATAAAAATTATTGTGTTTTTTTAATTAAATAATGAGGGTAACATAAACGTAAAGAGATCAACTGTTGTAGGTTGTAGCGAGGGTTTACCCCTTTTTTTAGTGTTACCACACCAATCGATAAATCGTCGCTAGATGGCATCGATCGATGGTGGAAAAGATTAGTCGACGTCGATGGAGCTGCTTGTTTTTTTTTACAGCGTTGGGTGACAAACGAGTACACAGGTCTACCTGATGGTAAGTGGTTACTGTGGTCCATAGACATCCACATATATTTTCAATTAAGAATCAAAATACATTTGTATTCATTCCTGAGGACTAAGATGGAATGCCTCGTTTCCAGTAAAAAGGGTCTCCGGTTTTCTACACTCTTCGTCCGAAACACAGCAGCCTTACGTGGCTATTTTACACTGGTATAAAATGATTGATGAGCCGTGGTAGCTCAGAGAGCCGTGGTAGCTCAGATGGTTAGCGCTCGCTGTAAATTTCACAATCCGTGAGCAAAACCGGGTTCGATCCCCGCCGGCACCAATGAAATTTTTAAGTGCTGATTACCACGTGCTCGGCGGTGAAGGAAAACATCGCGAGGAAACCTGCATGTCTGAGAAATATGAAAAAAATATTTCGAAGACATGTGAAGTTCGCCAACACGCATTGGGGCAGCGCGGTGGGCTATTCCTTGACCTAAAACCCTCTCAGAAATGAGAGGAGGCCTGTGCCCAGCAGTGGGACGTACATAGGCTGTAACTTTACTTTTTTTTTTACTATAAAATGATTATTCGATAATCCATCCTGCCACTACCGACCGCTACCTATTGTCCTCTTCTGAACACATTTTCAAAGATACGTATAATGAGCCCACGTCGATTAATTGTCGATCGACGTCGATCGATAATTGAACAACGTTTTATCGACTGGTAGCCGACGATCAGCTAAAGCTACGGTAAACGGCATCGATCGAAAATCGATCGATTGGTCACCCTTAACCATCACATTTGGCGGTCGGATCGACGATCGCAGTATAAGACGTTTCGCACCTTTGGACTCCGTTGCCCGTCGCTGGTCTGATTATATTACGTCAGTTCTAAACGAGATGGTTACACGAATGGGAATCTGTTAGATTTTATAGTATTTCCTGTATTTTTTTCCTTTATGACACCCACAGGACGAGGGTGTGTCAGGATGCTCTCTATATGTATGTCATTATTTATATGTATTAAATTAGAATGATTTTTATATATATTAAATTATGATTTGTTATATATTGTATTTAGATACAAGGCGATAAAGACGACCCCCGCTGTTTACAATTAACAATTCACAAGCCGCGTGTTGGATCGAGCGGCGCCTTGGCCCGTACCGTTCTCTTACGGGCCAAATTTAAGTTCGACGACCATATACGTAGTATGGCCGCGAAGCAGAGGCTGACAAAGGTAACTATGCTAAAACATTATGAACTCTTTAATTTTCTTTTGTTTTTACTTCTGGTTGACAAATTTCTTAAATACTGTGTTCCTAGGCTCGAATTTTAAACAAAAATGTGTAAGTATCTTGATCTGTGATGAGTTTTTCCATTTATGTGATTTGTACGTCATACCGGATATCGGATATGGGTAAATTAAGGGGCCGCCTCTGTTTTTGTGCGTAAACTTAACGTCTCTATCGTCAAGTTTGTCTATCTTAACATACTATATCTTCTATATCGAAATCAGTGGCTTGTGTTGCTCCACTCAAATTAATTGATTTCTAAAAGAAGTTTTTATAAGGCAGGCAAGATTCCGACGTGCTCCAGTGCCATGCATATCGCCTGAATTTGTGTGTTCTCAGTTTTTTTTATTTATTTCCCAACGTATATTACTGTCAACGCGTATAAATCACACTCGGTTCTTGTGAAAAATGTAATTTTTTTTCTTGACGTTGGACTCATACTTTTGTACTTTTGCCAGTATTAAGAAATTATCCTATAATATTTAGTTCAAATAATTCTCCACAATATGTTGACGCTTCACGTTGTGGAGTTTTATAGAACTTTCAACGCTAGCTTAAGCAAGTTGAGTCAATGACGACAGTCAAGTTTTTAAGGTGTCTAAGTAGACAAATTAACGTGAGTTTTATGTCAATATTTTATATCGGCATTTGTTTTGTTGTTTCCATACACAAAATCGAATCACTTTCACGTATCGAAATCCACTTCAAACCATTGTTAAAACGATAAAACAGAAGAAACAATTCAATGACGGTAAAGTTCGGCCAGTATTTATATATTTATAATAAATATTTTACTTTATGGTGATTTGTAAGAGAAAAATTACAGGGACGGACTAAGGCTCGACAAAAGAAGATGCAGCAAATCGGAAGACTGTTAGAAGTGTCCGGTATTTCCGCACCATCAATGGCACAGAGGCACCGTCCTTTGTTTACACGACCCGGACTCTCGGCAGTTCGAAGATCTTCAGGTATTTGATAATATCTCACTTAACTCATATGCGACTCTCAAAGCTTACCTTGAGTGTTGTAGTTATTGAACATTATACTCATATTTGAGAGATTCATAAAAACATGACCGGTTTAATAACTATAAAGTATTTTTTTTTTAATTATGAAATTTTATCTACCACTGGTGCAACTTTGTTTAACAGTGAATATGAGGGTCACATACAAGTACACAGTCCACCTGAGAGCAAGTGGATGCTGTGGTTCATAGGCGTCTACATCTATCCTCGGTTAAGAATAAAAATGCAGATGCTTTGTCACCCTTAAGGACAAAGATGGAATGCCTGGTTTCTAGTAAAAAGGCATCCGGTTCTCTACGCTCACCATACCAAACACAGCAGCATTAAGCTGCTATTTCTCGCTTGCATTCTGTGAGCGCGTGGTTCTTTTCCGGTCGAACCGACTCATTCCAACGTATAAGATTCTGGTTTAAGAAATAGTATGTTCTTAGTCTTAACGTATTTATCAGGTGACTGCCTCGTTGGTCTAGTGGTAGTGCAACTGCTGATCATGAGGTCCTGGGTTTGAATCCCGGGTCGGGCCAAAAAATTAATTTTTCCGTCAAGAATTTCGCAGTAGTTGCCCGGATTCAGGAAGTTGGCGGTGTCTCCCCCCGTGCCTCGGAAAGCACGTAAAGCCGTTGGTCCGGCGCCTGATCTCTCGCCGGTCGTGTCGGTTTACCGTCCCATCGGATTATGAGAGTGAGGCAATAGAGAGTGCACCTGTGCTTGCGCATACACTTGGGCACTATAATCCTGTCCTGCGCCGATGGCTAGCCTCCGTTGAGGCAGGCCGCCGTGGCCGAAATTCGGTCTGGAGGACATTATTGTTATTTATCAGGTGCTGATGGCGATGAAACTGAGCGACGTCTGCGCAGGCCCAGTGGACACGTGCTGAAGGACGGCATCGTGGTGTACCGCGAACGTACCACGAGCCGCGAGAGGTAATTTTGTTTGTTTGATTGATTGCTGGTTTGCTGTCGGGTTGTTTGTATATTTATCCTGGTGTATGTAATGCTTATTCTATTTCAATGTGGGCGGGAATTTGAGGTATGTTAATATGAAATAAAAAGAAGTATTTTAAACTAAACAGAGTTTATGTGTAAAGTGCTCGAAACGTTGGGAATATAAAATAAGTTATAAAACTATGACGGGAATATAAAATATACACGATAAAATCCGTAAAAACTAGTTTTATTTATATGTGTGGTGTGAAATCATTGAGAAAAACATCCTTTACTTTATTTTATTAATAATTAAGTTCGTAAATTAAATGTAGAGAATTATGACTATTATAATTAAATAAATTATAATGCGAAAAAATGCCTCCTACATTTTATTTTTTCGGTGAAAATATGTAATACATAAGTGAAAGTAAAGTAAAGTTGAAAGCAGTAAAGCTGAGGTTTTTAGCCTCAGCTTTTCCTATTAATAAAAAATGGGACAAAAAAAAATATAAACTCTTGATGTAGCGTTGTTTCTGTTTTATATCGCGTTCTTATTACATATTTAAATTACTTAATTTGTAAATTCAATATAGATAGCTATAACTATTGTCATAATACGAAAAAGGTCTCGTTCACTTTACTTTGGATAACATATATTTAACTCAATATATAAGTATAGGTATACAACACACAGGCAGGACAACGTATGCCAGATTTTGCTAGTATTATACAGGGTTATTTTTCAGAGAGTAGTCAAATTTTAAACTTAAGTTCAGATGTATAAATAATGATATACAGCTTTTGCAGTTTTTGAAGATACGAATAAAAAAGGCTTCTACTTTTATTTGAAATTATCCCAAATTAAACTTGATTTATGAGCAACGACGTTTTGCCTACCGATTGACCCTTACGAATATGTGCGTGCGTAGTAAAATCAGTTAAGAATCCATACTACCTCAGCTCAAATTCTGATTTCGACCCCACTTCTCCGCGCCATTAAGCCAAATCTAGTATAAATTGACCCCTCATTGTACGGAAATCCTATACAATGCGAGATCAGCTTATACTGGAAAATCTTATCTAAATAAAAAATAAATAGTCGTCTCTCTGTAATGTCGCTAAGCATAGGTTCGCCCCGCAGCAGACTGATTGAACAAATTGAAAAGGATAGTGCTATCACCTACCGCGTGCAAAACTAGAGACAGAAAGAGAGTGTGCTCGCTTAGAATAAAATAACGCAAGCGCCAAATCACATAATTGCTAAGTACGAGAAGACCACGTGGAAAAATTAAAAAATGAATCGTCACGATTTGAGATAATATTATTATCTATCTATTACGTTAAAAATCATCATTCAATTCCATAAAGTTTCAGAGATCTATCTCAAAACAAGTACAAAACAAGGTTTTTTGTTTTTTTTTTTTTATAATCGAGACTTTTTTTATCGAATCGTGTTTAGCTTCAACAGGACTCCACACTCCGGACAAGACAATGGTCCGATGAGCCTAGATGTAAACCTCGTCGTTGTCCCTCGTCGATGGAAACCTGATATCCGTCCGGATGACAGGTCAGCAGAAGGTCCAACAGGAAAGGTGCATGATCCTCAACATCTGGAATCCGCGTAGGCAAAGTAACCAGCTGCGTAAGACCATATGCCAAGGCAAAGTCATGAACAGATCTCCCCGCATGATCGGTTAAACGTGAACCGAGCCATTCGGCGTGGTGTGCGTTAAAATCACCAAGGATCACGATCTCTGCGGATGGGATCTGCTGTAGCAAGGAGTCTATAGCCATTTAGACGTGGTCGAAGAGTCGGTCTGTTTCGGCATTACCGCTATGGGAGCTATAGAGGCATCCGTAGACGTGCGGATTGTCGTCACTGTCTACGCGTAGCCAAAGGATGTACAGGTCCGAACTTTCAAGACTGCCGAAGCGTCGAGAACAGATGTCCTCTCTGACGTATATGCAAAATCCAGCCCGAGGCACAAAGCTTCCACTTCACACTGATATTCTCTGAGGTCGTGGTACAACTCCAGCTCGAGCCGGCCCATACATGCGATAGCAAAAACTGCCGCGTGACTCTACCACTGTTAAGAATTTTTACAATAATAAAATATAATCTTTGAGACGGCGGCCTAAGAGAAATTACGACGTCATTATCATTAATGCAAATATTTTAGATCAATCTTGGGTCACAAACGTTTTCTGCCGTCTTATTAATTTAAGTAACATAAGTATAGTTCATGCAATTCACGAGTACGGTCGACCTTTGGATGTGGTTCGACATGTACATGCATGCGTGCCAGCGGGATCTCTCGCGAACTCGCAACTGATCGCTATTCATTAACTTTAAAGTTTGCTGGTTTTCGGGGTCAGCACTTCACTTATCACAGCAAGCTATCGATTAGGATAATTAAGATACCAACCGTCCCGGATTTAACGGGATGCCCCGCAAAAAGTCCGCGTGTGAGGAACAAACCATAATGCTAAATACGTCCCGCATTCCACAAAACTTAGTTTTGTTAACTTACATTGAAGAATATCATCTGGAATTTGTTTTCTAATACCTGTGCTTAATACGCAAAAACCGTCACTAGCTTTTTTAAAGTTAGCTGGCTTAATTTAATAAATTAGCTACTGTAGCATATGTTTTGCTTTAATGTTTTTTTTATTTCTTTAAAAATATGAAACCTTACTGATATTATTATTAGATTTATCTCTTTCAGCAGTGTGTCGAGAAGCAGTAGCACTCACGGCTCGCGTGATGGGTCGCCTAGAGCCCGTTCAGAAGACATACCTCTAGAAGATATAAGAAGGAACATGGCGATAGCAGCCACGCCCGTTACCGTGACGCAGGTTTGTGTTTTGCCCATCACTTGACTAAATTGCAGCAACGGGGAAAGAAAATCTACTAGCCCATATATCGACGTCACATGAGTGTCGTAAGAGGCGGTAGAGAGTAACAAACCGGGATATGGGCGGCAGCTTCTTACATTATATTAAAATTCGGTGTTACAACGAAATAAAAAAATTATGATTGCCAACCTGCCTGCCAGGCGTGGCAACTATGCCAAATGTCATTGTGGACTTATGTTAGGTTGTAAGGGTAAGTGTAACAAATGGAATATTTCTAGGACTTCACTGGCTTTGTTGCGTTTGTCTCAATGGCTTTCATACTAAATCCTTCTTTATCGTGAGGAAATCCTTGTGGTATCTTCGGCTGCAGAGGCTACGGAAAGGTTATACCACACTCTTACCGTCTCAAACCTCATGTTCACCATCAGCGTTTAGGAGAGAACCTGAGATCTCCAAACGGAACGCTTTCTCGCTCCATTTTATTGTAAGACCCAGCCCAGAACGCCCGCAACCCCAAAGGCTCCGTTTTTGGTAGGGGCCTTGGCGATTTCGTCTCCGGGTGGGATCTGATCTTTCCCGATCTCGCTCAGCACACACGCACTTATTTCGGTTCTCATAATCGTCACGGTTAGGTTAGGATAAGGAAGTGCTTCTTTATGACATAAAAGCAAGGTCAGCGAGACGAAGTTATTTAAATAAACTTTCGTCAGTGCTTATACATTTCTTTTATGAGTAGGGTTGGGGGGGGGGGTACATGTTCAGACAAACCTAAAGTCGAAAGGAAGCCCTACCTAATTGTACACCTATTGTATGTGCTTTGTACTATAATAATAATAATAAGTTCTTTATTTCCAAGAGGTTGTACATCACGATATTTGCTTAACATTTAATAAAGCTACATTAGTACATATACCTGAAAACATAGCATCTGCAGCCGAACTAGGAGACCTGTGCATCAGCTGTCAGCGCCATATCCCCACCGTTAATTTATAAAAATATTAGGATGCAAGCAAAAGTTAAATAATCAAATACTACCTAAAGAATTTGTACATTCCGCTAATATAACCTAAGTATAATGAAATTAATTGGATCACATATTAAGTTTATATATTATGTTACCACTTATTACTTATACCAAGGTACAAAAAAAATAATTTATACTACTATAGTCAACCAAATCTAAGAAATACATTTTGACAGCTGTCAGACTTATTGCACCAAGCATGCCAACCAAAAAAATGGGAACGTACAATATTCCATTCTTAAAAAAATCGATATCGATTATTTAGATTTGGTAATCATTTACAGTTTGGTTTGAATAATACCAGAATAAATTTAAAACGGATAATTTAAAACACAATATTTATCAATTTCTTCGAATTTGTTGTAACTGCATATTTATAGAGGCACAGCTATAAAAATTTTAGATAGAAAATAAATTTATACAATTACTTTCAGAACAATTAGTTGAGCTGTTGTTGTTTAGATTAATTACTATTTAAATTTCAATAATGTAGTCAAAATTAACGTCTCTTTCAAAGTCATACATAATCAATATTTTTGTGTTTTCTACCATTTTTGCCCAATCATCCTTTGTGACTTGGGCACCTGCTTCAACGAATATAAAAGAAACAGTTCAAAAAGTTAAAGCCGAGTCATAAAATAAAAAGACACAAACACAAGATCACAAAATTACGCACAGTAAGCTCCCGAAATTGCGGGAGATTGAAATTACGTAGTGGTTTTTTCAGCGCGGCCTTGTAAATGAGTTTTTTTTGCCTACAAAAATTAACGTTGACAAAGTAAAAAAAATTAACTTGTTTTATTCATGATTCATGTAATTTAAGGAATTTTAAAAATAAAAATTTAATTAAACAAATAATACATTAAAGAAATTAATGATTCATTTATTTGAATATTTTTACAGATTATTTGAATATTTTTGTCGATTATTCGCATAACAACGAATTTTACCCAAACCCAAACACTACGGTAAGGTACATAGCGACATATTGAAACGACGTCAAGTAAAAAAAAAGTTAATACTGGTTATTTTTTTAATATTTTGCTTTGTTTTAAGGATAAGAATTTAAATTAGTGATAAAAAACTATATACATTGTAATGAAATATAGATAACTTCATAATTCTTCGGATTTACATAAAAGGTTAATTTAAATTATATAATAGTGTAAGTACGTTCGAAACGTCAAAAGGTATTTCTTTGATTTGGTTGACTATTATGTATTTCGTGGATATGATAATTTAAAAAAGTAAATTGAGATTGTTGTGATGGCCGTAATTGACAAAGACAACGAATTTCCATGTCATACGTATTATATGACATATGGCTTGAAAATAACCACAACATCTTAGGACTGCCCATATTTTACCTTAAACTACTCTAAAAACACCAACGAAACTTAATGCTTATCCATTTTTCACATATTTAATATTGTTATAATAAATATCGTTATTTCAACATTTTGTATACAGTATGTAAAAACATCCTGTCAGATCCGAAAGAACCACATAAGTATCAATTTTTCAATGACAATATTACCGAAAAATTAATCGTAACATTAATAAATATAAAAATGTTATTAAAAGCATTTACTATAATTTACTTAAAATTTAGCAAATTTTTAAAATCTGGTAACACCATCGTCGGCAACGGCAGTATCTTTCAATGGGCGGCTATTGTTTCCGGACGGCTGTCCGCTTATATTATTGCCATGGAAGTTTCCACATTTAATCAAATTTTATTTTATTATTTGTAGGTTATTTTTTAATTTTCCCCGCAATTTTTAATTAATTCTCTAAAAAGGATATTATAAATAGAATTATATCAAGATACCTATTTGCACCTTTACGGATCGGACAGGTGTTTTTGCATATTGTGTAATTTATACATAAATTATAACTATTTGTACAACTTTTAGAGCCAACCGAGTACATCGACTCAAGTACTAAAGGCGGTAAGTATGTCATCAGAGGAGACTTCCTTCATCTCGGGCGAAGCGCCGCGACATAAGCGAAAAGGAATAGTAGAGACTATATGATATTAGCCCTTACCGAGGAGGTAATAGGACATTTCATCAAATGGAATGGACAGAAGACGGTTAATGGTGCTGTTATGGAATTTTAAAAATACGCGATTGCTGGCTTGTCTCGTGTCCATGTTATTATAGAAAGGAAAGGCAAAACATATTTGTATAATAAATGTGATTTCTAAAATTGAACATACAGAGATAGTATCAGAATTGTATTAAGACTTCTATTGAATTGTTTGACTCTGTCTGTCCTGTAACGAATTAATGGTGTAAAGATAAGTGGCTTCTTAAGCTAGTTTTTGAGGAACGGTAAGCAGTGTAAAGTGTCAAAGTTGTTATCTATTTATGTATGTATGTGTAAGTGTGTTGTAACAATGGGTGTTGCCATGGTATTAAAATAGAAAACAGCCAAGCTTGAAACATTGAAATTATGGTGGTTTCTGAACAATAATTTGTTCTGAACTGTGTCTGAAATTGTAAAAAAATTTAAAACTATGAGAGGCCAACTTTTATCTAACATTTTAAATTCATATTCAGTTAAACATTAAAGTAAAACCTTAATGTAATAAATGTGTTGCTATTTCAGTAGGGTACAGTAATAATACTTACAATTTTTTAACAAATTTTGATTCATGTCAATTCTAACTTGTAAAAAAAATTACGGCGTCAATAGAATTTAAAACTCAACAGATAACTGGAAATTTTTAATTTTAAAAATGATGAACTTTTAATAATTAAAAATCTTGAAGTTAAGACTCGATTTCTCATGCATAAATATATTATAATTGATATAAAGTATTCCTTTTTATGTTAATGATTCTTTTTTTTAATTACTAGTAATGCTGTTGACATTACTCATTTTCCATTAAACCACTCCTGGTAAGCTGAAAATGCTTGTGTCAGGAGTGGTTCACGACAGTAGTCGAATGGCGGATTCGAACTCATCACCTTTTGAGTTGCGGTCCACGACCTACCGTAAGGCTACTGTCGCTATACGCACCCTTAGATTGCTTGTTGTTGTGTTGGCAACCGCAATTTTTTTTTTTAATTATTTTTGGTTGTCGTCAGAAAGATGCCGTGCTCAAGATCTCATGATTCTTTTTCCATAGGGTAGTGTAAATTCTTATGCCGACAATACAAGGCAGAATGTATGATAATATGTACTGGACGTATATTTAGGTGGTTTTCAAAATGAAACTAATGATGGAATTGTGTTTGAATAACTTCAAATCTATTTAATTTTTTACGAAGGACGCTTAAAATGACCACTTTGGTCAAACTTGTAGTAGACTTGCCGTAATTACTATAAGCGATTAGTAATGTCTACCTACTATTTAGATAATCTAATACTATGTAGCAGTAACAACATGCAGTTACAACTATGTAAGCAAAGTCAACACTAGGCTACATTTTTATTGACAAGGACGATGTACAAGTGGCTAAATTTGATATTTGGTCGCAATGTATTATGAAAGCACACTGTTTCATTAATGTTTTGTTAATACTTAAACAATAAAAACGAATTAAGTTAGTTATAAAGTTTATTTAATATGTAGCACGTCCTTTACATAGAAATAATATAGCGGTCATATAGCAGGATGAACCGACTACCTGTGGGCGAGAAAAGTTCTCGAGTTCCTCTGCTGTTTCGCTCAAGTTGATTTTTAATTGAGGATAGATGTAATCTATGGGCCACAGCATCCACTTATCAGGTGGACTGTGTGTCCGTTTGTTACCCTTATTATATAAAAAAATTGTTCCTTAGTGCTAAAGCATAAAATCTACAGTTTTCTATAGTGTACTTTGAGTAAGCAGTATTGTTTAATAATCGTCAGTGATAGTATCACATTTAGTAACTTTTCAACCAAAAATAATGTCCTCTTAAATATTCATCATACCATAAATATGAAATATATGATAATTAAATATTGTCACATTTTTAACTTCAACGTTAAAGTAATTTATCAGGAAATTCATTGTAAACGATTGGATTTATACAAACCTGGCCCGGCAGACTTTATTCAGCCCTTTCCGACGACCCTTTGTCCTTTAAAAAATCTTTAAAATCGCATTAAAAATATTATGGGTCACTTATCGAGTTAAAAGAAATTTCTATCTCTCAAGTTGGCGCAAGCAATAAACATTCACAAAATTTTATTAATATCGATTGAGTGGTTTCCGAGTTCATCGCGGACAAACAATGTGACACGTAATTTTTATATATAAGGATTGGTATGACGCTCCAACTATGTAATTTTTTTCATTTTATCACCGTAAATAATGTCATATTTTTTATATTTTTTAATAATGTATTGTACTCAGGTTATCTGATTTGTGAGCAACTAGAGATATCTTGTGAGTTCTAAAAATAATGTTTAAACTCTTTCTAAAATTGTGATTTCAAATAAAGTTAAAAATCAAATTGCGTGGTCACAAACTAATCGTAATATATCAATTTCATAGTCGTGCCGCATTATGATTTCCAATGTATCCGCGTATAATATTATTGAATAAAAAATATTTGTATGGATTTTATATGATTTATAACTTGTCGAAAACAACAAGTAAAGCATTAAAATTATAATACATACGTTTATTTGATAACTCCTTTGCCTAACAACACTTATCTACTTTAGTGCATATCAAATTAAGAGTAAAAACTGCTGTAAACTGTATTGATCTTTTATATTAAAACAAGAAGGTATATAAAGGTTTATAAATATTTATATACCCACGCTCTATTAAGTTATCAATTTTTACAGTGCTCTATAATCTATAATTTTATTAAAGATAATATTTAAAAAACATATTTTTTATTGGTTTTCAGTTTTTAACGTTCTCGTTACATCACATTATTTAAATACAATACTTACATGCGTATGAATATATTTCCAGTAATATTATTGACGCTAAATAAAAATGTATTAAGTACTAATATAAGTATCGTTTGTAATACATTCGTCAATTATTCTTTAGGAATTGGCACTTTTCAGTTTCAAAAATAGTAAATTGATAGTAATTTTTTCATTAAGATTTTTGACTTGGATGCTTGTCCTTTCAGCCATGTCTTAATTTCATTCGGGATCTTCATTTTTATAGATTTTTTTCTTCACAATATGCTGATGCATCACATTGCGAAGTTTTTGGGAAATTTTAACAACAGCTCAATCCAGCGGACAGTCGATGACGATAGTCACTCAAGTTCATAAGGCTCAAAATACCTTGCGGTTTATATAAACATCGAAGCACTTGTTTCGTCGTTTTCTCTAATAGTCCAAATGCGCAGACAGAACACAAAATCGTATCACTTTTAGGTATCAAAATCCACTTCAAACCATTATTTAAACGACAAAACAGGAGCTACAATCTATCGACGGTCAAGTTCCCGTCAAAAACTCGATTGATATTAAAAACTGTTCGCGACGGCAGCATGTTCAAACTAATAGTATTATATCTCATATCAGTGAAATTTAATACATTTTGAAAGTAAGAACACACAATGAGGACAGCGCGGCTGACTCGTTCCTGCTCCAAAAAGTCCTTTCTCCAAAAAGAAGGGCCTATGCGATAATGTGGGACCCATATGTAGGCAGTGACTTACCTTCTCATATAAAACAAAAACCTTGTTCACGTTTCACTGCTTTTGTATCCCTTTTTTTAATAACTTCGTCCTTGATATAAATAAACACTAAAATATGTGAATGTTTAACAACTAGAAATAGTTTGGTAGATAGCTTTTAATAATTGTTAATTTTTTTGAAGTCTCAAGCTATTACTACTGGTAGTGTCCAAAATATTTTTCAAAGCCGTCCTGACTTATTTATTAAATTATGTTTCGGATTGACGTCAAAGTACTTCAATTAAAAATATATTTATGACTAGGTACAGATGAAATAAATGTTCAGTTGTATATAGAAAATTTTTGTCTTTTGATTTTTTATATTTTCCGGCTGTAACTAAAATTTCAGTTATGAAATATAAATGTTTTCATCGTGTATTGTTAACCAGCGTGTCTAAAACATGTATAATAGTATTTAATAAATCATTATTTACCTGCTAACTAGATTATAATTATATTTTACAAAATGGTTTGTGGAGGCCACCGGTTTATGTTGTGATTTTATTTAAGGTTTGCAATAATTTATGTAAATAGACTATTTTATGTTTACATATATAATATTGTAGTGTTGAAATGAAATATATTACATGTTACATTTAGTTTTAGGTGTTTTATTTAATGAAATTTAATTATAGTATGTTACGTTAATTTGATTATACAATATGTAACGTAATTAACGCACACCCTCAGACACCCCAATTAGTATATTATGTTATAATCATAATACATGCACTGAATTTTAGTTAAACATTTTTATGCACTGATTATTTATCAAATTAGTTATACTAATTCCGGAAGAATGTTGTGGTCACAGTACAAATCCACGAACGCAAAGACTTTAACGAGCTTGAAATAAAGTTCATTTTTCTTTATTTTTATTAAATGACAGAATTAGTAATAATACAAATAAAACTGTGACACGACGGAGGAAAAATGAAGCGGGAGATAGGCAGCAGATTCTGCCTGGTAAGCGTCGCAACTATGGTAAAATACCATGGGGCAATTTATAAGGGAGGCTTATGTTTAGCATTGCTCTTTTATAGGCTGTAATCGATGGATGGATATTGAAATAAAAAACTTATTGCCTACCTGGGCCCTTTCTAATTAAACAATTTACTATTTGTAATTACGATTAAAATTTTATATCTCCGCATAATAAGTCTTCAATAAACACTATAAAATGTATAGGTGGAAATTCTAGAGATTCTAGCTACAATTTTACATATTTCTGTACAATATAATGACCTGTTGAAGTAGATTCTTACTCTAAATTGCCTACGCAGTAATATATTGTGTATAAGTCAAGGCTCGAAAAAAAAAATTGGTCAGAAAAACAGGTCTATTAAACGCAGAATTGTAGTTTCTAGTTTACATTCTCGCAGAAATGTAATACAATTTTGACAGATGATATTAATCATTGTTAAAATACACAAATTTGTAAAATACAATTGTCATCAAAAACCATTGGTGAATTTTACAAATTTAAAGGCTAAGATTGGAAGAAACGATTAGCAGTTTTAAATTTTTTTTTTTATAGTAGAGGGGGCAAACGAGCATGCGGCTCACCTGATGTTAAGTGAAAACGATTAGCAGTTTTAAATTTTTTTTTTTATAGTAGAGGGGGCAAACGAGCATGCGGCTCACCTGATGTTAAGTGACTACCGCCGCCCATGATCAACCGCAACACCAGGAGAATTGCGGGTGCGTTGCCGGCCCTTTAGAAAGGAGGAAGCTCTTTTCTTGAAGGTCCCCAGGTCGTATCGGCCCGGAAAAATCGCCGGTGGTAAACTATTCCACAGAGAGGTTGTACGTGGAAGAAAACTCCTTGTGAAACGTACAGTGGTGGACCGCCAAGCATCCAGATGGTGTGGATGGTATCGGGACGTTTGCCGTGTAGTGCGTTCACGAAATTTGGCGGCTGGGATTAATCCAAACAATTCCTCAGAGCACTCCCCGTGATAGATGCGATAAAATACGCAAAGAGATGCAACATCTCTTCGCAGCGCCAGTGAATCGAGCCGATCGGAAAGCACTCGGTCGTCGACGATTCGAGCCGCTCTGCGCTGGATGCGGTCAAGTGGAAGGAGCTGGTACTGGGCAGCCCCAGCCCAGAGATGGGAACAGTATTCCATGTGCGGCCGAACCTGCGCCTTGTAAAGTTGCAGGCGGTGTGCCGGCATGAAATACTGTCCCGCTCTGCTGAGCACGCCAAGCTTTTTAGAGGCCAATTTGGCCTTCCCTTCCAAGTGACCACGAAACTGCACGTCACTCGATATGTCGACGCCGAGGATTCCGATACTGACTGAGGCAACAAGGGGAGTGCCTTGAAACTGAGGGGATACGACAAAGGGGTTCTTTTTAGCGGTTAACGCGCAAACTTGTGTCTTCTGGGGGTTAAACTGGACTAGATTTAGTCGTCCCCAATCCGAGACTCTGTTCAGCAAAGACTCGACTTCAGACACAAGTTTGTCCCGGCACTCGGAGACGTTTTCGAGTTCCCGAGAAGTATTGGCTCGTCCGGTGTAAAGAGCATCACCAGTGCTGTCATCTGCATAGCAATGAATGTTACGGGTATACAACATATCATTGATATGCAGAAGAAACAGCGTTGGCGATAGCACGCAGCCCTGTGGAACACCAGCATTAATAGGCTTGCAATCGGAGCTTGCACCGTCTACAACGACCTTGATGCTCCGATCTACAAGAAAGCTGGTGATCCAATCGCACAATTTCTCGGGAAGCCCATAGGAAGGGAGCTTCGAAAGAAGCGCTTTGTGCCAAACCCGATCGAAGGCCTTCGCAATGTCCAAACTAACGGCCAATGCCTCCCCCTTGAACTCTACTGCCTCCGCCCATCTGTGAGTGAGGTAGACCAGAAGATCCCCAGCTGGCCGACCACGGCGAAAACCGTATTGGCGGTCACTAATCAGCTGGTGATCCTCAAGGTACCTCATGAGCTGGCAGTTTACAATGGACTCCATTGTTTTGGAGAACAAGGAGGTGATGGCGATTGGCCGGTAGTTGGACGGGTCTGAGCGGTCGCCTTTTTTAGGGATCGGGTGGACGAAAGCCGTCTTCCATAATTTTGGGACTACGCCTAGGGAGTAGGAGTACCGGAAAAGACGCGTTAAAACCGGTGCCAACTCTGGAGCACACGTCCTCAGCACAATTGGGGGGATTCCGTCAGGCCCACTCGACTTGTGGATGTCCAGGGAGAGGAGTGCTTTGTGAACCGAGCGCTGTGTGAACTGCACTTCCGGCATGGAGCACTCACACCGCGGGATGGTCGGCGGCGTACTCCCCCCGTCATCGAGAGTCGAGTTAGACGCAAAGAAAGAGCCTAGAAGATCGGCTTTCTCCTTTGCAGTATGGGCCAGTGAGTCGTCCTCCCTGTGCAGAGATGGAAGAGATGGCTGACAGAAATTCCCCTGGACAGCCTTGGCGAGAGACCAGAATGCACGGGTTCCAGAAGGAAGGCGAACTAGTTTCTCGCCAATTCTGCCTCTGTGCCTGACTTTGCCTTGGCAATGACTCTTTTGAAGGACCTAGAGGCGGAATTATACTTCTTTTTTAGAGCGCTGGTGTTTACATCCCGGGACGCTGATGCAACAACCCAGGCTTGGTAGCACTCCTGCTTGTAGCATGATGCTATTTTACAGGAGCGACCAAACCATGGCTGAGATTTGCCTCCAATGGGCACCACAGAGGAAGGAATAAAAAGTTCCATACCCTGAAGTACCACACCAGTAACAGAATCCGCAACAACGTTGGGATCATCCGGCGAGAAGCAAACCCGCCCCCAAGGGTAGGATGCAAAGAAAGACCGCATCCCATCCCAATCGGCTGACCTATAGTGCCAAACACGGCGGCAGCCTGCATAATGCAACCGCGATTTCAGCGTGAGTGGGACAACACTCCGGACCAGACAATGGTCCGAGGAGCCTAAAGGGGCGTCGACGGAAATCTGATATCCGTCCGGGTGAGAGGTCAGCAGAAGGTCCAACAGGGAAGGTGCATGATCCTCCACATCCGGAATCCGCGTAGGCGAAGTAACCAGTTGTGTCAGACCATATGCCAAGGCAAAATCATGAACATATCTCCCCGCATGATCGGTTAAACGTAAACCAAGCCATTCGGCGTGATGGGCGTTAAAGTCGCCGAGGATCACGATCACTGCGGAGGGGATCTGCTGTAGCAACAAATCTGCAGCCATTTGGACGTGGTCGAAGAGTCGGTCTGTTTCGGCATTACCGCTATGGGACCTATAGAGGCACCCGTAGACGCGCGGATGGTCGTCGCTCTCTACGCGTAGCCAAAGGATGGACAGGTCCGAACCTTCAAGTCTGCCGAGGCGTCGAGAACAGATGTCCTCTCTGACGTAAACGCGTACTCCAGCCCGAGGCACAAAGGAGTGTTCCAGTTTGTACCCCGGGTAGGAGAGATACGAGACATCAGCCGGAGAGGACACCTGCGTCTCGGTCAGAAAGAGCAGAGCCGGCCTCGCCGTCTCGAGATGGTAGTGGACGGCGTTTAGGTTAGAGTGAAGTCCCCTGATATTGCAGAAATTCACGGACAGCGTGGCAGGGGTCGCCTTGGTCTTGTTGCTCCGTTTGCCCCGAGCAGTTGTAGTCTTGAGCGGAATTTCCCCCCCCCCTCCCCCAGAATACGCGGGGCAGCCTGAGCACCCACGCTCAGAAGTGGAGAAACATGGTCGTGGATGCTCAGCGAGGGATTCTCCAGGGGTGCTGGTACCCTCCTGGGGTAGTCTATTATTATTTAATTCCGCTACCATGTTGATGGGGGGGGGGGGATTTGGGCCTCCGGCCACCTGCACTCACCAGACGAAAGCAACAGCAAAGCTGCCGCGTGGCTCTACCACTGTAAAATCAAAATCGGTATTTACTGTACAATTCGATATTTTTTTTACAAATTTCTCGACTTTATCACGTTTATTGGACAGCCCTGTAGTTCAACTGTTAGGTCCGTGACTCGCACAAAATAAAATCCA
Source organism: Parnassius smintheus behrii (assembly GCA_036936625.1). NCBI lineage: Eukaryota > Metazoa > Arthropoda > Insecta > Lepidoptera > Papilionidae > Parnassius > Parnassius smintheus. The sequence goes on along the minus strand of JAUPFT010000004.1, from coordinate 18,959,114 downwards.
TCTTTTTCTCAGAAGTAATGGTGATAAACAAGGACACAGACCACCTAATGGTAAGTGAATGCTGTGGCTTTTAACACCTACATAGTTTCTCGACGAAATAACATCGGTCCTAGTCACTCACCATACGAAATACAGCGGCATTATGCTGCTATTTCACGTTGATATTCTGTGCGGGCGTGGTCCTTTTCCGGTAGAGCTGAACCACTCTTGATGCAACTATAACACGCGTGCTGCTGCTATTTTACGCTGGTATTCTGTGAGAGCATGATCCTGACCCGGTCGAGCCGACCCATTCGTGCTACAACCATACTAGGCTGCACTAAAAGTATCGGGAATGGAATATTTCCACTGTTCCTGTCATATTCTATCTTTTTAGTTGAAAACTCCTTGGTTTTAAAAATCGAATACCATTTATTTATTTAAAAAAAAGATTCTCGGTCTTGTCACAAGGTTTTGTCAAACTTGTTTAGTCGTTGAGAAAATGGAATTGACTCGAGAAAATTCAAGAGCGATAATTTATTATGACTCGAAGTGGTTTAACACAAAAACAGTGTGTTGACCGGATGATTTCTGCATTTGGTGACGAAGCCCCATCCAAAACCACAATTTATCGCTGGTTTGCTGAATTTTAACGTGGACGTGTCAATCTCAGTCATGATCCCCGTCAAGGTCGACCAAAAACTGCAGTCACCCAAGAAAATGTTGATGCTGTGCGTAAGCTGATTGAGGAAGATCGACATGTGACATATCGCGAAATTCAGGCAACTTTAGACATTGGCATGAGTCAAACACAAATAATCTTGCATGAACAATTAGGTGTAAAAAAGTTGTTTTCACGATGGATACCGCATTCGCTCTGTGAAGAGCAAAAAGCGGCTCGCGTTACTTGGTGCGTCAGAACTCTCGAAAGATTCCACGCAGGATCCTCAAATGCTGTATACAACATCGTATTAGGTGGCGAATCCTGGATATACGCGTACGAACCCGAAGCATAAAACCATTCACGAGTTTTGGTGTTCGAAAATGAGTTAAAGCCAAGAAAAATTGTTCGTTCACGGAGTGTTGCAAAAAAAATGGTGGCCACGTTTGTCTTCAAAACCGGCCATGTTACGACTATTCCTCTTGAGGGACAATGAACGGTTAATGCAGAATGGTATGCTAGCATTTGTTTGCCACAGGTCTTTTCTGAACTCCGTAAAGAGAACTGCAACCGCCGCATCATCCTCCATCACGACAATGCGAGTTCTCACACCGCACACAGAACAAAAGAGTTTTTAGAGCAAGAAAACATAGAATTATTAAACCATCCGCCGTACAGCCCCGACCTAAGCCCTAATGATTTCTATATTTTCCCTAAAATAAAGAATAAATTGCGTGGACAGAGGTTTTCATCACCTGAAGAAGCTGTGGACGCCTACAAAACGGCCATTTTAGAGACCCCAACTTCCGAACGGAATGGTTGCTTTAATGATTGGTTCCATCGTATGGAAAAATGTGTCAAATTTCGCGGAGAATGCTTCGAAAAGCAATAAATACATTTTTAAATAGTAATGTTGCATCACTTCCTTGATTCCCGAAATTTTCAGTGCCGCCCTCGTAACAAGGCTCTATTTTAAATGTAGTAGAGCCATGCTGCAGCTATATTCGTAGTATAGTTGTAGCACGAATGGGTCGGCTCGACCGGAGAAGGACCACGCTCTCACAGAATACTAGCGTAAAATAGTAGAGAACCGGAGACCCTTTTTATGGAAAAGAGGTATTCCATCTCAGTCCTCACGGGTGATAACGCATCTGCATTTTGATTTGTAATTGAGGATAGATGTAGATGTCTATGGGCCGCAGCAACCACTTACCATCTGTGTGACTGTGTGTTGATTTGTCACCCTATCCCATAAAAAATATATAAAGTTATTTGTAAAGTTACAGCCTATAATATACGTCCCACAGCTGGGCACAGGCCTCTCCTCATTTCTGAGAGGGTTTTAGGGCAAGGAAATGTTCGCCGCGCAGCCCCAATGCGTGTTGGCGAACTTCACATGTCTTCGAAATATTTTTTGTCTTATTTCTCGGACATGCAGGTTTCCTCACGATGTTTTCCACAGAACACTATTACTCCTATCGGAGAAGAACGACAACTTCATACAAAATTTAAGAAATGCAATATATAACCACTAGTTCCATCTATCGTCAGCCTCCCGCACTTCTCGTGTGGCGGGAAAATTTGAATGTAGTCTTTTTTGGTTTTTTTATTTGAGGTTTTTTTGGGTTGCCTATCCCAGCGCTAAATAAAAGAACAAAAATTACAAAATTTTTATTTATTTATTCAAAATATAATTACAAATTGAAATAAAAAAACATACATAATTTGAGACAAAATTTCTCCAGCAGCTTTGTTCGTTCTATAAAGACATTTGATGGGTTTAAACATGAAAAGAAAATCAATATTGATTACAACATTTCAATTACTTAAGTAAACAATGAGAAACAATATATATATATATATATATATATAAATATAAGATTTACAATCATGGATGAATTGATAATATGCACAATCACAAATCACAGAATGTCTACAATAACCAAAATATCAATATTTTAATCAAAAACAAGTAAATTAATAAATGAGCTCCTACACACAAGTGCAAAATGCAATATTCACAAATAATAATTTTGTTTTGATAATATTTGGTTGTCATTCTATTTCCCTGAATTGACACTAAAAACTTTGTCTCTATATAATATGCCATATATTAAGTATTGAATGCAGCTTATAAATAGAATAATTTTAATTCAAAATTATAAAACATATTAAATATTAGATTACAAAATATTCCTTATTTCATTTAAAAAAAATTCATATAGAGTACTTTTTTTTTCAGGTTTTACATTATCTGTTATGCTTTGATGTTGGTGGTTGTTCTTCAGTGGATATAATGTTGTCCTTTTTGAAGATCCTGCTTGTGGTTTTGCAGCAATAATTTGCGAGGGACCAGCTTGTGATTCCACAAAATAAAATGGGAATACACTTTGTTAGTTTGGAAATAAATAAAAACTGAAATAAATTATAGTATCATAAAATTATTATATAAAATTAAATTAACGTTATATTCATTGACTTTACTTTCATAGTAAACCAGTCCCTACTCATGGCACTACATTACCCTTCTACCTATACAAAATAAATGAATGTATCTTGTTCATCCAACTTGCTCTATAATACACCCACTATTACAATTAATATAACAAAATAAGATAGTGAATACAACAACTATGTGAAAAGAAGTCTTGTATTTATCTATTGTTTGAGAACCATTTGATGCATGTATTTCTACTGTGTTGAGGTTTAGGACGAATTGTAATTATTCATAGATTGTGATGCTTGAACTTTCATAAGGTTTGTTGTTTTAAAAAAAATATTTGATTGTTAAAAATAATATGAAGTGTGTTGCACCTTTAATAATGTAAGGAAGGGCTTGTGCTAACTTTATAGACTTCAATCCTTTGGATGCTTTGTCCGATCCAATTATTACAAATTAGTTGAAAGCATTAACAGGATTCAAACTACTGTATGTGGTCTGTCCATCCATGTTAGATCCAGATGATGGCCATATGAATAATCATCATCATGTTCATTACAGTCTATCAAATTCCACTCCTGAATATAGTAATCCCCATATAAAATATCTGAGTAATCCTTAAAGAAAACTATATACATACCATATTACCATATACATTATACACTTTACTTACATCACATGGGACTGCAGTTCTTAAGAGCTTTTTCTTGGTTGCATCATTAAATTAACCATCATGAAAATGTTTTTCACACAGCATTCTGGGCTTATTATGTAGCTTTGTCTGGAAAGCTAAAGTAGTATACTGCTCTTGGGAAGGAATATAATATTTTACCCACAATTAACAGCTGAAAAGAAAATATATAATTATTAAATACAAATATTATCAAAGTAAGTCCAATGGTTTAAAAACCAATAATTTGTTTTTAAATGGTTAAAGAGAAACAATAAGTTGGACAAGAGATTTACTTTAAGGCTAGAACTTATTAAATAGTGTATATGTATATTGTATACGTACCGCAAAAGATACTTTACTGCGGGTTTCGGAAACCTAAATAATTTAATGTTGTCAAAGCTGTAAGCTGTTGCACTTAGAACACTTTTTCTATTTTCTTTATCCGCCATTGCAGCGCAGTTTTTAGTCACTGTTTCGTATTTCACTACGAATCATTGACTAACACATTGCACATCATATAAACGAAGGACATTAATCTCAACTCAATATCGTAAACTTGCAAAATCTTAGAAAAAGACAAGCAAAACAAACATAACCAATCATGAACAACAATAATTCATACGGCGGCGCCATATTATGAGAAATGAGAATTATATACTCATTTAGATATTTTGGTGCTACCAGTAAAAAATATAATTTTCTACTCATTGAAAATCAAAACAAAAGAAAACATTTATTTTTATTTTACTGTCAAAGATATGCTAATATAATAATGTAGAAAAATACGACAGGCATAGTTATCTTCCTATGGATTATTATTTCTATATTCAAAATTATTGAGTATAATTTATTTTAGCAAAATCTTACTAATTATGAAACAAGACATTTATCTGACAAATGGCAATAATAAAATTCAGCCCCCGTAGGTATTTCATTCTGTCCATACAGAGTTGACCGGGCCTGATGTTTTCCTTCACCACCGAGCACGTTGTAAATCAGCACTTAAAATTGCAATTAACAATTTCGTTAGTGCCGGCGGGGATCGAACCCGGGTTACTCGCGTTCTGTTATATTTACAGCGAACGTTAACCATCTGAGCTACCACGGCTCCTAAAAAGTTATTAGTAGCGTTATTATTTAGGAAGATGCTGCTGCCCATGATCGTCCATCGCCTCCTATGACACCCAAGGGATGATATGGGATAGTGGAGTCTCATACGCCGCCACTACACGGCCTCATTTATCTAAATGGTCTTTTACTAGATGATAGGATATAATAGGAATCCTTTTCCGGCTAGATACCCATCAGACGGACTCTCCCTTACTCATTTCTGCGCCAAATAATAATGCTTGCTGGTACGGAAAGACATTAAAATTACAGGCTGTGAGGCATTCCATCACATCTAAGTCATCAGAAGTGACAACGAATCTGTAGCTTTCTTTGTTTGAAGTTTGAAATATCCATTAGTCATTTTTTAAGTAACTGGCGTTACGGCTCTGGGTTCTAGCCCTTCTGAGCCTATCATTTCTTTCGGAATCTTCATTTTTATGTTTGTATTCACAATATGCTGATGCGTCATATCGCAAAGCCCTTGGGAGATTTTGATGACAACTCAACCCAGAGTTGAGAGACAGTTGAAGATGACAGCCACTCAAGTTCATAAGGCGCCCAAGCGATAAAAATAACTTGAGGTTTATATCGACATCAAAACACTTGTTTCGTCATTTTCTCTAATAGTTCACATGCGCGAACACTTAATTCACAAAATCGCATCACTTTTACGAATCAAAATCCACTTCAAACCATTATTCAAGCGACAAAACAGGAGCGACAATCCGATTACAGCCAAGTTCCCGCCAAAACTCCAGTCAATTTCTAGTAGTCATATGAATAATATCTCATTTCCTGTCCTGGAAGGAGTTAGCCATAGTTTTTTTTTTAAATGAAACATCGTCGTCAACTATATTTCTGTTCTAATTTATTTGATTAATCGTTTGCTCTATACACATGATATGCACCAATGCCTATAAATAATACAAACGATGTCAAGATTCGGGTATGATGAAAAACAACTATTTACATAACACGAAATAAATATTCTTATTTTTTTTTTCATATAAAAACATTTACATTGCCAGTATTTTGAGCTCTAGGGTCAAATAAACATATAATTTTATAATTAACCGTAAAATATCTTTCATTATTTTCAACACGATAATTCACATAAAATTCGCATAATCAACATTTAAATCACAGTGGTCATTCTATCCAATTCTCTTCTGCACCTCATCATCAAAGTGTGATATACAAAACGTATATTTATTCCTATAACTTTCACTGCTTTCACCAATTTTGTTTACTGGTAACTTTCCCATTCAAGACAAGAATAAGAATATTGAATCAATAGCAATTTTAAAATTCATAAGGTAAGGGAATTGAGGTATATAACGATTCTGTACATTGCTTACAGTCTGCTGAATACTCTGATTTTGCTGATACACTTTAGCAATCAAACGTAGACAATGGGATAGATGTGTTAAAAGTAATAAAGTTAGTCTTTTCAAGCTACAATATAAACTATTTTTAAAATAAATACGATACCTAAAGGAACGATTTTTAAAGACCAAATTATATCTTAAATAACTTATACTATAATATTTGAACAACTTCGTATTGGTCGGCGCAACTTATAATAAGTGAGACAGTCCTTAGAAAGCCATATTATTAATACTATACAAAATTGAAAACTGTAACCAGTATGTTAATGTAACTTGTTTCTTTAATCCTATTATTTACTGTTGTAGCTATAATTATTTTAAATATTATGTACAATATACAGTAGAGTATGTATCCAGTAAACACGACAAATTATTTTATGAATGATAGTATATAGCTACGGTGTGATGCTTCAGCATATTTTTGTGCATATATATATATATATATATATATATATATATATATATATATATATATATATATATATATATATATATATAGGTGCTCACGGGCGCCGGCAGCAAGGTGCAAAGGGCTGCCTTGCACCTGTCAGGAAAGAAAATACGTACCTAGGAAAAACTCAAGATATCTAGTAAGGTAGGTTGCTATCCAAATTTGTTCATTATCTTGTCAATACCTTCAGTATCTATATTAGTTAACAGTAAAGTGTGTAAATATAGATCCATCTGAAAGTAATTCTGGCGGCGCCCATGTGCGTGCTGGGTTAGCAAAGTAAATTACAAGAAGTAATCACAAGAAAAGTAAACAGATTGCTCTAACTTACTATAGTACCTATCTTTATTATAATAATATAGATAAAAATTAAAAACAGACGATATGCTTATCTCTATTGCGACATAGAATAGCAACACCCAAATATGCATATAATTTTTGATCTGTTATTTGTACACATAATTATATTTGCTCTGAATAAATTCTATATTTTACTTATGGTATGCGCTTTGAAACATATACTAGCCAGAACCGGGTGCTTTTTAATAGTAACGATACAGTTTGCTGAGAAGAATCAAAACGTAGCTATAAATTAGGCCGTAAAATAGCGTAAATGGCTTATAAAATACTTTATAGCTATATTCATTACCAACATTTCTAGAATTATGAGAGAAAATTATCATCAAATTCCTAGTTAAGCTTATATGGAAGCACACATACTTTACGGTAATACATTTATAGGTAAGCTGAAGTCGTATATAAAAATACATACTCATACATATAGTCTACTTAGATATTGCAAAGCACACATAAATTAATCACTTCCTAATATGCTTGTATGTTCATATTTATTATTTAACAAGAATAATTAGAAACTAAAATTCTGTGTATACTTCAATATAATTATTAAAAAATTTAAATATCCAAATCCGATGCATGGAGCTGTCGTTATATAACTTTTGTTATTAAACAGATATTAACTATTGTGTTTTTTTATTAAGTACCTACATATACTGTCTATATTTATAAACATTATGATTTTATTTCTTTTTATTAACACTGATTATAAGGCAAAATATAATCCGAAAAAAATGCCTCTTTATGTATATAATATATTTACTAACAATTTTGGAAAGTAATAACAAAAGATATAATCTTACGTTAGGTATATTATTATATATAGTGTCAGTTTCTGTATGTGCCAATAATCATTATTTATTTTCGAACGTGTTAAAATCTTTCTTGAGGGTGTTAAAATTTTAGATAAATATTGTTCCTTTGCATAGTGATGTAATAATTTTATAAGCAGATTTTTTATGTAAAAATATTTTTGGGGAAAATGTGTTTTTGTTAAGAAGTAGTAAAACAGTAAATGAATAATATTCTGCTTTTAGACAAATATAAAATCTGAACCCTGTCACCAGTTATGTGCGCTTGATAGTGGGTATCGATGGTGAATGATAATATTTTGTAATAAATATTTCGTACAAAAATTACATTTCGTTAGGTTTATGATAATACAAAATCTATTAAAATAAGATTTCATATGGGAACGAAGCACAGATAAAAAATAGTGTATAGAAATGTGAAAAGTGGGATAGATGATAGTGTAATGGGAATCTACTTCGATAACATACACAACACTTCGTTACACAAGCCACCTGTAAGTCTAAATAAAGCTCATATTTTCCTTAACATCTATTCGTGGGTACAGATTACGTAGACATATAATTTGTTATTTGAAGGCGGTGTAACTTTTCATCATATTATATCTATAAGGTATATAGCTCAGATGAACAAATAAAGATAGACTGAGCGCTTTTTAGGTACATTTCAATTGATGCCATAAACATAGTAAAAACAGAATAGAATGATCACTCCCGCGCCGCGCGAGACTTAAATGCATACTGTTGCAGGGTTGTCTTTTTGTTTTAACAGCTAAATTTTATATAGTTTTCTAAGTAGTTATAATATTTACAAAAATAATACAAACGGTAACGTAAGTAAACCTATGAATCATATTTGTTTATCATTTCTTTAGTTTCATCTCAAAGAATCAATGTTGGTCAAAAAAAATCCGGCTTTAAATTACAGCAAATGCCAAATAACTAAAATACGAGTAACTTGACACTGAGCATAGGTGTCAGCTTAAATTTAATGTTTAAAATTAATATGATGTGATATGATAATTAATGTACTTATGAGGTATATATTTATGTTTAAATATAGTATATTAACCTGTTAATAGAAAGCTAATTTACTTAAACAAACACATATATTAATTTATATTACTAAAAAAAAAAAACGAAAAGAAGACTACTGGCAAAATTTTATTATAAGTCAACAAAGTCTCAAACAAATGTGATTGCGGAGCGCGGCGGTGGCCGTCCCCGACCCGGCCCGACCTTTTCGACTTAGCAAGTGTCGTTGTTTGCGTGCTGTGGCTCGTGCTTACGAGTCCGAGTCTGTACTGTCACGTGCCAGGCACGCACACATATTTGCGGCGTTCGCTGCATTTCTTAGAAGATAGCCTACTATTCTGTTTTTACTATGCCGTAACCTAGCCAAAATCATGTTTTACTTATTGTATGAACTCACACTCAAGCACACATATCCATCTAAAAATGGTTTTAGGTGCATATATGTCCAGCAGTGGAATTTTACGGGGCGTAAATAGAGAAATAAAAATGTGTGCGTGTCAAGAAGTTGAGCATGGTTTCGGCATCATTTCGAATGTACCTAGCGTATACAGAAATCTATCTTTAGTTCATTTCGTTGACATTTCGAGGACTGGAACGCCTCTATGACAACAAGATGTTTTATTTAGTAAAAAGTAGAGTCAATATTTGGTATATTTGGTATATTTGGAGTTTATACGAATTTACATAAACATTTCTATGTTGCAATCTTTTACAATTTTTAACTTGGGCATTCGATTTCTAATATGTTTGTTTAATTATAAGAATAATTATCTAAATATAATGAAATGTTACTGCCGATTCTTTGTATATTGCTTAATTTTCAGGATTTTAAAAAGTGCGAGACATTTTACTTTATAAAATCATAGCCAATATCGTAAAGTGTAAGTTTTAAAATTAATCTACGCTAATAATTTATCTGTTCAAATATTAAGAAATCGATAAAGAAAAAACAATTTTTCTATTGATAAAAACATTTAAAATTTAAAATGTGCGTACGACATTTTTCTCTCATTAATATTTCACATATTTTTTAGGTGTTTATTTTAAAGGAGACTACGAAAGATCACTGAATTAGAATTAAAATTAGCTGTATGAAGTGTTTCCATCTCATGCAATATATGTATTGTAAAATCGATACCAAACAAAGCGAGAATACGAATCTTATAATAAAATAAATATTAAGTAATTGACCTTTCTTACATTTTAAATAATCCAAAACAACTACTCTTTATAACCTGACTACAAAGATAGAGATATAATTGACAAAAACTAATCAAAAATTTCTTTAACCACTAATAAAATTTTCCTTGAATACGATACTTAGAAATTTATTTTTTATTTTTTCTTTCTATTCACTTGCTTAATAAAAGTGAGTCCCCTTATAAATGTATCGTAGCTAAATTCCGCGGATATACACTTGAATATTTCACTACGAAAGGTGCAAATATTTCTAAAATATGTATAATATATATTTATAAACAATATTTACTATGTTGTGCCATATACAATGCACGCATAACACACATTTAATATTAAATTTGTCCATAAGTAGTATCTTATACATAAAAACATTACTGTCACACAGTATTCCTCATTATACACCAATTTTAATATTATCAGCTAACTATATATCGTATTAATTTAATTATATAATAATATTGGTGTATTTTCGTAGTTCAGACGTCAAGTATTTTGCTTTTAAATTTTTATATCAATATAGAACAAACGCTATTATTATTAAAATTTAGTGATGACCTTAGAAGTAAACCCAAGATGTAATAGTTAAGTAACGTAATTTTTTGTCTATATGAAATATTTTTTCTTAAAATTTATAAAATAAAGCAACTCGACGATTGAACTACTTGCATTTTGTTGGACATAATTAAAATAAAATTATCGTTAGTACGCATAACACTTTATACATCAGTTAACAATCATTATTGTCAGTTATAAATCTATTTTTATGAATTTTATATTAATTTAAATATAAATTCGCATCTAATAATAGGCAGTTTTAAAACAATTTCTTTAATATTACATTCACTATTTATTGTAAAATTACGTTGAGGTGTGGTCACATTTTTTTTAATTTAATATGTTTTAGATTATTACGCGTAAGCAATATCAAATCCATTGACTAGGATCGCTCGAAGGAATCCTTCGAATACATATCCATAAGGATAGCTATGCTATGCTGAAAATATAAAAAGAATTTTAAAAATGACCGTCTATGTCAGTGCGCTTTTTATGCACCACACCTCTTAATAAATGTATTACCTTGAATTGATACGGATGGAACCAGAACGTTGAGTATTCAATTCGCTACACATTTTACTTTACATTAGTTTTACAGATTCAATTCAAGTATTGCTATTGACATTTTAGAGGCGATAATGGTCTCTGATTTAAACAATTATGTTTAGGTTTACACATGTTGGTAGTACTTGCTGTATAATTAATTAATATTGAAAATATCAATAACTTGTCTCTTTTATTTCAATGAGCCAAATTTCAACAAACAGAACCAAGTGTGAGCCAATACATAGTTCGCTGGATCTACAAATTTTAGTCCGACACGTGAATATATTAAAATCCATGTATTATCACCTCTTTGAATCACATCACATAAACAATATACGCAGTAAAAAAATGAAACTTAGCTTACACAGGCGTCCTGATGCTTCAGGCAAAATCTAACAAACGAAACTTAAATTAGTTATAGTATATTGATCAAACGTGCAAATAATCGACGACCTCGTCGCTTAAATCTTAAAACGGTCAGAGTTTTACGAGTACGCTATGCACCACATGATCGTAATTAAGAGCGAGACGCTCAGAGATATAATCATTTCTTCCAAGGAGTGTGTAATAAAAAAGAGTATTGCGACAACCTTTATTGCTTCTGGGTTAGGAGGGCAACTGCGCGGGGCAGAGTACGATTTCGCCGTCGGGACCACCGGCGAAGGATACGTTCCGTGGTGGGGGCCGGCGCCCGCCTGGATTTGAAGTACTTGGAACGGCTGTTGGCGAAACCGCACCCGGCGAGCTGACCGCAGGCGGTTTCAGTGCTTGTGAATGCGTACTTGCCTATTAAGAACGAAACAGTGATTTAATTTATGTGATTAGTGGTTGCTGGGTAGTGGCGGCACAAAGACATTCACTACCCCATATCACCCCGTGGGTGGCGTAAGAGGTGATACTGGGAAACTGAAACAGGAAAAGGGCAACAGCAACTTCCTGAAAAAACAGAATGTAATGAAAAATTGCAGTTCCACCTGTCAACAACAACCACTATAGCATAACCTCCCTATGAGACAACCTATGGCACAGGCCTAAGTTCAGCAGTGGAGCATCTGATAGGCTGGGATAAATAAATGAATGAATAAATAAGTTTGTGGGAAAGCCGCCAGTTGTCTGTTGGCACAAACCTGAGTCACTTGCATCCATCGACTCCCGACAAATAAAACAAATTTTGTAAATAGCTTGTGACTTTTTGTAAAAAAAAAAAAAATAATTTTGCATTGATATTGCAAAATAATTTTTTTTAAAAGAAGTCCCGCTGGGTTTCTTGCTGGTTCTTCCCAGGACAGAGGCTTTTACGAAGCAGTGGTAAAGTAAAAAAATGACTCAATAATTCAAAAATTATTCTACTCAATTTCTATTCTATTCTATTCATGCCTCATTAGGTCATTATTGCATATGTTGTATTTGCCTACATTGAACTTGCCCGTACGAGTTTATTTTTAAAATAAATAGTTTTGCCTTTTCCATGAAACTGTTGTGCCCAGCTGGGTTTATGAAGTGAGAGTTTTAAACGATTTCCTGTCATTATAATTAAGCAACAGAAACAACTAAAATTTGTCTACTTTCTGGGCTGCTGTCTGCAATCTGGCAAATAACATCGAAAATTTTTGAAATTTTGAAATGTTTCCTCACTATGTTTTTCTGTACGCCAAATACTTGGTAAATCAGCACTTAAGCAATTAGCGATTACAGTGGAGCAGGACGGGATCTAACTCTGTTTACTATGATTGCAAATTAATTTTAAAGCAAGCACGATCCCTGGGTTGAATTAAAACGATAAAGGAGCACACAGTTTACCTGATGGTAAATGGACGCTGTGACCCATAGACATCTACATTGTTTTCGGTTAAGAACCAAAATGCAGACGCGTTGCCACCCGTGAGGACTAAAATGGGTCTCCTGTTATCTACACACCATATGAATATGGCAGTATGGTCCTGCACGGACCATAGTGCCATGGTCCTTTTGAAACGTGGTAGAGCCATGCTGCAGTTATATTAGTAGTATAGGTATAGCATGAATGGGTCGGCTTACGGGGGACGGACCACGCTCTCACAGAATACCAGCGTAAAATAGTAGCTTAATGCTGCTGTATTTCGTATGGTGAGTGTAGAGAACCGAATAACCTTTTTACTAGAAATGAGGCATTGCATCTTAGTCCTCACGGGTGACAACGCATCTGCATTTTGATCCGTAACCGAGTACCACTTACCACAAGGTGGACTGTGTACTCGTTTGTCACCCTATCAAATAAAAGAAACGGTCGAGCCGACCCATTCGTTCTACAACCATAATATAGCTGCAATGTGGCTCTGTCACGAATAAAATACGGCATATTAAAACGTGGCAGAATATGTTCCACCTGTTGCACGATGATGGCCTGCGGCTGAGTGGTTGCAGTGCGATATCGACGCATTCGCTCATCTTCTTCGCCGCTGGACAGGCTGGACACGTCGCACGAGGAGGCGTCGAGCCGCCTTGCTGGCGAACACTGTGCGGGGCCAGCTCGAGGCCCACTCGTACCTCCAGCCAACGGCATTTCTTCGCCCTCCGCGCCACCCGAGAGTCTGAAACGAGACATTAATGTAGCATTCAGCTCATGGCATAACATGTATAGTTCTATTTGTAATTTTTTATTTTTCTTTAAATTAAGCCTTGTTTAAATGCTAAGTTTAATTTATTTGAACAGGTTGAGAGCATGTTCATCTGCTTCTAATTTCTTAATGTTATAATAATGTATTTTCATTGGTTATATTGCTCACTGTATTTTACACGTTTCGTGATATTATTATTGTTTGGGTAAATTTTAGCTATAAGCTGTTCTACAGTAGAAACAATTGTATACCTACCTTTGTAGGTAGAATTATATTATTATCCAGTTCCGGGAAATCACCATTTCCTATTTTAAGCAACGGGACTGAGAACTGTCCGGTAGTAACATCTCCCCTAAGATGGACTCTCATATTTTGGTAAGGCTCAGTTTTGTCACTGAAGGCCAGAAATGAGACCGCTTCACGCACGTTTTAAGGCGACACCGTGAACAAATGCATCTGCTTTCATCGAATAGTATAGGACTATGACACCACTAACGAAAGTGGGATTTTAATATAGGTAAATTCACGTCTTTAGCTTGAATTTGATTGTTCAAAAACACGATTGTATAATTTTGACTCGATCATAATTATTTGCGAAAACACCTCCAAAAATCACTATAGTTGAAATTATAACGAAATTACTTAATTTATATGCTTGGGAATCACTCAAATATATTCATAACATCAATATTCATTATTTACTTGCTCATTATTTTGATTACGTAAATCAATAATTTTTAAAAAATATATTTTAAGATTCTGAAAATTTCTAAGCGCTTTTAATCGTCGCGGGCGCTACGCTATTTTAGACCTTATGACGGCGTTTTTTCAAGTTTTTATAGAAATTATGTATTCACTCGGATCAGTACGGCGATAGCCTTTTCGATGTGTCGTCTTAACTTCTTCCGCTCGCGTTCCTCTGAGCACTACTAGTAAAGTCTGCCGGAAATCGCCTGCTAACAATACAGTAACTCCCCATTCGATAATTATTATTCCTAAAATGTTGTAAAGATCTATTTACCTCTTTGAATTTATTGCAGATTTCATCTGCTAGATGTTCATCTATAATGCCTAAAAGCCTTTCCACTTTTCTATTGTAGTTTTCTGATCGGCTATCCCTGTATTTTACCCAAAGACATAACAGTAAGGTACGTGAGGGTAATATGATCACCTTGAGCTTTTTCGCCCTAGAAATCCAAAACTAGGGGAAGAACAGAGACAAAAACACAAAGTCCTATACAATAACTAATATATTAAGAAAAAAAAAACATTTGTGCAGTTCACACGCGGTTGAAGTGAAATCTTCAAATGAAATGAAATATAAAATAAAAATATTTCACAGCAAAGGATTTATTTAATATGATCATTTTCTACCACAAGTGCGGCAAAAATATAATATAAAAGTTTCATTTTATAGCAAATAAATGTAGCAATCATTATTTTTATACTGTGATTTTAGTTTTTTTTTCAAATAAAAATGCGCCATCTACTTAATTATATTGGTGAAATCATTTTATCGAACAAAAATTGATCTCTCAAAGTGATACATAAGATAGGCGTTAGATGATATCAACACGAATAATTTAATATAAATCAATAAGTTATGAAATCACCGATTGTAATGAAAGGATTGATTTAGATAAATTTATTTTTTATTCAATATGGTTAATTTTATTTATTTAATAAATTTGTTAATTTTTAGCTGTTTATTTTAACAGTTAAAATGTATATTAACTATCTTTAAAACACCGCACTAAGAGGAAACCGAAATAAAAATACTAGCAATGCTAGTAAAATTTCTACAATTCTCACTTTCACGCTGGCAAGCTTAAAAATAATAATCGAATGACCGATTTGAACCTACAACCTTTTGAATCCGCGGTCCTCACCCTGCCATCAGGCTACTTTTGCTTACACTGTATTCTATCTCATTCTCACTCAGACTAGATCCTATAGATATATATGTTTGTCTCTTTTTATCTTTGCTTTTTCGTTTTATGCAGGTTCAAATCACAACGATACTAAAGAAGTTTTCACTTCAAAAAAATAGCCAACAAGCTTTGGCAATGATTAGGAACCCTTCGAAAAATTTATTTAAAAAAATTACTACACCTCTTTATTAGTGATCGATGACTACACCATACTAAAATCGACTAAAATATTTAATTTAATGTCAACTGTCAAAATGGCGTCGATAAAGCAACGCCTTTTACTGTTCATTATTTGAGTGACCGATGAAGAGCCATCGTATGACTAAGCCATCTATGCAAAAAAGGCTGTAGTTTGTTTGTGTTTGTAGTTTAATATAATTTAAGGTCAAAAGTCCACGTTGTTACCTTCTGTTCTCTTTGTAGTTGGTCCGTCGTCGACAACAAGGTTTCGCAAATATGCAAAACATAATACGTAGTAGACAACAAGCGAGTCCGGCCACGATGAGCGACGGACCCACTAGCCGAAGCGCAGGAGTCTTGAAACCCTGTAATGCCACAGAAATTCATACACTTTCTTTGCTATTAGTAATATATAAGTCGACTGTTCGGCATAGTAAATCTCATATGGTGTACGTAAGTAAAATGACTATCACGCAATCTATTGAAAGTCGCAAAATTTTCATTTTTTAATTTATAGACGTTTAATTTTATAAATCATTGATGCAGCGCTAAACGTACGCTAATTAACATAAACATGCTTTTTATAGATTTTAGTACTTGATTAAGATCAGATAGACCCAAACCAATATTTACTTCCATTTCAACATCCACAAATCCTTGAAATGTTCCTCTTTCTGCATTATTTGTTTGTGAAGGTATTCGGATATAGTGACGTTACAAGAAATTATAGTTGCTATGTAAATATGTATATCTGGTAAAAACTTAGATATATCGTTACACCTGTAATCCCCAGGGGGTAGGTAGAGATTTACAAGGGCAGCGTGTACCTCGAACCACGTTTACCCAAAATGGTGATAAATACCTATCATCGCTTACACAATCACAAACCCATTAGTATTTTATTACTATACGCTAGGTAAGTCAGTGTCTGACCCGCGTGATCTGTCAGTTGACACATCCTTTTTTGTTATAATTCTCACACAAACATGAGACCCATAAGTCCTAGATTAACATGGGATAAAGAAACGTAGACAAAGATCCATGTTGTGTACACATTAATTTGCATTTAGCTGAATATTTTACCTCAAATCCGCTTAGTGGAAGGTGGAGATAATGCCTAAGGTCTGATGCGATAAGCGTAATAGTAAATTTATTTTTGTATGCACGTTAAATTTTTTTATATATAAGATAAACGAGAATACAGCCCATCCGGTGGTAAGTGGATGTTGTGGTTCATAGTCATCTACATCTGTCTGCGTTAAGAATCAAAATGCAGATGCATCGTCACCCCTGAGGAGTGTTATGAAATACCTCGTTTCCAGGGTCTTCGGTTATTTACACACAATAGAAGCAACACAGCAGCATTATGCTGCTATTTTACGCTGGTATTCTGTGAGAGATTCCTACCGCGGTCAAGCCGACTCATTCGTGCTACAACAGTAATATAGCTGCAGCGTGACTCCACCATGTTCGTCCAGCAAAATACCTATTCACTCCCGTCTTCAATAGATCTAAATATACCAGTTATTTCGTCTATAACTTTTGTCAGATTTTGACGCTGGCGCCAAATTCTATTCTATCGCTTTGCACACTAAAGATGACGTAGCATATCTTTTTATACGAATCAGATCCCATCGACCTCAAAGGAGTGAAATAAATTTCAGACAAGAAAGTTTGACACTAACAATACTTTATATCAGTGTTATTTTACATTGCGGTATGTTCGATAATAATCTTTCCTAATCTAATTTTATATGTTTGTAATATATTGCGGACCTAATAGTGGAAAAAGTTTCTACAATTTGGACTCAGAACTAAATAACAGGACTGTAAATTCTAAACATTTCACAAGCTACTAGCTTAATTTAACTAAAATTATTATTAGTTATATATATAATATAATATTAGATTGCTAGTAGAATATTTAATTATAGTATTAAATATTCTACTAGCAATCTGCCCCGGCATCGGAAGGTTGATTTCTGGGTCTCGACAACAGTGCCACTTACCGAGTCCAAACGTGAAACTCACAGAAATCTAAATAATAAGGCACTAAAAATTCCTTCTACCGTCTTTTAATATCGGAAGGCGTGTCGCCAGGTCGTACCTAACACACATAGACAAACAATAAATAGACAATTGCACCTACAAATATCTCTAGCATTCATGCAACAAAGATTTGCCTTGTTATTTAGATTTCTGTGGTGAAACTAAACCATATACGAACCCATTTAAACACTCACGAAAAAATTCATCGAAATCGACCGAGCCGTTTTTTTGAGTTTTAGTGAGACTAACGAACAACAATTTATTTTTATATATAGAGATTAAGAATACTCAATAAACAAACACGATAGCAAGTAGGGTTCACTGTGCCCCAGATATCATACAGCACGAAGACGTAGGTGAATATTTGGGGACCTTTGATCTGTATAACAGATTAATTCTGCTGTGTTTCGTATGGTGAGTGTAGAGAAGTCCTCAGGGGTGACAAAGCATCTACATTCGATAATAATAGATGTAGGTGTCTATCGGCCACAGAATCCACTAATCATCACGTGGACTGCTTGTCATCATCATGTCGTTTGTCACCCTTATTCTATAAAAATATCCTTTCAACTTACACAATACTATAATATTTTCCTGTTTTTCGTGAATTCCGTCGTTTTATTTAATATCAACAACTATCCAACAAACTCCTAGTTATGCGACCAAAAACCCAAGCCAAGGACTGTGAATACGGTAAAACTTCTATGTCCAGCAAATGGGTTTTTTTCTAGAGGAAGGATTGAACATAAAATCGAAAATGTTTTACCTTGTCGCCGGTGC
Source organism: Parnassius smintheus behrii (assembly GCA_036936625.1). Classification (NCBI taxonomy): domain Eukaryota; kingdom Metazoa; phylum Arthropoda; class Insecta; order Lepidoptera; family Papilionidae; genus Parnassius; species Parnassius smintheus. Next base: position 18,940,373 of record JAUPFT010000004.1, on the reverse strand, counting down.
CAACAAAGTAAACGACGAGACCGACAGCAAGTGTTGCTAGGCCGGCGTATAACAGTCTTGCGACACCCCACGGCTCCCCACTCACGCCCTCCGCTTCCCCGTCTGATTCTGAAGAAGAACCATAGGAAGCGTCCCGTACCTGTAAGATCAACCAAATATGAAAAGCAACAGCTAGGTTCGAATATTCACATGATTTCCGTAAGCATAAATTTAACAACTTTGGCAAAGCAATTTTGTGACTGAGCTTAAGTTAAAACAATTTTTTATTTAGTTTATTATTTTAAGTTTAAATTAGGCACAGCTATATAGTTGGCTAGTATAGAAATATTTACTTAGCTCTGAAATATTAAAACCTTAAACACAAATCACGAAATCTAAATATAAGCATTTAATTTATTTAAAAATAAATAATATTATTGCAGTAGAAGGAATCTAATATAAAAATTTAAGGAAGGCGATGCAAATAAAAAGTAGCGAAAAGCTTTCTAAACGTGCAAAATTGCATTATAAAAATAACAAAAATACTTGTGTGTGAAAATGAAATTGAAAATGAAAGTGAAAATGAAAAAAATGAAAGTGAAATTTATCTTTAACAAGTGTTATTTAATTGACTTCACTAAATACGTGTGTTAATAATGAAAATTTGCTCAACTATTAATTACATTGCTTCAAACAAAAAGCTTTAGAGTGGTCAATCTAATATGAAACATTAGGAAAGGTGAAAATAGATAGTAATCACCAAAAGTTTAGTTTTACGAAGGAGCTCTATAGTAAATAATATAACAAATATAACAAACCATCACCAACATTTTTGAAATAATACTAACTGGACCAGAACATCTGTTTTCCGTCATTCATTAACATAGAATAGATTCGTTAAGGAAGAAAATTCATTGTGGGTAACTATAGGTAAGTCCACTACGACAGAGGGTTCTACTCGGGGGAGACTGTCGATCTCGGTATAGAAGATTCGTACTTTTTTGACGCGGTGAGCTGTGCCATGCAGTGGGGCGCGTTTTGTTCTCTTGATGATTACCCGGTTGGTGCGGTGCCACTTGGTGCGCGGGTCGCGCCTGGCGCCGGGGTGGTCGCCGAGCACCGAGCAGCGGCGGGCAGCGCCGCCCGCGCCGCCGGCACCGCCGCCCACCGAGACGGCCGCCGCTTCCTGCCACGCGGCGCGCCCAGCTGCGCACTAACAAACAAATACACTTTATTAAACTATTTTTATCTTTGATTTTGTCAAAATTAATATTCAGTCATTCATACATTCATTCATTCATTCATAACAGCCAACAAGGAACGCAACAAAGCACGGTCCTGAGACGGTGCCTGTATTCATCGACTTCCTGCACCTTACCAGGTGGCAACTCAATTTATACTACGAGTATCTATATTAACAAACAAGTTTAGCATGTAATGGCGGTGTTAGAGTATCAAGTACCCCATATCGTCCAGTAAGTGTCGTAAGAGGCAACGGAAGGAAAGAAATCAGCAGATGAGCAACAGCGTCTTCCTAATAACGAATAAAAATAAAAAACTGCGGCTGCGAACTCACAAAATGGCAATTATCACAAATTACCCCACTATGAAGCAAACTATGGGGCATATATTTAGCAGCGGACTTTAGTATAAGTACCCGGTTGACCGAGCTTTGCTCGGTATTTTTCGCTCGATTTTTTTTTAATTCGTGTGTTTTGGAAATTATATTTAGATACAAATTACATACTGATGAAACATAAATAATATTTTTTGATCTTAGCGACATAACAGAAAAAACGGAACTGGTTATTTGAATAAAAAATCATGAGTGCAATTATTTTAATTTAAATTTTCGTGTTTTTAAAAAATACTAAAAAAAGGGCTCGAAAAAATAGATTTTCTCAAAAAAGAAAGGAACTTGAAAAATAAATTAAAAAATCGGTCTGGGCTCGAACTGGGGTTTTACGATTCTGTGACCGCCCATTATACAAAATAAGCTATTTATAATCATTAACAATTTGTCAAAATTTACCTTCTTATTCTAACGATATTGTAGCAGTTTTTCATTGCCTAAAAACACGGACAAAAAGACATTTTCTAAAAATAAATCCTAGCAAGATCGATTTATTATCCCCGAAACTCCCTGGACACAAAATTTTATGAAAATCGTTGGAGCCGTTTCCGAGATCCCGATTATATATATATATATATATATATATATATATATATATATATATATATATATATATATATATATATATATATATATATATATACAAGAATTGCTCGTTTAATAGTATAGGATATAGGATAGTATTTACTAGCTGTGCCCGCGACTACGTACACGTGGAATTAGTACTTTTGTTATGATAAGTTATGTACTTTTAACTGTGACAAAGATCTGAAAAGATATTAATCTGCATTAAAACATTTTGTTAGTCAGCCAATCAGACCAACTAACGAAGAAAAAACTAATCAAGAAACGAATTGAGCAAACTATATATGCTAATGTTTCATATAAATTAAATCGAATTAGGTATATGTCTGTATTATTAAAATAACTGGTTTCTACTAAGCTTAGATGTGTCCGTCCAGGCTTATCTTCGAAATGGCCTAAACCGATTGCGATGAAATGTTACGAACAGACAGAGAGCAATTCAAGGAGGTATACAGGGTATTTTTACTGAAAAACTTGAGGTTTTATTGCTTGTTCCAAACCAGAAATTTATAAAATGTATGGTCTTTGATTTTCTTAAATATTTACCTTTAACACCACATAAATAGATCATTGTTGGCGGGTCGCTGGTTGTGAATAAATAACAAAATGACCTCATAACATAATCGACAATTTGATCGCGAATTCCTCTAGCCAAAAATCGGTTCCCATACAACGAATAAGGATTGCTCTAAATAAGCAACCTCCATCATCATTTTATTGGTACTACGGTATGAGGCACCAATATTAAAAAAAAATATTAGTAAATGAAAACAACATTCTTATGCCGACTTATATAAAATTAAGTACCTTATTACACTGACAAAATAAATATCATTACGTAAGAATAGAATTTAAGAAGATATATTAAGTCTCAAACAAAATCCCAGAAAATATAAAAAATTTGTCATAGGCAAAATTCAAAAATTTTATTAAATTAAGTTTGTATAAAAAGGGTTATTGGGAAGGGTGATCGCTTCCAAGTTATTTCTAATTTGTCTTGTGTTGTTAATTGTAAACATGATTGTAAGCTATTATTTGAAAAAATAAATAGTCCCGCAGAGTTTCTTGCTGGTTCTTCCCAGGACAGACATTTTTTTTGAGAAACAGAGGTAAATGAAAAAAGTGACTTTCAATAAGTATTGTTTATAATCTACAATACAAAACAAATAAAAAATAAAACAAATTTCAATCGAGGAAAGTCTCTTGACCTTATGTAATAAGTGTGATTGGGCATAAACAAGCTGGGTTATCTATCAAAAATTCTCAGTAGCAGGCCGGAATCAGGATTTTATCGGTGTTTAATTCCTGTGCCTCAGAAAGCACGTCACGCACTTGGATCTCTCTATATTTGTGTTGGATTACCGTCCCATCAGACTATGAGAATGAGGGAGGAGAAAGTGTTTTGTCCTACGTCATAAAATTATTTTGTAGGTACTACGTTGGTACATACGTAAGTATTATAGAACACTCTTTATCAAAAGATTTGTACATAAAGTCTCAATGTCCTGCATAGATGACTGGACTACGTTGACACAGACTGCTATGACCGAAATTTGGCGTGAAAGACATTACTGATGCGTATGTTAGAAACAGGAAAAAAATTAAAAGTATTCAGCGCTCAAAACACTTTACACTTATATACTCGAATGCTTAAATTATAAATGCTACGCATTCTAAAATGAAGGAAAATTATATTCAAAACCTTTTATATAACCTATGGTGATAACAATTTTTTTTAATTCAGAGTTAACGCGATCTAGTTGCAAATTGCAATGATACTGAGGCTAATGAAATAAAAAAAAACATCATAATTTCAATAGAGAAATGTGTGGGTGCTACCAACTGCTTGGGATCCTATAATTTTTTACGTGGTAGGGCAACGCTGCAGCTATATTATGGTTGTAGCACGAATGGGTCAGCTCGACCGGGGAATGACCACGCTTTCACAGAATACCGGGGTAAAATAGCAGCTTAATGCTGCTGTGTTTCGTATGGTGAGTGTAGAGATCCGGAGACCCTTTTTTACTGGAAACGAGGCATTTCATCTTAGGCCTCAGGGGTGACAACGCATGTGCGTTTTGATTCTTGATAAGGGATAAATGTAGATGTCAATGGGCCACGGCATCGACATACCATTAGGTGGATTGTATGCTCGATCGTCACCTTATTCTAAAAAGAAATAACGAAATTAAATCCAAACCTCGTACTGCGAAGATCGGACCAAAAATTAATATTCGAAAACTGAAGGTAGCCGGGCTAACTATGACATGCCCCCCCCCCCGTAGATATTATACTATATAGAATAAAATCGCGGTGAACTACGCGAGTGATACTTTCATTTCATTATCAGTATCGGAATGACTGCAATTCAGTCGATAATACATAATGAGCTGTGTGTAAGAAAGCTAGATTCCCGCTGGGTTCCCCACAATTTGTCTGAAGAGCAAAAGGCGGCTCGTGTAGATTGGTGTCGGAATACTCTGCAACGCTTTAACGGAGGGAAGTCAAATGCCGTTTATAATATCATCTCAGGTAACGAAACATGGATTAATTGATACTGTTACGAGCTTGAGGTTCATGACAATAAAAATTGCCGATAGAATTACCTAAATTAACACTTTAATTTACTTTACACAAATTAAAACTTAAAACACTATAATTAAACACACTAATTCACTTAATTCCGCTCCGAAGCTTCGCTCGTATCGCCAATTCAATACTACTTCGATCGCATCTTGCAGCGCCTATTTATATAAATTAGCAAAATATCCAGAATGTTCAAGTAAACACGCGCCAGGTACCGAGAGTTCGAGTTTTAAACTTCAAGAAGTTTAGTTCTTCGGTTCGAGACTAGATCGCGCTAGTGCGCCGATTTGAGCGCGTAACAGTGCCCCCTCCTAAGACATGCTCGTCCCGAGCATTATCGGCCCCATAATAACGCGCTAGGCGATCCACATGGACGATCTTAGGAGTCCCTCTTGCGCCTTTCTGTATCCGGTAGGTTACATCGTTGATCCTGGTCACAATCCGGTACGGGCCGTCCCATTTAGCTTGAAGCTTAGGAGATTTCCCTTTGCTGCGGACTGGATTGTGCAACCACACAAGTGAACCTTCGTCGAACCCTTTGTTGTTCATTTTGCGATCATACTGGATTTTCATTTTTTCAGACATTTGCTGGCCTGATTGTCTGACGTGCTCATAAACGTCATTCATTTTGTTCCGCAAGTCATTTGCATAATCGGTTATACTGCGTGGAGCATCAGGTGGTATCCCGGTGATCAGGTCTGCAGGCAGCCGTAATTCTCTTCCAAAGTTTGCGAAAGCTGGTGTCACTGCTGTACTTTCGTGAACAGCGCTTCGATATGACAACAAAAACGGTTGTATGTGCTTGTCCCAATCTCGTTGCCGATTGTCTACAACTTTTACTAGGTACCTCTCCAATGTCTGATTAAATCGTTCTACCATTCCATCAGATTGCGGGTGATAAGAAGTCGTTCTTGTTTTATGAGTACCCATAACTCGGCAAGTTTCCTGGAATATTTGAGACTCAAAATTCCTTCCTTGATCGCTGTGAATCTCTAAAGGTACGCCAAAACGACAGAAGACTTCATGAACTAGCTTATCAGCAACTGTTGAAGCTTCTTGATTTGTAATGGCGAAGACTTCTGGCCACTTAGTGAAGTAATCCATCACAACCATGAAATACTTGTTACCGCTTTCACTCTCCGGAAACGGTCCCGCCACGTCAATGGCTATTCTCTCCCATGGTGCACCAACATTGTACAACTTCAATGCACCTCTACTACGAGTCTGAGGTCCCTTTACAGCCGCACAACTTGTACATTTGCGACACCAGTCCCCGACATCGTTTCGACAGTGGACCCAGTAAAATCGTTCTCGGATCTTCAGTAGAGTTCGTTTAACTCCCAGATGGCCTCCTGAATAATCATGGTACAGCTGTAGAACATCCGGTACTTTAGCTTTAGGGACAACCATTTGTGAATGACAGCTGTCTCCCCGAACATTTTCCCATTTACGGCACAGAACTCCATCCTGAAGCAGTAAGCTGTCCCACTGGGCCCAATAGCTTTTAGTGGTCGAACTCATCGCTGAGACGTCGCTCCACTTGGGCTTGGGAGCACTGGCCTTCATCCATTCCAGGATCGGCTTGATGTCCGGATCTTCCTGCTGTGCACGTTGAAAGCTGTCCTTCCACTCGTTGCTGAGGTGGTCTGCCCTGACCATCCTCACGGATACCACTCCCTTACTCTCTTGCCTAGTACAATGTTTGCAATCTTCAGAACAAGGTCTTCGTGATAATGCATCTGCGTTGCCATGAGATTTCCCGCTGCGATGTTCGATCTCAAAGTCGTATTCCTGCAGTAGTTCAATCCACCTCGCAACTTGTCCTTCTGGATTTTTAAACTGCAATAGCCATTTTAGTGCAGCATGGTCAGTTCGTAAGTGAAATTTTCGCCCCAGAAGATATTTGCTAAAATGCTGCAACGACTTTACCACAGCTAGCAATTCGCGTCTTGTGACACAATAGTTCCTTTCCGGTTTTGACAACGACTTGCTGAAGTACGCTATCACGACCTCTTGGTCACCATTCCGTTGAGACAACACACCGCCAAGCCCTATATCACTTGCGTCTGTGTCAACTATAAATTCTTTGCTTGCATCAGGGTATCCCAAAATAGGTGTTTTGCACAGACAGTCCTTGAGCGCCTGGAATGCGATATTACAACTTTCATCCCAGCAGAAATGTCGCTTCTCCTCGGTTAGCTTATGCAGAGGTTTGGCTATATCTGCAAAGTTCTTCACAAATCGCCGGTAATAGGAGCACAAACCCAAAAATTCTCTAACCTGCGTCTTGTCTTTTGGAACCGGCCAATCCTTTACAGCTGCAATTTTCTCTGGATCCGTGCGGGTACCTTCTTCCGACACTACATACCCCAAAAAGTTGACTTGCCATTTGAACAGTGAACATTTCTTCGGACTCAGCTTGAGATTGGCACTCTGAATCTTCATGAGCGCGCGTCCCAGGTTTTCAAGGTGTTCCTCAAACGTACGGCCCACGATGATGATGTCATCCAAGTAGACCAGACAGGCATCGCCAATTAGCCCGGTAAGTACAAGTTCCATCAGCCTTTCAAACGTTGCTGGAGCATTGCACAACCCAAACGGCATTACTTTGAATTGCCACAGACCCTTTCCCGTCGAGAACGCAGTTTTCTCCTTGTCCTTAGGGTCAATTTCAACTTGCCAGTAGCCACTTTTTAGATCCAGCGTGCTAAACCATTTTACTCCTGTAAGCATGTCCAACGTGTCATCAATTCTTGGCAAGGGATAGCTGTCCTTCTTTGTAACGTCGTTCAGACGGCGGTAATCAACACAGAACCGCATGCTGCCATCCTTCTTCTTTACCAGCACCACGGGTGAACACCATGGACTAGATGAAGGTTCAATAACACCATCCTCCACCATTCCCTCAATCATGGTTTCCACCTCCTTTTCACGTGCTACCGGCAATCTTCTTGGCCGCTAACGGATAGGCAATTCCTCTCCTGTATTTATTTTGTGTTGAACTAAGCCAGTCTTTCCTATGTCAGCATCGTTTGACGAGAACACATCGGCGTACTTGAGTAACAACTTCTTCGCCTTGACCAATTCGTTCGGGGAGAGAACACTGCGACAGTCTTCCAAAAGTGTGGTCACTCTCGTTTCTGAATCCTTGCTGGGGGTCCCACTCGATATATATTGGCACCGACGTAACCAATCCTCTTCCTCACAAGTGCCAACCAGTGTGCCTTTTTCTATAATCTGTTCCCGGTCGCAAAGGTTCAGAACACGTATTCTTGAGATGTCAGTGGTTCTGACCAAGGTTCGAGCTACTTTCCATGGAAGGTCATTGTTTACCCTTTCCACAAGTACACAACGGTGAGCTTGCCCAGCGTTTCGGGGAAGACTAACCGGAACAATCGTTTCCGATCTCGGCGGAAGAACAATCTTCTTAATGCTGTACACGTTCCCTGGTAACGCACCTTACATAAAAAGTTCCTCCTGATCTCACAACAATTATTCCTCATAAAGTCTAGGCCTAGGATGCAGTCGTCCATTATATCAGCCACGATGACATTATGCAGGTAGATCACGTTGTCAAGCTTCAACTCCATCTCCTTCTCTCCACGGACGGGTATACGCTGACCGGTGGCTGTTACCAAATTAATGCGTTCTCGGTTGTATGCGGAGTCCCCAAGGAACTGACTTATAAGTTGGCAACTAACAACCGTTCGAGAGGCTCCAGTGTCTATGGTCAGTTTACACGGCATTCCGTTGACCTCGCCCTTGATGATTAGACTGTTCCCATCATGGGTTTGTGAGATCGAGATCCTTGGGGCTCTTTTAACATCAGCCAGCACCCGCCCCGCAGTTCTGGCTTTTACTCGTTTCCCTGCTGCTGCTGGGCGGTGCTGTTGGCCGCACTACCCTCCTGGGATCGTTCACCTTCCCTTTCTAGGGTTCGCTTAGGGCAGCTGGATCGAAGATGGCCCTTTTCCCCACAGCCATAGCACCTAGAGCTGTATCCTTTGTTGCGGTCGCGAACTGTAGCTGCTGCAACCTCCCTGACGCGATGGGAACGATGATCCTGCCGCACGGCTTCTACCTCCAGTGCATGGGCCAAGGCGTCGTTAAGCGTCTCGTGGTGCCCGAGCCTCACAGCAGCTCTGACTTCCAGGTCGCGGATGCCGTCGATGAATGTCTGCACCAGGTTCCCTTCAATGAGCGCAGGTACAGACTGGTATGCTTTTCGAACCATCTTCATCATCATCAGCCACCTCAAGGGCCCACTACTGCAGGTTTTCGTTGCTGCATTGCACGCGATCTTTAAGCTGCGCGCGAAAGACGTGTTCCAGGTAAGCGTCACCATATCTAAGCGTCACCATATCTCGCCTCCAATGCCTCAAGGAGCTGCTCGTAGGTCACTTTCTTACCGAGAGCTTCCAACACGGTTAAGGCTTGGTCGCGCAGGCCTAAGGTGAGTGCAGTTATGGCCTGGCTTTTATTCCAGCCGTTTGCCTCCATGACGGCCTCGAACTGGATTTTGTAGGCCGACCAGGAAGAAGTCCCGTCGAACGGTGGTACCTTGAACCCACGTAGCGAAGGTGTAGTAGCTACTGCGGGGGCTGCAGTTCCATCCCCAAGTTTGAGGTCGTTCAGCATTTTCTTCACGTCAGCCATCACGTTGTCAACCCGATTGTTCACATGGTTGATTCGGGTTTCATGTTCTTCGATTCTGGTTTCAGCTTCCGACAGACGGTTGTCGTGTTGAGCAACCCTATCCTTCACCTGCCTTATCTCTTTCCCAAAGGTAGCGTGTAGGTCCTTCATGAGGAGCATCTGCTCTTCCGACCGACGAGCCTGTTCCGCCTGTCGGCGGGCTTGTTCTTCTTGTCCGCTCTGCAGCTGCTCTTTCAACTGACGGACCTGTTCCTCCTGTCAGCGAACCTGTTCATCCTGTCCACCCCGCAGCTGCTCTTCCAACCGACGGACCTGTTCCTCCTGTCGGCGAGCCTGCTCCTCCTGTCGGCGAGCCTGCTCCCGCAGCATCACCATCAGAGCACCTAAGTCAGGTGCTGCAGATGTAGGAGCTATCGACGGGCCTGCAGCTGGTGGCCGGCCCTCCGACGTCTGCGGCGTTGCACCACCAAATCTTCGTTGGTCCGTCTCCTGCTGGCGTTGACTTCGGGTACGGACACCCTCCGTTTCCTCCTTAGGTAAAATCGGCATGATTTTATCCCACTTCTGACACCAATTGTTACGAGCTTGAGGTTCGTGACAATAAAAATTGCCGATAGAATTACCTAAATTAACACTTTAATTTACTTTACACAAATTAAAACTTAAAACACTATAATTAAACACACTAATTCACTTAATTCCGCTCCGAAGCTTCGCTCGTATCGCCAATTCAATACTACTTCGATCGCATCTTGCAGCGCCTATTTATATAAATTAGCAAAATATCCAGAATGTTCAAGTAAACACGCGCAAGGTACCGAGAGTTCGAGTTTTAAACTTCAAGAAGTTTAGTTCTTCGGTTGGCGGTTGGCTTCTAGATGGCGCTAGTGCGCCGATTTGAACGCGTAACAATACGAACCTGAAAGAAAACATCAGTCAGCAGTTTAGTTCTTCGAAGATGAGGTCAAACCAACGAAAGTGGTTCACTCCCGCAGCGTGTCAAAGAAAATGGTCGCTACGTTTGTCTCGAAAAAGAGGCATGTTGCTACGATTCCTTTACAGGAACGCAGAACGGTTACCGCTAAGTAGTATATCACGGTTTGTTGATAGCCAAACTCCGAAAAAATAACCAGAAACGTCGCATCATCTTACATCACGATAATGTGAGCTCCCATACGGCCCGGAAGGCAAATGATTTTTTGAAGCAGGAAAACGTTGAGCTGATGAGCCATCCTCTGTATAGTCCCGACCTGAGCCCAAACGATTTCTTTACATTCCCGAGAATGAAAGATTTATTACGCGGTCAACGGTTTGAAGACCCCGAAGCAGCTGTGGAAGCGTACAAATCAGCCATTTTGTCAACATCAACTTTAGACTGGAATTACTGTTTTAATGATTGGTTTGCACGAATGGAAAAGTGCATTAAGTTGAACGGAGGATATTTCGAAAAACAATAAAATACAATTTAGCTATACCGTGCATGTGGTTTTTCTTATTCCCGATTATTTCAGTGTGTCCTTTGTAACTTGGGTAACATATTCAAAATTCCAAATTGGTCGTCTTTGTAGATTTTAGTACTTTTAATACTGTTGTACTGGGAAAGTCCATGTGGCAAGCATGCAGACATTTTTTTCTCCATTCTCCAGACAAAGGATATTTCTTTTTTTACGTTTAGTGACGCATTGATACTTGTATTTATTTTTCCCCATTCTGAATGGTAAGAAAGCTCAGCTGCAATCAAAATAACTATAATGAGTTAACTATCTGGTATCCTATACTATTAAACGAGCAATTCTTATATATATATATATATATATATATATATATATATATATATATATATATATATATATATATATATATATATATATATAATCGGGATCTCGGAAACGGCTCCAACGATTTTCATAAAATTTTGTGTCCAGGGAGTTTCGGGGATAATAAATCGATCTAGCTAGGATTTATTTTTAGAAAATGTCTTTTTGTCCGTGTTTTTAGGCAATAAAAAACTGATACAATATCGTTAGAATAAGAAGGTAAATTTTGACAAATTGTTAATGATTATAAATAGCTTAATTTGTATAATGGGCGGTCACAGAATCGTAAAACCCCAGTTCGAGCCCAGACCGATTTTTTAATTTATTTTTCAAGTTCCTTTCTTTTTTGAGAAAATCTATTTTTTCGAACCCTTTTGTTAGTATTTTTCAAAAACACGAAAATTTAAATTAAAATAATTGCACTCATGATTTTTTATTCAAATAACCAGTTCCGTTTTTTCTGTTATGTCGCTAAGATCAAAAAATATTATTTATATTTCATCAGTATGTAATTTGTATTTAAATATAATTTCCAAGACACACGAATTAAAAAAAATCGAGCGAAAAATACCGAGCAAAGCTCGGTCAACCGGGTACTAATAATTATGTGCGAACTTCATACTAATTAAAGTATACTGTACGAAAGTAAATACTTCCAATGATCAAAAACTGCCGTCGTACTTGACGATAAAAATAGCAGCGCCTATACGATAATCGTCGCATACTACGATAGTATCGAAACGACAGAGCGATCAAAATCAACTAACGCGGATCCAACCTAGACAAGCGCTCGCGCGATAGTGAACGTAGATGGCCAGCGCAGTGAAATATATGGTACTTTTATTTAATGAATGAAAAAATAATAGTAACGATGTAAAAAGTAAAAATCATAGTGTAGTTTAAGCAAGTGTTGATGATTATTTTGGTATAAATTTTACGTCAAAATGATGTAGAACTTCAAAGATATTGGGGCTTGTATCGAAGCTTTTACAGTTGTTAATTGAAATATGTCAATTTTTTTCCTTACGTGAAAGGCATATAACGAAAATGTATTCTATCAGTATTAAAGTATAGGATGTTTTTGAGATTAAAATATTTTTTTGATGATCGATATTCAATAGAATCTATAAATTAGAGCTCCCAAATCATATCTCTCCGAGTTTTGGCCTAAACGTACATCGGGAGAATGATACTAAATAAATAAATAAGTTATCTAAAATTTGCTTGGAGCTTATTATAGTAGAGAAAACGAACTATTTTTAACAAGTAATTGTTATTTCAAGCAACGAACTAAAACATATAATTTCAACGAGGAAATCTTGTAATTTCGCGTGTTTTTGTAGTACTCCTCTTAATGTACAGAAATCGTCATGGTATTATAGTAGATATAGATAAAAATATATTTATATTTATAAAAATAATCCCCTTGCAATTCTGAAATACATCCTTTGTATGATAGAAATCGTTTTTCGTGATAAGACCGGCTATTGAACATCATTTTTTTGCCTTTTTTAAATTCATATTTGCTTATGTAGAGCCACTATGCAGCTATGTTTTGGTTGACGCACGAATGGGACGGCTCGACCTGGGAAATACCGCGTTTAGAGAATACCAACGTAAATTAGCAGCTTAATACTGCTGTGTTTCGTATTGTGAATGTAGAGTACCGGAGATCCTTTTTACTGGAAACGAGGCATTTCATATTAGTCCTTAGGGGTGACAACTCATTATATGGGCAGCACCCACCATCAGGTGGACTGTGTGCTCGTTTCTCACCCTCATTCTACAAAAAATAACTTTATTGACTCTTACGGTTGGTACAATATTCGTTGGCAGTGTATTATATCTAGGTGCCTCGATGGTTTAGTGGTCGTAAACGTGGTAGCTGATCGTTGTCCCAGTCGAGCCAAAATCGGTTATTTTGTTTTTCTGTCAAAATATTCTCAGTAGAATCCCGGAGGCAGGAAATTGACAGTGTTTTAAAATCATGACTCGAAGAGCACGTAAGTCGTGCACCCGATCTCTCTCAGGTCATGTCAGTTTACCGTCCCATAGGACTATGAGTGTGAAGGAATAGAGAGTGCACTTGTGCACGCGCATATACTCTGGCACTATAATCCTTTCCTGCATAGACGATTATTCGCAGTGCGCAGAGAGTTTGCCGGTGACTACCCCTTTTGCCTCCGCCGACCACGTCCCGAGTTATATTATATTTTTATAGTACCATTAACAATGCAATCGTGCGCTCGCGTGTGCAACGTGTTTGATTTTATAACTGTCGCTCCAACATTATTCATTGCTTTCTTGTTAAGTTTTTGTTTGTTTTATATTAGTGCTATTTTTTTACATAATGGGTAAAGGAAATACCTATCTTTGTCGATGTTTTTCGAGAGTGAAAGACAAAAAAGTTCACCTATTATAAATCTTAGTTACAACTCCGTTTCTGTAATAATAATGTTTCCTTTATTGATTTCTTGTATTTTCAACCATTATATTAGTAACATATATGTTTGTCAACCGTACTAAGCATCGACACGAGACGTCATGACGTCATCAGCAAACTCCGTTGAGACTTACCGCTTTGGACGAAATTCATTTTGAAGGTCATTTTAATATCTAAAGGACTGTAATCACTTTGATTAGTGATTAGTGCAGGTGATTAGTGTGGGTGCTTAGTGATTAGAAGTAAACACGTGTTGATAGGGATTGATTAGTGCATGTGATTGGTAATCTGCGTAGTAAAGCGTGTTCTGTTTTTTTTTTGGAATGCCAGTGTCCCCGTCCCGTGCGTCTTCCCGTCTGGACAGTAGTGTTTAGTGTTTAGCGTTTAGCGTCGGACACTCGCTTGTGTTAGAAAAAATGGCAAAGTGGACCGAAGACATAACCTATAAATTTGTGCGGGAGTTTCTAAAAATGAATATTTTTTACAATAGTAAATACCCTAACTGCAAAATTAAAGGAGCCCAAGTATTTCTACGTATAAGTGAAGCTATGAACATACCGGGGTTTGAAAGTAAAGAAGTTTATACTAAAGTAAGAAACTTGAGATCTACATATTCGCAAGAGGTTAAAAAAGTTAAACAGAGTACTTGCTGGTCAACGACACACAACTGAATTTACTAAACACAGCCACTAAACAGATTTGGACACTACTTACACTACACACTTGCACTAATCACCCACAATTTCTAATCACCTGCACTCGCACTAATCAAAGTAAATACAGGCCTTAAAGTGATAGGACTCCTTTTCTGCTTACTAGTCCGTCTGGGTTGGTAGGTACCTACCTCTTACTTGTTTTTGCCGCCAAATAGCAGTGCTTGCATTGCTGTGGTCTTGTCTGAAGGGTGCAGGCTGTGAGGCATTCCATCTTAGAACTGAGAGGTGCAACATATATGTAGCCTTTTTATAGTTAAAGGATAATAATAATAATAAAAATGCCCCCCAGACCGAATTTCAACCACGGCGGCCTGCCTCAACGAAGGCTAGCCATCGGCGCAGGACAGGATTATAGTGCCTAAGTGTATGCGCAAGCACGGGTGCACTCTCTATTCCCTCACTCTCATAATCCGGTGGGACGGTAAACCGACACGACGAGACCAGACGCAGGACCAACGGCTTTACATACTTTCCGAGGCACGGGGGTGAGACACCGCCAACTTCCTGACTCCGGGCAACTACTGAGAATTTTTTGACGAAAACTCGATAGTTAATTTTTTTTAGCCCGACCCGGTATTCGAACACGAGACCTCAAGATCAGCAGTTGCACTACTGCAACCACTAGACCAACGAGGCAGTCATATATAGGATTATAATATAGTTATAAAAATATATAAGATGGCTGCAGGTGTCTTTGAACTGCAGTAGCCACTTGCCATCAATTGAACTATAAGTACGTTTGTCACTTAAGCTTTATATTAAAAAAAATTAAGGCGGAATATATAAGGTTAGGCAAAAAGTTTCATCGTATTTAATATAGGTACAAGTATTCAAGACATTTTTTTTTCAAAGTTCAATTACATTTAATTATAATATATATGTGCCATTTTATTCGATAACTTGTAGCCATCTTGTAGGTA
The DNA here is from genome assembly GCA_036936625.1 of Parnassius smintheus behrii. NCBI lineage: Eukaryota > Metazoa > Arthropoda > Insecta > Lepidoptera > Papilionidae > Parnassius > Parnassius smintheus. The sequence continues at coordinate 18,925,038 of JAUPFT010000004.1, read as the reverse complement.
GTGACATAATCCCGTTGTAAAAATGTTGGAATTTTTGAGTAAAAAATGCGACAAGCATTTTTGACAGTCCTCTCTTGATGTTAACCTAACAGTACCCAAATAATTGTGAAGAGACCGAAATAGGTGTAAAGTCAGGACTATATGGTGGATGCATTAACAGTTCCCAAACAAGTTCGCAATTTTTGTTGAGTTGACAAAGATGTATGTGTTCTGGCGTTATAATGATGAAAGACCACTCCTTTTCTGTAGTTCAATCCCGATCGTTTTGTCTCAATTTTTTGCTTGAGTCTCGTTATATGTTGGTAGTAAAGATCCAACTTTATGATTTTGCTCGGCGGTAAAACGATGCTCTTCCAATACCACCATAGATATAGCATCACCTTATTGCGGGTTAATCCAGGTTTCACTATAGTCTGTGGAGCGTGACTACCCTTTGACTATGATCTTTTTCACACGCTCTTGTCGTGAGTGATCCATTTATCATCACCAGTGATCAATCTTTTCAAAAATGGTTCAATACCATTACGTTTAAATAGAGAATCACAAACGAGTACACGATTCATTAGTGATTTCTTAAATTTACGCGAACACTAAACATTAAATTTTGGATTAATTTTGGAAAATTAAACATTGGATTTTATTGCGTTTAATTAACTTATTTTTAGCTTATTTTTAATTCCTGACGTTCCGTGACCATGGGCGCTCTAAAGCACCCAAAACGTCAAGAATTAAAAATAAGTTAATTAAACGGGATAAAATCCGTATATATAATTTTATACGATTCATTAGGTTTCTTTCAGTGAGCTCGCGAGAAACATAATTATCGAGGTTTTTTGTAAAGCCAGACTTTTTCAAATGAGTCAAAACTGTTTTGTGGTCAATCCTTAGTTCCTTGGCAATATTGTAACCACTAATATACCGATCTTGCTCTACTTTTTCAAAATGGCATCGATGTTGTCCGTATGAGAGCGACCAGAGCGAACTGCATCTTGACTTACAAATTGTCGTACTGAAAACGCTTGAAATTAACTTTGTGCTACTCTTACTGACGCTGCATTTGGTCCAGAAACGTCAAAAGTTTCTGGACCTAATGCAGTATCAGTAAGAGTGGCATAAAGTTATTTCAAGCATTTTCGAATTTTTCACTTTTTTGTAATAAAACTTCAGAATGTATGGAATTTGGATTTGAATGGATTCATTCGTTTTGCCGGACAGGAAAACAATTGAAAAACGGTGAGGAAGTGTTTTTTTTACTTTTTATTTTTATTTTTCTTAATGTCCTCTATGTATTAATATTAAAACCAACCAGATACACACAGAAAAGTTAAGGAAATTTTTCCTCAATTTTATACAAATGAAATGCGGACATATATTGACAGTACCTTGCATAGATTACTGTATATATACTAGAGAGTACCTTGCTTAATGGCATACCAGCTCCATGCACGCGCCAGCTACTACCATGTGTATAATATGACAATTTGATTTGATTTTTTGGCATGCAATATGTAGCAGGAGTGGTGATGCAAAGCACGTAACAAATGGCTGTGACATGTAGGTACTTCTTACAATTTTGCATACAATTTTATTAGCAAATGTATCGTCAGTGTGCCATTTACTGACATGTTTCATTATTTTACATGCAACCTACTTCCCTAATTTGATGGCATGTGTATTCCCGCCTTTATATACAAATAGCATGACGTAAAAGCTGTAATTAGTTTTTTTAAAGAAGTAGTGGCGTTTTACCAAAACAGTGAATCGGATTTAAAGAAATTATTTTTCAGTGAAACTGTATATAATATTATGACAGGAAATACTCCATAGCACCCTGGCCACTTTCGATAAAATATAATTTCGATAAAACAAACGTCGTAATTGCATACTACACCCACATGTACAGATTTGTGTACGTTAACGGTTCCGTTGTATGTAGGTGAATTACAATAAATCACGCACGTACCTATGCCCTTGCGCTTGGAGCAAATGAACCATCTGGTGTGAGGTACCTAAGTCGAATCGGCGGGAAGAGGTGAGTGCCAATACTGTACGTAGTGTTAAAATACAATACCAACAAAGGTTAAAAGTAAAGAGTACATAACTCTAAACTCTTTTTAATTAAATTAAAATAGTAGTTTAAAAAAACCGACTGCGTAAAAAAGTTTATTGAAAGAAGAAAATGTTTAGATGTCATCTTTTCTTATCGCACATTTCTTTAGGTAGTTTGTGTCGAAACGGTATTTTTAACCGACTTCAAAAAAGGAGGAGGTACTCAATTCAACTGTACTTTTTATGTGAACACATTTTGATAATTCTTGTTTTATTTGAAAGCTGATGCTTCTTTTGTGGTTCCATATAAGTTTGAACAAGATCTGACCAGTAGTTTTGAGTTATCCTTAATAATGCGTTGACTTCGACTACATTGATGAATTTCACATAACTTATAAGGGACTCGTTACCGTTAAGATTACAGCCTATTAAGGTCCACTACTAAACATAGGCCTCCCCCATAGACTGCCACACAGATTGGATGTTTGCTATAGTTGCCACGCTTGGCAAGCGGGTTGACAACCGCAGTTTTCCCATCTCCTGATCTGTTTCCTCTGTCGCCTCTTACGACACCCACGGGATGACTGGGGTAGTGGACACGGTAGAGGGCTTAATCAATACCTAGAGTTCCAAATTCCATAAATTCAATATAGTTCTTTATTAAGGTTCGAAACGAGTTATTTTTACCACTTACTGTCTGGCTCGGCTTCGATTACATTGATGATGTTCTCATTTTATTTATACGTATCGAAGTCGATTGTATTAAATTTTTAATTTTACATGTTTATTAAAAAAATGCGTAAAGTCTGTCATGAATTTTGTAGCAAAACTTACGTATGTATTGGTTTAATTGAATTCCAAAAATGATAATCTTACCATATCGTATTTGCGTATATATATTAACTGAAAACGCACTACGCATTGAATTAAAACGGTACCGTAAATATATATATATATATATATATATATATATATATATATATATATATATATATATATATATATATATATATATATATATATATATATATATATATTAACTGAAAACGTATACTTACGCATTGAATTAAACCGGTGCCGTAAATAAATAGTTATTAAAAATTAATTATTTTAAAACCATCATCATTCATCAGTAATTGAAACGATAAAATGATTCGAAGATCAAAGCTACAATCTTAACGCTCAATGCTGTTAAGATTATTAATACTGAAAAAAGTAGTTATCACTTCGAAAACCTGTTTTAGTCCGATTCATTGGAAAATCAATATTTAGTACAAGCAGTCAATAAGTCGTCGTCGAAACCGAAAAAAAAATCGCCATTTTGATAACTCTTCGTACCGGACAGAATTCTCTAAGAATCAATATCTTGGAAGAGCCGTGGTAGCTCAGATGGTTAGCGCTCGCTGTAAATATCACAGTACGCGAGCAACCCGAGTTCGAACCCCGCCACCACCAATGAAATTGTTAATCGCAATTTTAAGTGCTGATTTACCACGTGCTCAGCGGTGAAGGAAAACATCGTGAGGAAACCTGCATGTCTGAGAAATAAAAATAAAATATTTCGAAGACATATGAAGTTCCCCAACACGCAACCCTCTCAGATATGAGAGGAAGGCTTGTGCCCAGCTGTGGGACGTTTATAGGCTTAACTTTACTTTGCTTTATAATATCTTGGAGTCCAAGGGGTTCACGAACAAGAACTCTTCATTAAAACTGAAATAAATATATCACGATCTATCAATAATATATGAAAATATTACGGTCATAGAAGAAAAAAAAAACAATGTATTCGAGACAGTATTTTAAACATTGGTTTTTATTAGTTTTACTTTTATCATAGCAATGGAGTTTAGTGGAGCCCGCAAGAGTTAGGTGTAAAATGAAGTTAGTGAAACATGCAAATTTCGTTTATCTCTAGAAGGGATGGCCTGGTAGAGATTATTAAATGAATACTGTGTTTTTTTCTGTATCAACAATGCTTGTCGACATAGTTACCTACCCACGTGGTTACTTCGGTGCAGAATGTACAGCGGGGCGGTACGTTAGGCGTCAATGACGAAAACAGTATCTTATATTATTATGTTCTGAGTAAGTACACGCCGAACGCTCTTCATTCAGGCCTCACTCTAAAGCAGGGGTAACACACTCAATTTTGGTGGAAATCGTATAGCCTACGCCTACGTTTGGTATATTTAATAACGACTGAAAACAATAAAATCTCTAGGCACGCGCGCGCGTGTGTGTGTGTGTGTGTGTGTGTGCGTGCCTGTGTTTGTGTGTGCACGTGTGCGTGAATGCGTGTGTGTGCGAGCGTGCGTGTATCGTGCGTACGTGCGGGCGTTCGTACGTGTGTGTACAGATTATTGAGAACTTGAATCAAAGTCTTAAACTGAAAAAGCTTTTTTCAGATTTTGTAGATTTTACATACCTACATAAAAAGGCCATCCCCTAAAACCTGCCGCCCGGGCATGGCCTTTGGACTCTCTACAGCTACGTCACCGAGGATAGATCTGTCGCACTAGTCAGTGTGATTTAGCTCTTCACATATTCTCGAAAACTGTTTGCTTTTATGTCTAACACATGCTGGGTGGAATAAACTTCACGTAATTTTATTCACCGGCGACCAAAAATAACAATGTCGTCGGTGCGGGCGGAAATCGAACTGGGTTTACTCGCGTACGATGAAATTTCATGGCATGAGCTTGTTACGAATTTACATTCGCAATCATAAATTATACACTATGATAGAAGTCTCGTATCTTTGACGCTACTCTGTCAGTCGCTGATTTAGATATTTCACGTCTAACGAAAATGAGACGACTATACCGCTACCTATCGGAAGCCGTCACTTGCGACACCTTCGGGATCACTGTGTATTAAAAAGTGTCCATAGAAAATCGTTAAATAAGGGTGGCGCCACTATAACTACGGGGTAAATTTTAAAGAACGTCCCGAAAAATATTAGTGGGATAGACGATTTTTTTTTCGAGGTAATATTTACTAAATAAAATTATTTTAGATTTTGGAGCTACTGAGCAGTTTGGCAGCACACTTAAACCGTCGACAACTGCTAAGTTCATTTCATCCCAGTAGCTACTCCAACGCTGTTGTGGAGAGTTTTTGAACTGTTATTTACTGCTTACAGATGGCCACTTTTTCAACTATTCTACTATGGGAGTTGGTACTCCTTATTTCTACATTCCATACTCGGGGCGAAGTGGGGTATTGGATACTCTTAAGTAATATTTTTTTAATAAAAAAGAAATTGTAATTTTTTCATACATTTTGGAGAGAAATTTGTAAAGCCTGAATGACGGCAAATGACAACAATCTTTACTAACACCTGGATTTATAAAAAGTACGGAAGTTATAAAAAGGTCTCGTTAGCAGAAACATCAAAGTTCCTAGCATGCAAAGAAAAAACTCCGCTTTTTAAAATATTTAACTCATAAAACATGCAACATAGTTGCTGGTTTTGCAATGAAATATTACATTTAAATTTTAGTTACTATCGCAGCAGTTCACTGTATCCCAGTGATGATTTTTAGTATAGTAAAAATGGTCTGGTATTTCCTAGGTATCTCTTCCAGATTAATTTTAATACATTATAATTAGATTGGGCCGATTAGTACTTTGGCCGATTGGCCGATTAGCCGATTAATCGGTTAAGAAATGGCCGATTAATCGGCCCAGCCAATCCCTATCTGATGATAACTTCAAATGGTGGAACAAAAATTCTTCCAGATATCCCAAAATGTCCCGTTTAGCCAGTTTTCCTTTGCTGCCGCCAGCTCTGTGTATAGTGAGAGATATTTTCTGGGGCAGGGAATATCTAGTATCTACGAAACAAAAAGAAATCGACTTCAACCAGAAAAGGCTGAGATTTTGGCCCTTTTGCAACACAATTTGCCACTGGTTAAAAATAACAAATAAATTAAATATTTTCTAAAAAGCCTTGAATACTTTTTTAAATTGAGTATTTCTTTTTAACAAATTATTAGATGATTATAGATTATTTATTTAATAACATTACAGGAAAAAACAATTTATTGTAATTTTAAGTAAACAAAAATAACAATTTAATTTAATTTTTAGTACAAAAACAATAAAAATTTAGTTTAATTACGAAAACAAATGTTCTATTTGTCTTTTAAAAATCTATATGCGTGTAGTTTAACAAACTATTCAAGAATTATTTTTTTTTTGTTATGCGAAGGGAGACACTTAAATTTGTTTTTTTTAAGTTTATTAAGAATATTATTCTTAATATTCTATTCTGTTGTGTCACTACTCTGCATTACGATTAAAAAATGTTAAAAAGTAGAATTAGAATAGTAAGTACTTAGGTTTTTGTTTAGTTTTAAATAGCTACCTCAGATTCTTTTTTTACCAAAGTTCCTATGTGCAGAATAATTTTATTATTTATTTTATTTACCTACATATAAATCTGAAGTGAGTTTACGCATGGGAGAGAAACTATACTTTTCTTAAATTTAAAACTTTACTCATGTCAATGTAGCCGCAGTTACCACGCAGAAAATCACGAAAAACCTTTGCTGAAATTTGTAAAATAAAAAGCCGATTAATCGGCCGTTTTAGCCGATTAATAGTCGACTAATCAGTGACCACAAACAGGACGATTATTCGGCTTCACCGAATAGTCGGCGGCTTATCGGCCCAACTCTAATAATAATATGTATATCTATATTTATTATTATATATAAATGAACATATTATTATGTATTTGTATGTGTACTAACATTAATTGTGGTAGAGGCATTAAAATACATATTAATAATTCAAGAAAATTCAATGCCACAAAGTATGTAATCTCGTCTCAACAGAGACCATCGATCTGCACTGGACAGGATCATAGTGCATGAGTGTCTTAGGCTATGTTTTGGTTTTACTTCTTCATTAAGTTCTCGTTAAGTAACTGTGATATAAATTTTCCTCTACGTTCATTTTACTAATAACTCATATTCTGCACTACACGTTCCTAATAAGTTAATTAAGGTGTTTATCAGTCGCACGGATAGGAGCTCTACGAAACACAAACTTCGATAATGCTATTATTTCTGTAATTTTCAATTTAGTTAATACTATGAATCCATATCTCATTACAAGCTAAAATATCCATTGTGTTTATTTATACAACTACAAGAAGCCTATTTATAAAACTACCAGAGTGCAATAAATTTATATGCACAACATATCGCTGGCGGAGTTACAAGTCAAAAATTTATTTTATGCCTTAAGCGCAAAGCCCGTAGGTATGTTCTACTAGAGCCTAAAAATCAAGATTCCAACGTTTTTTTAAACTTTATTTATAAATGTGGCTAACGTTTGAAAGATCACTACGTTAGCGCCTTATAACAAATGTAATCGATAATAACCATTTTAAAAACCAACTTTAAAGGAAAGAAAAAAAAATATAACCCTCTTTTTTGTCATTTTGCAATCGGATAAAAACTAGTCTATAAATTGCCCCGGATTACTGTCTACGTACACGATTTCGAGGAAGTCTGTCCAGTACGTTTTTTCCTTGAATTGTGAATGAAAAGACTGACAAAAATTCTAAAAACTTTTAATTTGACTTCAGTATCCTTTGTTTAGTACCCTGGACTTGTGCTTCTCTAAGAATATTAGAATTACACATACAAATTCTCTACAGACCTATTATATGTATAGATTACTTACATGTCAGATTACAAGATTTAAAAATAATTAAAGAAATTATCATTGAGCTATTATGTACTACGTACTAGAGGAGACACCGCATTCAGCTACTCTGTTCCACTCAACTGCAGTTCATGCACTGCACTTTAATCAGTCACTCGCTAGGCGCTTGTAGAGTTGTCACGTGTTGTGTTGATTTAAAAAAAATCTCTTGATAAAAATATGCCGTCTTGTGTACTTAGATATTGCACAAATAATTCAAGAAATGTCAGTAAAAACCAAGGAATTACTTTTCATCGGTTAATAAGATACTTATTCAATAAAAAAGTATTATAAATTAATAATAAAACAAATTATTCCTAAGACGCCATCTCGTGTCACTGAATATAGATTATGAAATTAATATGTTCAGATGCGACATTTCCGTGGGTACTTAAGTATAGGACGAATATATTATTATACACATTTTTTTTTATAGAAACATATATAAGTTATTATGATTTGGCAAAAATTTCCATGTTTAAATCCGCTTATTATTCTTTTATTTTATTTTTAAGTTTCCACATCAAAGTCAAAGTGGAATAAATTCGTCCATTTTTAACTCTCGCGTGCCCAGCATTTATGAACGATTATTTACAACATTTATGATTCTAATTTAAATAAATATATTTGTAATTTAAATTTTATGTTAATAAGTTTTGTTAAACATACATTTAGTACGTTTTTTAATATTTGACATAGATACCTTTTAAAATATTCAGATAAAAATATCATTAAAATGTAATTCTGACATAATATTATGTAATATTATATTAAATTAGCACATATACAAAATAAAAAACAATTTAAAAAATTGTACTCGATATAATTAACAATACAATATAAATAAACAATTATTACATACTGACCATTCTACTTACGTATAATCTATAATAACAAAAACTGACCGCGCAAGCGCAATGCGCGTTTATACCAACTGCGCATGCGCGACTCTACTATTACCGCGCATGCGCGAAGACATACGAGTAGTGCACAATTTTTGTTTGGAATAGCTTCTCTAGTACGTAGTACATAATAGCTCAATGGAAATTATATATGGCTTCTGTGAGTAGGCATTAGAATAATAATAATATGTAAATTAGTGATGAGGGTAAAGATAATGTAAGAAGTGTGCAAGATTTTCATCGTATAAGTTAAAAAAAACGAGTGTGCTTAAGACCACACGACTAAAGTAAAACTTCTTTAGCTCCATCCATATATATATATATATATATATATATATATATATATATATATATATATATATATATATATATATATATATATATATATATGTTTGTGTGTGTTTATATATGCACATATGTATAATATATACATCTATATACATATATTAATTTTCTACAAATATTAAAATTTATTATCGGCTTAAGATGATGTTGAGACCAAGATTAAGAAAGAAATGCTTCGGTGGTTTGGTCATGTGGAATGAAGGAGGAAAGAGTGACAAAGCAAAGTTATGTTGCAGAAGTGAACGGCAGAGACGAAGTGGGACGTAAAATGGGCCAAATTAGGAGTACCCGTAACTGACGAGCATGTATGCGTATGTATATGGATGTGAAGGAGGCGAGGCAGGTGTGTCAGGGTCGTGCCAAATGGAAGTCTGTAGTCTCTGCCTACCCCTCTGGGTGACGGGCGTGAGTGTTTATGTATGCTTTTATGTTTAACGACTTCCTTCCATAATTTGTAATTATTCACCCGAAAATTCACAAAACATGAATTATAAAATAAATTTACAATTTTATTCACTTTAAACGCAGAATATTTAATGTACTGAATACAATATTAATTCATAGTAGTAATTCATAGTATTAATTCATACTCACCGGCACGGAAACTTGGCCAAGCGGTTATCTCGCGATAGCAAAAGCTTTAAGTGTTTCTGATGAATGTTTGTTATGCAAGTATGTCAAAAAATGTTTACCCTCAAGTTCAAGAGGGTAATTCATTATGTTTAAGTGCACCATGACGAATTCTTTAATTTTTAGTTGAATCGGGTCATTTGAGCGACTAAGTTCACATTTTAAATTTGTGTGTTGTGAAAAGTTTACTGTAAGGTTATTCAATTATTGTGATCTTGTGTCTTAATTAAATAACTAAAGGTGCTGGTAACGCCAGTTAACAATCTGCTTTATCAACATTACATTACATATCGCATTGAGTTCGTCCTAAGTTATATCTACTTTATCAACATGACTAGTGCATATTTTTTGTTTCCTTCCTTCCTTCCCTTTCCTACCGCACGCGCTGCCGCCGGGGTGAAAAAGAGGATCTCGGCGCGCGTCAGTATACTAAGTGATATTACGCCATCCGCAGCGCACGGCCACCCGTCGCGTCTTATGTACATAACCGCAAACCGCGCAGGACGAACATTGAGTTCTCCTGTTTATGTTTAATATTCACCGCATCAGACATTGTGTCTTTGTAACTCAAAAAGTGTGAGACGCCCCCGTAAGGGCAAAGGTGGAGAGTGTGGGACTGCACGAGACTGTTCCGAGAGTGCGTGTGCGCCGAACCACGTGGCGAGCTAGCTGTATAGCAGACACTCCAGGAGGAAGGCGCGGCAGCCCTCATCAGGTCAGTGCGTGCTATCCCACCTATTTATTTTCCCCTTTGCCGTATGCACCAAAATTACAGTCCACTAAATCTTTATCGAAGATACCTTAAGTTGCTGGCGTCTCCATTTTTAATGGTCCTTCTCGCTGGATTGACCTTGACTTTCCATTTTTAATGGTCACTTCTCGCTGGATTGACTTTGACTTTCCGCCCTTATTAGATCGTTATCGTAATAAGCGTTTATATAATTAATTATTTATATTTTAATCCGACTTCGGATTAACCCCGCCCTTATTAGAACACTAGAATAGGTCCTAATAGGTGACATTCATAGTAATTTTAAAACTATATTCATAGAATGAATAAGCATATAATTATCTATATAAATTATTTGTTGTATGTTCACATCACGTCATCAACTTTTAACTACATCTATAGATTATACTGTTAAATTACATTTATTATTTGCACATATATTTAAGCATTATATTCGTTATAAATAACTTCATAATTATTATAAAAGTTAACAATTAAAGTTCATCGTTAACGAAACTAATATTTAATAATTCAACCGCGTAGCGAGGTCGCTTACTGACTACCCGCTTATAATTATATTATTTTTGCCGCATAACTTAAGTTGTAATGCCGCCTTAAAAACAAATAGCATCGAATAATAGCGATTCCTCGGATAATGAGGGCACACCTGATGCTGAGTTGGTTTTATTGTTAGCTAAACGAGATGCTTTATTTGAAATAGTGCAAAAAATATATGATATGTCCTCGGACATCCACATAAACACTTCCACGATGGAGCGTTTTCTTGATGGAAGTTCTAATATTAACGCTTTACGTATTGAGTTTAAACAGGTCTTAGATAATTATAATTCACATTTATTAAAAATAAACCCTATTGCTAAACCTGATTATAACAGCCTCATTGCGTTTGAGTCTCTTTGCGGTAGAATAAATAGGCTTTATTTACAATATTCGCAATCTAATTCACAAAGTACTAGTACACCATCTAAAGCCAGATTCTCACTTCCGCCTATCGAACTTATGCCATTTTCGGGTGACATTCGCTCATGGCCTTTATTTTATGCTAGCTTTAAATCAACCGTCCATGACAACACATCGCTTACCGACGCTGAAAAGTTATACTATTTGCTAGGTAAACTAACGGGCAAAGCCCTATCTGTATGCTCAGGTATAACTCCTTGCGCTGAAAATTATAAAATTTTGTTGCAAGCACTCGTTGACAAATATGAAGACCGGCGTATGCTAGCATCTACATATATTAATCAGATGTTCGAATTTAAGCCATTGCAATCGGCCACCGCAAATAATTTTGATTTATTTACTGATAACTTTATAAGTGCAGTGCGCGCTTTACAAAACTTAAAGTTAGATAATCTCGCGGACTTAATTGTTCTTCATATCGCGCTTAAGAAGCTGGACCCGGATACCATTCGCTCTTTCGAATATAGTCATAACTCGATGGTACCTACCTTTGATGATTTAGTAAATTTTATTAAGACCCGCTCCAAAGTTTTGCAACGCACCGATTCTAGTACAAATTCTAATAGCGCACCAAACAATCGACGAGGTAACGGTAATAATCGTCGCTGTAATAATACTTCGTCGCCGAAGTATCAGGCGTACGTAAGCACGACTACTAGTTGCTCAAAGTGTCTGTGCGATAATATTGTGCATCAACACCTATTTAAGTGTGCAGACTTTAATAAAATGACGCCGCAGGAACGATTTAAATGCGTAAAGAGTAACAATGCATGTGTGAATTGTCTCAGTTTAAGTCATCGAGTGTCTAGTTGCTCTTCAAATTATAGTTGTCGAGTTTGTAAATTTAAACATCACACATTGTTGCACTTCCACCGCAGAAGCGATAATGCTTCCCCTGCGCTGGCGCGTTCTCCACCGCTTCAGCCAGTTACACTGAAGTCTACAACCCCCGCGCCCGCACACTCGCCACCCCTCACCGCAGGTGCGCGTTCAGACGTCGCGCTGTGTACTTCGTTCAAGAATGTTTCTCAACGTTCACCGCCTCCCGCGCGCGCAAGTCGTTCGCAGAGAACTGTTTTATTATCAACCGCTCAAGTATTTGCTTACGATGCTAAGGGAGAGAAACAAATTATTCGTATATTATTAGACTCCGCGGCTCAAAGCCATTTTATGACTAAAGAGTGCTGTCATCGTTTAGGCGTTCAACAACACGATACCGAATGTACTGTAGTAAAGGGATTCGGTGGAGTTGAAAACATTGTAAAATCGAAATCGATTGATATTAAAATTTTCTCACGATTCGACTCGAATATTAACTTCAATATTTCAACGCTAGTTGTTGATCAAATCACCGACCTTTTGCCCACCGCTGTGGTAGACACATCTGTCTTATCACACTTCCATGGCATAAGACTCGCTGATGAATGTTATAGCATGCCTAATAAAATTGATGTTTTGATAGGCGCATCCCTTTTCCCACACTTACTATGTCCAGACGTAATTTATTCGTCTAACGACTTGTCCGGGCCCTCGGCTTTGAATACGGTATTTGGTTACGTTATTATGGGCTCAGTGCCGACACTTCAGGTAAATCATTCTTTAACGTGCTGCTCAGTTCTAGAGTCTCCTATCGTTGACAAATTAGTGCAACGATTTTGGGAGCTTGAACAGCCACCCTCCGCACCGCCCATTCAGTGTCCTTCAGACATTGAATGTGAAGAGTTTTATAAATCTACGACATCCCGCGATCCTTTTACTGGTAGATATATTGTTGGCCTGCCATTTAAAGATGACGTTTACTCTCTCGGAGATTCTTATGAAACCTCTCGACGACGATTCATGTGCTTGGAGAGGAAACTTCAAGTCTCGCCTACATTAAGGTTAGCATATGATGACGTCATAAAGGAATACTTAGCTAAAAATTATATATCCCCCGCACCGCCGTATGACTCTCATGAACCCGCTCCAATATATGTCATACCGCATCATGGAGTCTTACGCGAAGATAAGAAGTCAACGCGTCTGCGCATCGTCCTGGATGCTAGCAGTAAGACTAGCACTGAGCGATCATTAAATGATATTCTGCATTCAGGACCAAATTTGCAAGGCGACTTGTTCAATATAATTTTAACTTTCCGCTTACATCCAATCGCTATGACAGCCGACTGTCGCCAACAATTTCTGCAAATAGTTGTTCGCGATTCTGATCGTCGTTACCAATGCTTCCTATACCGCTTCCGTCCACAAGACCCACTTGTGTTATACCACTTCAATCGCGTGTGCTTCGGTTTAACTTCGAGTCCATACCATGCATTGCGCACGGTAAGACAGCTCATTGATGACGACGGCGCAAAGTATCCGCTTGCGAGTCGTATCGCATTTACTTCGCTATATATGGACGACATCGCGTTCTCTATGCCCAGTGAATCCGAGGCCAGTGAGACCTCTCGGCAGCTGATAGACTTATTCAAGGGTGCCCAATGGGACCTGATAAAATGGCATAGCAACCGTCGATCTGTTTTAGATGACCTCCCTACTTCCCATAAAATTACAGGAGAAGTAGAGTTCGATAAATCAATGCCACATAAAATACTAGGCTTGCATTGGTCTACCGATAGTGACGCCTTTTATTTTAAGATATCTGTTCCCGCTGATGTGACGTGCACTAAGCGCGCCATCTTATCTACTGTCGCTCGCCTGTGGGACATAATGGGTTTCGTTGCTTCCACAGTCGCGTACGCCAAATTGTTAATAAAGCAGCTTTGGCAACTTAATTTAGATTGGGACGACATACCACCACCGCCAATTATTAAGATGTGGAGGCAATTCTGTGCTGAATTACCAGCTCTTAATGATTTACGTATCCCGCGACATGTTGGTGTATCCAAAAACTGTACTGCGTCACTCCTGGGGTTTTCCGACGTCAGCGAGCACGCATACGGTGCCGTAGTCTACATACATGTAAAGAGCGTCAATGGTAACACCGTCCAGTTGATTTGTGCAAAGACTAAAGTCGCACCGACGAAACCACTATCTATTGCACGCCTTGAGCTTTGTGGAGCGGTTTTACTCTCAAAATTGTTTCGCAGAGTACTCGACAATTATTCTCTTGACCTTGCAATATCAGTCTATGCCTTTGTAGATTCAAAAGTAGCTCTGTACTGGATAAAGAGTTCGCCACACAAGTGGCAGACCTTTGTTGCAAACCGCGTTGTTCAGATTACCGACAATATTCGCGCTGATAACTTTTATCATGTCGCAGGTACTGAGAATCCCGCTGACATACTTTCACGTGGCGTTACGCCAAATAAATTAGTTTCAAACCCCCTGTGGCTCCATGAGCCTCAGTGGACTTCGTTAGATCCATCTCAATGGCCTCTTCGTACTTTAGACAATGAGGTTATTGCAAATATGCCTGAGAAGAAGATTTTGTCGCACACTGTGTGCACATCCGTCTGTAATTCTGCGATTTATGAGCTCGCACTCCGCATCTTTTCTTGGAGTAAACTTCTACGTATAATTGCGTACGTGTGTAAGTTTGCTAAATTATTGCCCCGCCGCAGCACTACTGTAGTGACTGCTGATGATCTCAGTTTCTCTGAGGTTATAATCCTCCGCGCCCTGCAAAAACAGCATTTTGCAGTGGAATATTTAAATATTGAAGGTAACAAACCTTGCTCGCCCGCTTTCAATCGTTTAAGGCCTTTTATTGAGAATGGTTTAATCCGCATTGGTGGTCGTCTTTCGAACTCCGCATTAGATTACACGCAAAAACATCCAATTATACTCCCGCGCAGTGATCATGTAGTGAACATGATCATTGACTATTATCATATTAAAAATTTACACGCTGGGCCTGAATTGTTATTGTCATTGCTCCGTCAAAAATTTTGGATACTTTCCGCACGCCGCACTGTGAGAAGCAGAGTCTACAAATGTAATATATGTTTCCGGCTTAGACCCCGTCCAACTTACCCTTTGATGGCTGATCTTCCCCATAGTCGTGTAAGACAAGCTATTAAGGCATTTACACACACGGGCTGCGATTATGCCGGTCCTATCGCATACACTCCTGTACGTCGTCGTGGTGTACGCAGCGAGAAGGCGTACTTATGTGTTTTCACATGCCTCACGACTCGAGCTGTACATATAGAAATCGCTACAGATCTTAGTAGTTCTAGTTTCCTCGCTGCGCTTAAACGTTTCCTCTCTAGACGAGGGCCGATTCAGTTTTTATATTCGGATAATGGAACGAATTTTAAAGGTGCCGCTTCGTATCTTCGCGATCTCTATAAATTTCTAAACGTTGAATATCGCCCAAAGCTTGAGCAAGAGTGTGCTGAGAATCGTATAACATGGAAGTTCATCTGTCCCAACTCTCCTCATTTTGGAGACGCCTGGGAGAGTATGATCAAAGTCGTAAAAACGCATCTGTTCCGAGTTATCGGACATCAGTTACTTTCGTACGAAGAGCTTAATACTGTTCTTGCGCAAATTGAGTGCTTGCTAAACTCGCGGCCCTTGACAGTATTGAATTCTGATCCTGCAGAGCCTTCAGCTCTTACTCCGAGTCATTTTTTGAATACCGCACCTTTATTGTCATTACCCGCACCCAAAGTCAAATCTGACTCTACCAGTCTGTTACACAGGCATTCTTTACTGGATAAATTAGTTCAGTCGTTTTGGGACCGGTGGAGGACGGAATACCTTCACGGATTACAAGTTCGTCAGAAGTGGAACACTCCGTCTACGGCTATCGTACCAGGCATGGTTGTAATTGTGATAAATGATAATGAACCGCCCCTTGCTTGGCCATTAGCGATTGTCGAGTCTGTTCATCCTTCGAAGGATGGCGTAGTTCGAGTAGTGACCGTGAGAACTACTAAGGGAACATATCTCCGTCCTGTTGCTCGTATTTGCCCTCTCCCAAGACAATAAATCACGATTATTTTGATTATAATTATTTATCTAAATTAGGAATTAAGTTTATATTTGTATATATTAAAAAAGTATTAAACCGCAATATTATATTTATGTATACATTTTCTCGCTTACCAAGTAAGGTTAGTAGATGAGACATGCGCATTGAGCGCATCCTCTCACTTTATATACCGCTTATTTATTTGTTTTCCTTTTACTTTTATATTACGGTTGTCTTTTAAAGGTGACACTTTAAGGGCGGGAGGAAATGGTAACGCCAGTTAACAATCTACTTTATCAACATTACATTACATATCGCATTGAGTTCGTCCTAAGTTATATCTACTTTATCAACATGACTAGTGCATATTTTTTGTTTCCTTCCTTCCTTCCCTTTCCTACCGCACGCGCTGCCGCCGGGGTGAAAAAGAGGATCTCGGCGCGCGTCAGTATACTAAGTGATATTACGCCATCCGCAGCGCACGGCCACCCGTCGCGTCTTATGTACATAACCGCAAACCGCGCAGGACGAACATTGAGTTCTCCTGTTTATGTTTAATATTCACCGCATCAGACATTGTGTCTTTGTAACTCATAAAAGTGTGAGACGCCCCCGTAAGGGCAAAGGTTGAGAGTGTGGGACTGCACGAGACTGTTCCGAGAGTGCGTGTGCGCCGAACCACGTGGCGAGCTAGCTGTATAGCAGACACTCCAGGAGGAAGGCGCGGCAGCCCTCATCAGGTCAGTGCGTGCTATCCCACCTATTTATTTTCCCCTTTGCCGTATGCACCAAAATTACAGTCCACTAAATCTTTATCGAAGATACCTTAAGTTGCTGGCGTCTCCAGGTGCTTTAAAGCCAATAAAAATGCCATTAACACCAGCACAAGTTGCACAAGCAGTAGCATTAATTGACCAAGGGCTGACACAGCGTGAAGTTGCTATTGTGCTTAACGTACCACGGTCCTCAATGCAGTATTCACTGAAACGATACCAGGAGACAGGCCGCTACACCCGCAGGCCAGGCAGTGGGGGCGTAAGGTGCACATCGGCCCGGGACGATCGTTTTATTGTTATGGAGATTTTGAGAAACCGCTACCTGACCGCTGTTGAGATACGCCAGCGGCTCCAAATCGCAAGAGGCGTTAATGTTAGTGAGCGTGCGGTGAGAAGACGAATGGAGGAAGTGAATTTAAAAGCTCGTAGACCAGCACGAGGTCCAGAACTTCTCAGACAGCACCGAGTAGCCCGACTTCAGTTCGCAAGAGAACATGTCAATTGGACCCACGAGCAATGGGCTAGAGTGTTGTTCACAGATGAGTGTCGAATAGCTTTACGTGCTCCAGACGGTCGAGAACGAGTGTGGAGAAAAAGAGGAGAGAGGTTTCTACCCATTACCACCACCCAAACTGTGAGTTTCCATGGAGGCTCAATAATGGTATGGGGAGGTGTAAGTTCCGACGCACGTACAGAGTTGGTCATCGTCGATAATCGGCTTACAGCTACTCGATACATCGAGGAAGTTCTTCAGGAGCACGTAATGCCTTATTCGGGATTCATTGGACACGACCAATTCCTCCTCATGCACGATAATGCACGCCCGCACGTCGCACATTGTGTAGAGGAATATCTGGAAGAGGTTGGAATACAAAAATTACAGTGGCCAGCTCGTAGCCCGGACTTAAATCCAATTGAGCATGTTTGGGGTATGCTCAAAAGAAAGATAAAGTCCAGCTCCAAACCGCCACAAACTCTAAATGAGCTCCGAAATGCAGCGCTGGCCGCTTGGGACAGCATACCGCAAGTTGATGTCAGAAACATCATTCAAAGCATGCCAGATCGAATGCAAGCGGTTATCAGGGCTAGAGGAGGAAACACCCGATATTAAAACTGATAGACAATAAAGAAACAGACTTAATTTTTAACTTTGTAGTGTTTTTAAAGTGACAATGGAAAGATGTTAATTTTAGTGAAAACATGTTATCTTGAAAAGAAAAATTTCGGTGAAGTAAACATTAAATTTCTATGTTCTAAAACCATTAGAGACACTTATTGAATGCATCTACCCTTAATTTACTGTTAAAAAAACGTTTCAGTGCAAATAATCAGCAAATTCACGAGTGGCCAAGTTTCCGTGCCGGTGAGGTATAATTGTTCAAAACGAAATAAAATTACGAAAAATAACTGGCTTTTAAAGAAAGAGAGAAAGAAAATGTGCGCGCGTACTGCTTTCTCTTGCTTATATCCCCCACTCAACTTCCGTTCGCTTCGCCCTATCACACTTTTCGTAACGCTTTCGTCACGCGTTCACCAGCTTACTCCTCAACTCAAGTGTGCGTAAAGAAGTACAAGTATTATTTGTCCATACTCTTTAATACGGTAAGGATAGGAATAAAAAAGGAAATACTTGTCAATACCTGCTGCTAAGTATTAAGCTTACGTGGTGATAGGTTTTACTCATTTGGATACTCTAAAACGATACTAACAATGTAAACTTAACAATTAAAAAAATATATAAGCTATAAATAAGTTAAAAACTATACAAATCAGTTACACGCATCTCTTTAACATATGTTAAAGGAAAAGAAAGGTTAGGTCCACTGTCATCCATGATATCTAGACATCTTTAAAGCATTTTGTATTGTTGCCTAGGCAAGATCAGAGCATATCGCCAAAATTGGCGTAAAACTATTTCGCCTTCTCTCGGAAACCCGAGAAGACTGGTCTCTCGCCAAGGCTATCCAAGGGAACTTCTGTTGGCCATCTTACTTGCCTATGCCGCAAAGGAAAAAGCCAACCTGTTAGGCTCTTTCTTTGCGTCCAATTCGACTCTCGATGACGAAACGAACACACCGTCGACCGTCCCGCGGTGTAAGTGTGCTGAAGACGTGTGCTCTCGAGTTTCTCACTCACCGGTTTTAACGCGTCTTTTCCGGTATTTCTAGTCCCAAGGTATAGTCCTAAATTTTATTTATTAAAAAGGCGCTCAGACCCGTCCCATCACCATAATTTCCGTGTTCTCCAAAATAATGGAATCCATATAAACTGCCAGTTCTTAAGGTACATTGAGGATCACCAGCTGATTAGTGACCGCCAACACGGTTTTCGTACGACAAGGCTAAATTGACCTCTAAAAAGCTTGACGTGCTCAGCAAAACGGAACATTATTTCATGCGAGCACACCGCTTGCAACTTGGCGTTAGTTCGGCCTTGCGTGGAATACTGTACTCAGCTCTGGGTCGGGGCCCTCCAGTGCCAGCTTCTTCCACTTGATCGCATTCAGCGCAGAGCAGCTCGAGTCATCAACAACCAAGTTCTTTCTGATTAGCTCGATTCACTGGCGCTGCGTAGGGATGTTGCATACCCTTTCATTTTCTGTGCATTATCTACTACGGGGAGTGCACTCACGAATTGTTCGGATTAATTCTGGTCGCCAAACTTCACGAAAGCACATCGCGACAAAACTCGCAATACCATCCACTTCATATGGAATATTGGCGATCCAATACTGTGCGTTTTACTAAGAATTTTCTGTCTCGCAAAACCTCTTTGTGTAATCGTTTACCACCGGAGATTTTTCCGGATTGATATATATATATATATAGGGATATATATCTTCAAGAAAAGCGCTTACTCCTTTCTAAAAGGTCGGCTGGGCACCCACAATTCCCCTGGTGTTGCAGGTGTTCATGGGTGGTCACACTATACACAGTAATCTATGGTAGTCACTTACCATCAGGTGAGCCGCTTGCACGTTTGCTCCTTTTTCTGTAAAAATATTTTAAACTACTGCTAACGTCGTTTTGCGCCTACTAGATTTATCAACTATAAAGTTTTTTACTGTTAGATTCCATTGTGCATTTTTACAAACATTCTTCGATTAAAAGGTTGAATAGCTCGCAATCGGTGTAATGATTTGCCCGACCTCGCTTCACAAACGAATAGAACCTTTTTTCTTTGTTCGACAGTAACATTGAACGATTTTTTGGGTTACAGTTGTTTACAGTTTGTGAGGAATTTTCGTGATTTCGCTGTTTTAAAATATGTTTTTAGTATTTTTACTAACTAAATAAATAGTTTTTATTTACAAAACATAACATTAAAATATACACAGTATTAAAATAAAAACTATCACAAAAAATTAAACCTTAAAGTAAATTATCATATCGTCCTACTCCCCGCTGTATTGTGCCTTTGAGCGACCAAAGAAAAAGAACCAGTCCTCATATCACCAGCAGCGAAGACCAGTTGCAGATACAGTTCCTTTGGTATTTAGTTTTTTTTAAATGTAACATTCATCCTAGGATTTGCTCCTGTATCGTGGGAGCACCGTGCGGAATTCGAAGCCGCGGTCCTTAGCGCTGTAATTCATTGCGAAGCCACTGCACCACGGAGACGTCTTATTGTATTACTCCAGAGATATACATTTTTTAATTAATTTTGAAGGAACTTAGCAGATGTAAAAGATGTAATTTTTTTCTTTAAATGTTCAAATTTCTTGAATCTTCCCGATTATTAGACGTGGCTTTGGTGACACAATTGTACATGCAAACATAAAGGAACTTACTAAGTAATGTATGTCACCTATTATGCTAGATGTAACGTTGATGCGATAAAATTCAACGAATTCTGGTTTTGACTCCAAGTTAAATAGCTGATATTCGTGCGGGATTTTGTTTAGTTTTCATGTTTAGTTGTGTTGTGTGTTCGTAAAAATGCTATTTAACTCGCAGTTGAATCCAGGATCCATTGGATTCGACAGTCTTTTCCGACCAATCGATCGACAAATTATTTGCTACATAAGAACAGGATATAATACGGATTAAAAACATCAACAAGCCTAACAATCAAAAAAGTGATTATAAAAATCTTAGCAACGTTAAATTTTTCCAGAAATAGAAAACGTGATAGCCTATGTCTCTTCCACAACGATATCCAAATTCCGGTCACGTCGGCCCTTCCCAAAAGAAACTAGCCATCTGTGCAAGATAGGATTATAGTGATCAAATATACGCGCTCGCAAAGGTGCACTCTTTATTCCCTCATCCTCGTAGTCTGATGAGACAGACGGTAATCCGAAACGACCGGAGTAATATCAAGTCTATCAGGCCTAATCTAGTCCAGTTTAACCATCAGAAGACACAAGTTTGCGCGTTAACCGCTAAAAAGAACCCCTTTGTCGTATCTCCTCAGTTTCAAGGCACTCCCCTTGTTACCTCAGCCAGTATCAGAATACTCAGCGTCAACATATCGAGTGACGTGCAGTTTCGTGGTAACTTGGAAGAGAAGGCCAAATTGACCTCTAAAAAGCTTGGCGTGCTCAGCAGAGCGGGACTTCACTCACGGAGAAAAATCGTATCTAATCATTAATTAATTAATTATAAAAAAATTATTTGGTTATTTTGAAAATTCATTAACCACATGACGAATGAGCAAGTTTTTCGTAATCTGAAACGGAACGTGTAAAACACGTTTTTAATACATATGGGCATGGCTTGTGGGCCTTTGAGCCAATGTAAAACACGTTTCGTCTCCAAAAATCTACTGAGAATGATAAACAAAGTGACGTTACTTTTTTCCAGGCTTTATTTGACAATTCAATTATGAGATACGAAATAAGAAAAAAATATGCAATTTTATAAGATATTTTAAATCACTAGACGCAATAGAAAATTTTCAGATCAAGACTGGACATGACTCTTTCATGAACGCACTGCACTACGCGGCAATCCTCCCGATACCATCCACACCACCTGGATGCTTGGCGGTCCACCATTGTACGTTTCACTAGGAGTTTTCTTCCACGTACGACCTATCTGTGGAATAGTTTACCACCGGCGATTTTTCCGGACCGATACGACCTGGGGACATTCAAGAAAAGAGCTTACTCCTTTCTAAAGGGCCGGCAACGTACCTGCAATTCCTATGGTGTTGCGGATGTTGCATAGGCGGCGGTAGTCACTTAACATCGGGTGAACCGTATGCTCGTTTGCCCCCTCTTCTATAAAAAGGCGTACAAACGATGGATTAGAGGTGCTTTCCGCCGCACGGGCTAAAAACCACCTACTTCCTGACTCGGGTTGCTATTGAGAATTTCTTGAAAGAAAAACCCAGTGGATGATTTGAGCCCGAGATGTTATGATCGGCAATCACGTCATCACCAGACCAGACCAGATCACGAGACCTACGAGGCAGTCAAAATATATACATATATTATACGAACATACCTACAAGCATACATACTCGTACAATGGAAAAATATCACCCACCTTCTTGGGTAGGTGTGCAAAAAAGGGTGAAAATAATAAAACTTTCCTTATCATACATAAAGCAGTTTTAGTGTTTTGATTTTACACAGATATTTAAAAACATACATTTAGTTTTGACGAGAAAAGGATTTGTAAACGATTCAAAGAAAGCGCGTAACGTTGCAACGACTTTCGAGTAAGTTTGCTCAAACAAGTCACGATTTCGATAAGCAGAAAATTGGACGTATAGGCCAGTAGTCAGTGGATTTGAGCGGCCATTACGTTCGATATTGGCCCATTGGCGATATTTCATGACGTACAACCGGATACACAGAGTACAATGAAACCCTTGCAAAGTGATCGTAAATAATGCCTTCTTGAGACTTACGAAACCGTTCGGAAGCGAGTTATTACGAAGAAATATTTTGTATATGTGTTATTAACGTCGTGTGGAAATATTTTGGGCTTAAATTACAATTATATTCAATGGATCATGTACATTTTTTCCCCGACTATTATACAATATAGGGTAATGTTTTTCGAGAGTATGCATGAATGTATGTCTATTTGTTTGGCACGCTCTGAAGCCTCAACGACTTGATGGATTTTAACATATGAAGTATCGCTAGATTTGTATTAATTATAAAAGTGACATCGGCTGTATAATATTTATATATTGCATCTACAAAAGGGAGGGGGAGGTATTATCTAAATAAACTTTTTAAGCTTGTTAAAATAAATTCTAAGTGACAAAAGAACTTACAGTACATCTGATTTTTTTGTACGTGGTGGAGCCGTGCTGCAGGTGGTTGTAGTACGTATGTCGGGAGTCCACTGGGAAAGAACTACGCTCTCTCAGAATATTCGTATTGTGAGTGTAGAGAACCGGAGAACATTTTCACTGGTCACGAGGCATTCCATCTAAGTCTACAGGAGTGACAACACATCTGCATATTTATTCTTAATCAAGAAAAATGTAGATGTTTATGAGTCACATCATACACTTATCATCAGGTGGACTGTGTGCTCTTTTATCACCTTCTCAAACATAAGAACCCAAATTCGTCAAAAATTTACAGATTTCCAGTCTAGACGGACGGCACTGTGTCAGCTAAGTTCGGAAAAGACAAGGGCGACATATCATTTCGAGTTACTTTCGACCCCCTCGCAACGCACTGGAACTATGAATACTTATAGTTGGGTATAAACGGCGTTCGGCGTTTTCGACTTCACCGATAAAAGGGTTGAGACCGTATTGTGTTGATTGTTTATTGAATGGAACCAAGCTTCACAAAAGTTGCTGAAATCGTAGGATCTATAAGAATATACAACGTTATTAGAACTGCTTTGAGTTTGGCTCCCACTCCGATCTCAACTCTTTTATCGGTGGAGTCGACAACCACGAAAGTCGTTTGCAATCGTTTAGCCTAACGAAATATCTGTAGCAGTGGTATATATAAAAGAGAATGAGAAAAAAATTACTATCATAAATATATTGTACCATAGTCGCAAATGCTGGATGTAAGCTAAAGATTCTTAAGATTTCAAGCGTGCCCATTTTATAGAAACTTTTAAGGTTCATACCAGGCGGTCCCATAATGAACTGGCCTGATATAGTTCAACGCGACATGTCGCTACATGTTGTGTTGCATTAAATAGTACTGTTACGCGCTCAAATCGGCGCACTAGCGCCATCTAGTCTCGAACCGAAGAACTAAACTTCTTGAAGTTTAAAACTCGAACTCTCGGTACCTTGCGCGTGTTTACTTGAACATTCTGGATATTTTGCTAATTTATATAAATAGGCGCTGCAAGATGCGATCGCAGTAGAGTTGAACTCGGCGACACAAGCGAAGCTTCGGAGCGGAATTAAGTGAATTAGTGTGTTTAATTATTAGTGTTTTTAATTTTAATTTGTGTAAAGTTAATTAAAGTGTTAATTTAGGTAATTTTATCGGCAATTTTTATTGTCACGAACCTCAAGCTCGTAACAATGGTGTCAGAAGTGGGATAAAATCATGCCGATTTTACCAAAGGAGGAATCGGAGGGTGTCCGTACCCGAAGTCAACGCCAGCAGGAGACGGACCAGAGGAGGTTTGGTGGTGCAACGCCGCAGACGTCGGAGGGCCAACTGCTAGCCACGGAGGCTGCGGGCCCGTCAGTAGCTCCTACATCTGCAGCACCTGACTTAGGTGCTCTGATGGCCATGCTACAGGAGCAGCCGCAGCGCGGACGAGAGGAACAGGCCCGTCTGTTGAAAGAGCAGCAGGAGGAACAGGCTCGCCGACAGGAGGAACAGGCTCGCCGACAGGAGGAACAGGCTCGCCGACAGGAGGAACAGGCTCGCCGACAGGAGGAACGGGTCCGTCGGTTTGAAGAGCAGCTGCGGGGTGGACAGGATGAACAGGCCCGCCGACAAGAGGAACAGGCCCGTCGGTTGGAAGAGCAGATGCTTCTCATGAAGGACCTTCACGCTACCTTCGGGAAAGAGATAAGGGAGGTGAAGGATAAGATTGCTCAACATGATAACCGCCTCTCGGAAGCTGAGACCCAAATCAACCAAGTTAAGAAAACGCTGGATGAACTCAAACTTGGGGACGGAACTACAGCTCCCGTAGTAGCTTCAGCACCTTCGCTACGTGGGTTCAAGGTGCCACCGTTCGACGGGACTTCTTCCTGGTCAGCCTACAAAATCCAGTTCGAGGCCGTCATGGAGGCAAACGGTTGGAATAAAAGCCAGGCCATGACTGCACTCACCTTAGGCCTGCGCGACCAAGCCTTAACCGTGTTGGAAGCTCTCGGTAAGAAAGTGACCTACGAGCAGCTCCTTGAGGCATTGGAGGCGAGATATGGTGACGCTCACCTGGAACACGTCTTTCGCGCGCAGCTTAAAGATCGCGTGCAACGCAGCAACGAAAACCTGCAGCAGTGGGCCCTTGAGGTGGAGAAGATGGTTTGAAAAGCATACCAGTCTGTACCTGCGCTCATTGAAGGGAACCTGGTGCAGACATTCATCGACGGCATCCGCGACCTGGAAGTCAGAGCTGCTGTGAGGCTCGGGCACCACGAGACGCTTAAGGACGCCTTGGCCCATGCACTGGAGGTAGAAGCCTTGCGGCAGGATCATCATTCCCATCGCGTCAGGGAGGTTGCAGCAGCTACAGTTCGCGACCGCAACAAAGTATACAGCCCAAGGTGCTATGGCTGTGGGGAAAAGGGCCATCTTCAATCCAGCTGCCCTAAGCGAACTGTGGAAAGGAGAGTTGATCGATCTCGAGAGGGTAGTGCAGCTAACGGCACTGCCTGGCGGCGACAGGATCATCGTTCACCTCACGCTAGAGAGGTTACAGCAGTTACGGTTCGCGACCACAGCAAAAGATACAGCCCTAGGTGCTATGGCTGTGGGAAAAGGGGCCATCTTCGGTCCAGCTGCCCTAAGCACACCCTAGGAAGGGAAGGTGAACGGTCTCAGAAAGTAAGTGCGGCTAACAGCACCGCCCAGCAGCAGCAGGAATACGACTTTACTATCAGACACTGCAGCGGGAAATCTCACGGCAACGCAGATGCATTGTCAAGAAGACCTTGTCCTGAAGATTGCAACCGTTGTAGTAGGCAAGAGAGTAAGGAAGTGGTATCCGTGAGGATGCTCAAGACAGACCACCTCAGCAACGGGTGGAAGGACAGCCTACGACATGCACAGCAGGAAGATCCGGACATCAAGCCGATTCTGGGATGGATGAAGGCCCGTGCTACCAAGCCTAAGTGGAGGGACGTCTCAGCGATGAGTTCAACCACGAAAAGCTATTGGGCCCAAAGGGACAGCTTGCTGCTTCAGGATGGAGTCCTGTGCCGTAAATGGGACAATGGTCGAGGAGACAGCTGTCGTTTGCAAATGGTTGTCTCTAAAGCTAAAGTGCCGAATGTTCTACAGCTGTGCCATAATGGTCGTTCAAGAGTCCATCTGGGAGTTAAACGAACTCTGCTGAAGGTCCGAGAACAGTTTTACTGGGTCCATTATCGTGACGATGTCGAGGATTGGTGTCGTACATGTACAAGTTGTGCGGCCGTGAGGGGACCTCAGACATGTAGTAGAGGAGCACCGAAATTGTACAATGTTGGTGCACCATGGGATAGGACAGCCCTAGACATTGCGGAGCCGATACAGAAAGGCGCAAGAGGGACTCCTAAGATCGTCCATGTGGATCGCCTAGCGCGTTATTATGGGGCCGATAATGCTCGGGACGAGCATGTCTTAGGAGGGGGCAGTGTTACGCACTCAAATCGGCGCACTAGCGCCATCTAGTCTCGAACCGAAGAACTAAACTTCTTGAAGTTTAGAACTCGAACTCTCGGTACCTTGCGCGTGTTTACTTGAACATTCTGGATATTTTGCTAATTTATATAAATAGGCGCTGCAAGATGCGATCGCAGTAGATTTGAACTCGGCGACACAAGCGAAGCTTCGGAGCGGAATTAAGTGAATTAGTGTGTTTAATTATTAGTGTTTTTAGTTTTAATTTGTGTAAAGTAAATTAAAGTGTTAATTTAGGTAATTTTATCGGCAATTTTTATTGTCACAAACCTCAAGCTCGTAACAGTACGTTTATCGTGCACTTAATATAAGAAACATGCATCGACATGAAATGCTTAGTCTTAGTTTAACAGGCATTTGAATAACGAGAGTCACGTATTTTTTCAAAATGTCGAAAACTGAGTATCGAAGTGTCATAAAGTTTCTGTTTAAAGAAGGTTTATCCCCTGCCCAAATAAAAGAACGATTGGATGGCGTGTATAAGGAGTCTGCCCCCTCCTATAGCACAGTGAAAAATTGGGTGAAAGAGTTTCGCCTCGGGAGAGAAACCGTCGAAGACTTTGGCCACGACGGTCGACCTGTGGAAGTGCTCACTTCCGAAACGATTGCTCTTATCGAAGAGGAGGTTCTGAGTGACCGCCGTTTGAAGATTAGGGAAATTGCAGCAAGGCTTGGGCTCTCTAAGAGTACCGTTAGTCGCGCGATACATGAACATCTTCACATGAAAAAAGTGAGTGCAAGATGGGTACCGAAACTTCTTTCAGCGGTACAGAGACAGGAAAGAGTGCGCTGCGCTTCGGAGTTTTTGGATCTTTGTGGCGAAAATCCCAAGACTGTGATCGAGCTGCTAGTAACTGGTGATGAAACTATGATCTTGTATTATGATCCACAAAGCAAGCGCGAGTCAATGGAATGGCGTTATAAGGGTGAAAAGCCCCCTAGAAAGGCAAAGGTGCAACAATCGACTAAAAAACTGATGTGCACAATATTTTGGGATTTTCAAGGCATTTTGATGGTGGATTTTAAAGAACGTAATACAGTCGTGAACGGCGAATATTATGCTTCTTTAATATATAAATTACGAGACAA
The DNA here is from genome assembly GCA_036936625.1 of Parnassius smintheus behrii. NCBI lineage: Eukaryota > Metazoa > Arthropoda > Insecta > Lepidoptera > Papilionidae > Parnassius > Parnassius smintheus. The sequence goes on along the minus strand of JAUPFT010000004.1, from coordinate 18,897,110 downwards.
GATAAAGGAAAAACGAAGAGGCAAGCTGTCTAAAGGTGTCCTGTTGCTCCATGACAACGCCCCTGTTCATACCGCTGGTATTTCGAAGGATGCAGTTCGTCAATGCGGGTTCACAGAAGTTCAACATCCACCTTACAGTCCAGACATGGCCCCGTCCGACTATTATTTCTTTCCAAATTTAAAGCGGGACTTAAGAGGAAGAAAATTTTCAAGCGATGAAGAGTTGCAGGCGGCCGTCTTCAGTCATTTTGAGGATAAAAAATGTGATTATTTTTATAAAGGTTTAGAGATGTTGATTCACAGATGTCAGAAGTGTGTTAGTATTCATGGTGATTATATTGAAAAATAAAATTGGTTTCGTTTCATTTCCTTCATTGATTCATAGTTAGGCCAATTCATTATGGGACCGCCTACGTAATACATATTTTGGCCAAATATCATTAATGTGTTTGCGTTTTAAGAATATTCACCACCCCATATCATCTTATAAGAGGAGACAGAGGGAAACAATTAGGAGATGGACAGGGTCGTCTTTTTAAAAACGACTTAAAAAACTACAGTTGCCAACTCGCTTACCAAGCGTGGCAGCTACGGTAAATGTACCCCTTATGCTATGAGGCAATAAGGGGGAGGCCTATGTTCAGCAGTGGACTTTAATCATTGTCATTGTCAAGGCAAAGTCAGTCACATCTCCAGAATTGGCGAGAAACTAGTTCATCTCCCGTCGGGAACACGTGCGTTCTGGTCTCTCGCCAAAGCTGGCCAAGGGAACTTCTGTCATCCATCTCTGCACGGGGAGGACGACTCGCAAGCCCATGCCGCAAAGGACAAAGTCGATCTGCCGGGCTCTCTCTTTGCGTCCAACTCAACTCTTGATGACGGGGGAACACACCGCTGACCATCCCGCGGAGTGAGTGCTCTATGCAGGATTTCCCGTTTACTCAACGCTCAGTGCGCAGAGCACTCCTCTCCCTGGACGTCAACAAGTCGAATGGGCTGGATGGTGTCCATCCTTTTGTGCTGAAGACGTGTGCTCCTGAGCTGGCACCGTTTTTAACGCGTCTTTTCTGGTACTCCTACTCTCTAGGCGTAGTTACAAAATCATCAGAGACGGCTTTCGTCCACTCGATCCCTAAAAAAGGCGACCGCACAGACCCGTCCAACTACAGGCCCATCGCCATCACCTCCTTCTTCTCCAAACCAATGGAGTCCATTGTAAACAGTCAGCTCATGCGGTACCTTGAAGATCACCAGCTGATTAGTGACGGCCCGTACAGTTTCCGTCGCGGACGCTCAGCTGGTGATCTTCTGGGTTACCTAACTCATAAATGGGTAGAGGCAGTGGAGTCTAAGTAGGAGGCGTTGGCCGTTAGTTTGGATATAGCAAAGGCCTTCGATCGGGTTTGGCACAAAGCGCTTCTTACGAAGCTTCCTTCCTATGAGCTTTTCGAGAAATTGTTCAATTGGATCACCAATTTCTTGCTGATCAGAGTATCAAAGTCGTAGTAGACGGTGCATGCTCCGATTACAAGCCCATTAACGCTGGTGTTCCATAAGGCTGCGTGCTATCACCAACGCTATTTCTTCTGCATATCAGTGACATGTTGCAAACCGGAAACATTCATTGCTATGCAGATGACAGCACTGGTGATGCTTCATACACCAGCCGTGCCAATATTTCTCGGGAAAACTTCGCAGAGTACTGGGACACACTTGAGTCTGAAGTCGAAACTTTGTTGAACAAGTCTAGGACTGGAGGCAACTGAATCTAGTCCAGTTTAATCCCCAGAAGACACAAGTTTGCGCGTTTACCACTAAAAAGATCTCCTTTGTCGTGTTTCCTCAGTTGCAAGGCACTATCGGAAATCCTCGGCGTCGACATATCGAGTGACGTGCAGTTTCGTGGACACTTGGAAGAGAAGGCCAAATTGGCGTCTAAAAAGCTTGGCGTGCTCAGCAGAGCGGGACTGTATTTCATGCCGGCTCACCGCCTGCAACTTTACAAGGCGCAGGTTCGGCCGCACATGGAATACTATTACCATCTCTGGGCCGGGGCTCCCCAGTGCTAGCTCCTTCCATTTGATCGCATCCAGTGCAGAGCTGTTCGAATCTTCGGTGACCGAGCTCTTTCCGATCGGCTTGACTCACTGGCACTGCAAAGAGATGTTGCATCTCTTTGTGTATTTTATCTCATCTACTACGGGGAGTGCTCTGAGGAATTATTCGGACTAATTCCAGCCGCAAAATATCACCATCGCAAATCGCGACAAAACTCGCGATACCATCTGGATCACTAGCGGTCGACCACCGTGTGATTTAAAAGAAGTTTTCTTCCTCGCACAACTTCCTTGTGGAATTGACTACCACCAGAGATTTTTCTGGACCGATGCGACTTATGGAACTTCAAGAAAAGAGCCTACTCCTTTTTAAAAGGTCGGCAGCACATCTACAATTCCTCCGGTGTTGCAGCTGTTCATGTGAGCCGTATGCTCGTTTGCCCCCTCTCCTATAAAAAAGGCTGTAACGATAAATATCCTTAACAACGAGCAACAATGCGTCTCCTTAGGTGTGGCAGGGGATTAAGATTAAATGACAATCCAGGCCCAGTCCTTATTGTTTTGAATGGACTGACGACCTGGCAAGTCATCAGGAAGCTTGAAATCTATGTTTAGCTAAGAATTTATGAAGGCTGTAATGATGACGATGAAGACGATAGGAAAATATGAATATCAAAAATATGTAAACAATACTCATAAAAAACATTTGAGTTTTCACCACAATCGTTGTACCTGCTTATTGCTTGCACATAATTTCCGGTCTTACAACGAAATTTTAGTTGAGAGGAAAGAGAGCGAGAGATAAGCTGTATTCCGATTTTCCAGTCATCATGTACATTTTTAACGAACGCGGATGCATATTTAGGACTTATAAAAATTATATATTTTAACCCTCTAGTTCGTTAACAGAGGCCTTAAGGAATTATTGTTTCATTTCATTGCCGGAATAGTTATATAATATAGATTACGTTCTCAACGTTTAGCATGGTAATAATTAGGTGCTGCGTCATTTAATTAAGAAATTCATCCAGTTAATTAAAATCCTAAAATCGATTTTTATATACCTACAGAATAACAAGGTGACAAACGAGCACAGAGTGCTACTGATAACTAAACCTACCTCGATTAAGAATCAAAACGAAGATGCGTTGTCACCCTTGACATCACCCCTGTAATAACCCCTGGGAATGAGGTGGTCGTTTCCAAGCTGTTTCTAAATAAATTTTGTAAATATTTTGTGATCATTGACATTGTAAATTTTTTAAAAAAAAGTCCCGCTGGGTTTCTTGCTGGTTCTTCCCAGGACAGAGGTTTTTTCGAACCAGTGGTGACGTAAAATATTGACTTTCAATAAGAATAACTTGTTATCTATATTGAATAAAAAATATTCTATACTATTCTATTCTATCTGGAATGTAATATCTCGTTATCAGTAAAACACTTTGGTTCTCTACGCTCACTCTACGAAAGCAGAATTTTACTATAGTTCCCCGACCGAGCAACCCCATTCGTAAGGATCCAGTAAGTAAAAGTTATGTATGATACTTATGTGATGGTATCTTGTAATAATAACCGCGCCCAAAGCAAACTTATGATTTGAATGTCAGCCGAAACCATCATTATAGCGAAAGCACGTAATATTGTGGTTGTGTTCTAAATCCGGATGTATTATGATTGACCCTAAGCTTCCTATTGACTTACTCTATTCGTTGTATTTGTCATTGTCCTCAAGAGAAACCTTAATTTCTCTCCTTCGTGAGACATTTTATTTATTTATTTATTTATTTAAAACTTCATATACACAAGTGGTATATAGGCGGACTTAATGCCTAAGGCATTCTCTCCCAGTCTACCTTGGGATGATGCAGAGATAGAATGAAGTAGGTGTAATAAAAAGTTAATATGCGAATACTAAAATAAAATAACAAAAAAAATGTAATACATGGAAATAAAATACATATGATATAAATGGTACATCGCAAAAATAGATAAAATTATATTAATATTCATATATGTGTATGTATGTAATATGTATATAAAATATATAATATACATAATTACAATAAGAATATATATATATATATATATATATATATATATATATATATATATATATATATATATATATATATATATACATATAAACATACATATATACATATATATATATATACATATACATACATACACACACATACATACATATATACACATATACACATGTACAACTAGTGCGTGTTGCCAGTGATGTCTTATGGATCAGAGACGTGGTCCTTCACTGCTGGCCGTATGAGGACGCTGGTTCTGCCAATGATGAGGATGATGATTCTGCCAATTTATTAAGTAAATTATAAAGTAATGTTCGCGAACCTTCATCTTGAACGCGTACCGATTGCTAGCCGTCCTGATTTCGAGAGGGAGTGCGTTCCAAAGGAGAATAGATTGAATGTGGAAAGAAGAATGAACAAGTCCAGAGCTGTGGGATGGACATAGGAGAAGAAGGTTGTTCGTAGAGCGGAGGTTTCTCTCATGACTAGCACTAAGCAACTGAAAGTGAGGAGATAAGTAGGTAGGGGAAGTTGGAGACATCAGGATAGAATAAAGGGTGGTGAGTGCACGCAAACTACGGCGTTGACGAATAGGTAACCATTTTAATTGTGATCGATACGTGGATACATGGTCATACCTTCGAAGATTGAAAATGAATCGAATGCAGTTATTCAGAAGACGGTCATATTTGTTGAGAAGGTCTGCATTCAGGTCGAAATAACACACATCACCATAGTCGATTAGGGGAAAAATTAAACTCTGCACAAGCATTGTCTTAATTTCAGATGGTAGAAAATTTTTTAGGCGATAGAGAGAACGCAGGGTACCAGTGACTTTCTGGCTAACGGTCGTTGTTTGGGATTTCCAACTCAGAGTTGAATCAATTAATAAACCTAGATCCTCCACAGTGGAACACAATTGAATCTCAGTACTATTAAAAAAGATAGGAGGTACAGCTACTGTTTTCAATCTCTGGATCATCGGACGGCTACCAATTATTATGGCCTGACACTTCGAAGGGTTGACCATTAGGCCAAACCTGTCAGACCAGTTCTTAATGTACTCAAGGTCCCTGTTAAGTGTGTCCACCGCTGTAGAAATATCGTCAATACTCGCTTGTGTGTACAATTGCAAGTCATCAGCATACAGATGATACGCAGACTGAAGGTTTTGAGTAATGAGATTAATAAATATAGAAAACAATAAAGGAGATAATATGCCGCCTTGAGGGACACCAGCATGTATGTCAAGCCAGCTAGATGATAGCTCATCGATGCGAACCGACTGCTGGCGCCCTCGAAGATATGATGAAAACCAATCCAGTGCTTCGGGTGAGATCATAGAAAGGGAGAGGATGGAAATTAGAATGTCATAACTAATGGTATTAAAGGCATTCGAGAAGTCAACCAAAACCAACACAGTGACTTTAGTGTCCTCAATGCCTGCCCTAATATCACCAGTTACTTTCAGGAGTGCGGAAACGGTACTATGACCGGGCCTAAAGCCAGACTGCAAGGGACTTAATAAGTTATTACGAGAGATAAACTGCGAAAGTTGCTTGTGGACACAGGCCTCAAGGACCTTGGATAAGAAGGGAAGGATGGATATAGGTCGGAAATGATTGGGTAAAGTGGGATTTGGGATCTTTTGTAAGGGAATAACGTAAGCCTTACGCCACAGTGAGGGAAAATTACCAGAATCCAAGGAGAAGTTAATGATGTGCGAGATGACTGGAAGGATATGGTCTAGTATATAGATAATCATCCGTCGGCTGATGTTGTCGTAACCTACAGCATTAGATTTAATGGAAAGGATTATCTTCTTGATCTCATCTACAGCTACTGGAGAAAATTGAAACAGATTAATATCAGGACGAGGTAAACCCATTAAGTGTTCAACAGTAAGACGCTTGGTCTGGTGATCAAGAGGACTATTGGAGACAAAATGAAAATTGATATCATCCAGACCAATCGTCCTTTGAAACTCACAACGGTGTCGTTTACCGATACCTATGGTTCCAAGGAACTTCCAGATATTAGCAGGGGAAGAAGATGAGATGTTACTAAGAATAAATCGGCGTTTGGCGTTGCGTATCATCTGATTGCACCGATTCCTTGTAACTTTATAAAGCGTCCAGTTTTGATCACATCGATCTCTTCTAAATTTGCCGAAAGCGCGATCCCTACGTCTCATCGCAATCCGAACCCCAATCGTCATCCAAGGCGCAGGTGGACGCTTGAGCTTCACTTTTTTGATGGGAGCATGTACGTCATATAATTTAAGGATAGCTTCATTCAAAGCCCCAACTTTTTCATCCACAGTGGGTGCAGAAACCACGCTGTTCCAGTTTATTTTGGATGCATCCATACAGAGCTTTTCAATATCCAAGCGACCAAAACAACGCATGTGTAGAGTTTTAGCTGGAGGTTTAGGAGGTTTGAGGACGTAAGAAAGGAAAATGAGGTCATGATAGGAGAAAGCAGGTGCAAAGTGTTGACCGTGGCAGAAGACAAGAGAAGGAGCAGAGGTAAGGATTAAGTCAAGCCAGGTATCCTCCACATCAATATTGTGGTGAGTGGCTTGTAAAGGTAAAATGTGGAGGCCAACCGACTCGACAATTTGAAGGAGCTTGGAGGAACGGGTTAAGTGCGGAGTGAGGAGATCTGTATTAAAATCGCCCATGATGACGTGATGTGAGTATTCCGACCCCAAGGATTCCAGAATTGTTTCAAGACTGGAGAAGTAATCGACAGAAGGAGGACAGTAGACAACGCCAAGTACTAATTTGGCTCCTTTTACGCAAACTTTAAGGAAAAGAAATTCTGCAGATGCAGTATAATAGGGGGAAGAAGAAGCAAGAATTTTATAAGAAAAGTCAGAACGAAGATATATAGCGACCCCACCCCCTCTTCTATCAATTCGATCGTTGCGTATCAAACTGAAGCCAGAGAGAGGGTAAGAAGTAGAAGGAAGATGGGGCTTAAGCCAAGTCTCCGAAATCAAGACGGCATGAACATCTGCGTCAGAGAAAGCCTCAATCAGATCACTGTAATGACTAGGTACGCTCTGTGCATTAATGTGGCAAACATTAAACAAAGAGCGGGATTCATCGAATTTATGTCGCACAAAATCCCCTAACGTTTCAGTAATAGAGCAATAACTGTCATTTGATGAAGAAAACTCGTTGGCAGAAAGAAAAGAATCATCATCGGAACTCATCTATATGTAATAGAATATATAAAAATAAATAAATAATATAGACCTATAACTATAAGAATAAATAAATTAGTATAATTAAAATTATATAACGTAAAAAAATAGTAATAATTTCGATTGCTAAACTGCCATCCCTGCACCACCCGCCAGCTAACACACTCAAAAATTAAAAGACAAATATAATGCACAAAACAATAAAAATAAAAATGATTTGCAAGACAACTACAACTAAACTACGTTAAGATTACTAATAATAAATAGCAGAACTTAGAACAAATAAAAAGGATCATAGAGAAGTGTCTTATAGACGACATATACTCTGTCCAAAGGACTTTGTATCCATGATCATGTATTAATAAAAAAAAAACTTCCCAGCGACCGAAAGTTAAATTGCACTATGCACTTGTTACGAATCTATTAATCTATGGACAAAATATAACCAAAAGCAAAACAACTTAATACCAAAACAAAGTAGAACTTAACCTAAAATGTAATAAATATACAAGTTTTAATAAATGATGTAAAACGAGAAACAATATTAAAATTAGAAATTAACTAATTAAAAAAAATGTAAATAAATGAGAAAGAAAGAAGCTTAAGGTTACATAAAAGTAAAACAAGGTTTATTACTGTGGATAAAAAGTAATAATAAATTATACTAAGTAATTCTGCAATATTGAATAAATTTTAAGTTGTAGTAAAAGGAAAAAGGAGAATTAAGACAATAAAACGCAATACTGCGTAGTTATTTACGTGGTTTAGAATTGCTTCCTGCAATGCGCTCGCCTCCAGATGAGGATTCAGCAGTCGCCTTAGGGTGTTTTTGCGTAAGAGTAGTCAGCTCATCTAAGGTAGTGACTTTATGCCGGGATCCATCTGCAACATTCACCACAATTACTCCATCTTGGGTCCAGCATGCACGCATGCCGAAATGCTGACGGGCTTTGCCAAAAACAGTTTGCCGAGACTTTGTCAAGAACTCCTTTACTGAAACTGGACAACCTTTCAGTCTAGACTTCGCCCTCCATACTGATGACCTGAAGTCAACGCTAAGAAATCGAACTAGGATTGGCCTGAGACGATTTTTGGTGGCTACTCCAATCCTGTGGCAGACACTAATGCAAGATGCTGTGATGTCCTTCAACTCCATTTTGTGGATTATACTTAGCACTGTAGCCTTGCAGTCCTTCTTCTCCTCTTCAGCAACACCCAAGAAAAGGAGAGCCTTTCGTCGATGCCTGGTCTCAATAGCGTCAACCATATGGGAGCACTCATTAATTTGTTTACGGAGCATACCGAGCATGGAGAACATGAGTTCACGGAAGGTTCGAAACTCCTCAGCCACCTTTGCAACGGTGTCCTTGGCGGATCCCCCCGTGTGTAACTGTGCTTCCAGTTCGGCCATCCTTTTTGAAAAGCATTCCTCCAAACTGTTCTGTGCAGTTCTAATCTCATCAAGTTGAGACATTGTGTTGTGCAAAGATATATACGAAATCCAAGTGTGTGTAATATGCTGGCAGGTGGTGTATTTAGATGGAATGAATTCACATATACACAGTTGTACAAATGCGATTACCAAGAAAATGGTGTTAATTAGCACTCAAATATGTAACAAGTTATGTATAATATTGTATAAGTTAATTTAAAATACAAATTAAAATTTTACGTATGTGTTAACTTTTTCTTCACCTACCGCCGAAAAAAACATTTTACATACATAGATAGCCGTGGTAGCTCAGATGGTTAGCACTCATTGTAACTGTATATTTCACAGTACTCAAACCGGGTTCGACCCCCCCGGCACGGATTTTCTTGCCCTAAAACCCATTCGGAAATGAGAGGAGGCCTGTGCCCAGCAGAGGGTCGTATATAGGCTGTATCTTTAACTTTATAAGTATATAGATATAATCTGAAGGATATTTTTAGTATTTATTTGTTGTAGATATAATATATTTAATTAGATATAATATTTTAAAGATATTAATAATTACTTTGCAACCATCCGCTAAATTAAATAAAATGATGTATCTTTCCTAGTTTGAAGAGCACCTCCCGCCCTCCCTCAATTGCGTCAACTAATCCAGTAACCACTAATCCCAGCACCACTACTCCCAACACCACTACTCCCAACACCACTACTTCCAATACCACTACTCCCAACACCACTATTCTAGGAAAGACACACCAGCGACGATAATACGACACGTGTTTCGCCTCTACACGAGGCATCTTCAGGTGATGTTGACTCTACGGCGGCTCACCGCTAAGATTCTTAAGATTTTAAGAAGATGACTTAGAAGGGGCTGGTACTGGGAATGGGAAGCCCCATTTCTAGTACCAGCTCCTTCCACTTGACCGCATCCAGCGCAGAGCGGCTCGAATCGTCGACGACCGAGTGCTTTCCGATCGACTTGATTCACTGGCGCTGCGAAGAGATGTTGTATCCCTTTGCATTTTCTTTCGCATTTACCACGGGGAGTGCTCTAAGGAATTGTTTGGACTAATTCCAGCTGCACAATTTCACCATCGCACATCGCGACAAAACTCGCGATACCATCCATACCATCTGGATGATTGTCGGTCTTGACTTCCCTGTGGAATTGACTACCACCAGAGATTTTCCGAACCAATACGACTTAGGGATCTTCAAGAAAAGAGCCTACTCGTTTTTGAAAGGTCAACAACGCATCTGTAGTTCCCCTGGTGTTGCAGTTGTTCATGAGTGGCGGTAATCATTTACCATCAGGTGAGCGATATGCTCGTTTACCTCCTATCTTATTAAATAAAAAAACCTGTGTGATTATTTTTTTATTTGCGCATTGAATAAATACCTTATTTAAAAGCTCGTGGTTATACTTTTTAAAACAACCTAATGTGCGCGTTATGATATAAAAAGTCAACGTATTATGATAATTTGAACTCTTTTGCAATTATTAAGGCTTGATTTATGAGACTAAAAAAAGCATTAACATTATACGGTGGGCGCGGCACACGCCACCGCATCATGCAAAAGCCGAGTAAATAACTTCTTTAAAACAACTTTCGCTCGCCCTCTACAGCTAGATTACGAAGCTTTATAAACTGACGAAAAGTTAAAAGCAGGATTTATTTTTGTTTAATTAAACATTGTAAATTTCTTGGGTAACTTTTTAAGCAAAAAAGTTGAAAACAGTGCTGGAACAGGTACGGGTTTCACCTAGCTTTCTTAATATTTAAATAAATTTTAATTTCTTGTGACTCTGAATACAAAAAATCCAAGAAAAATACGAGAAAAAACGCGTACGTTTCGAATGGTGAAATTCAGAATAATTTTGTTTAGTAAAATATTCTTTAATCATTTATTTAAATTCTTAAGCACAACATACAACAGAATTAAATAACGAATTGAAAAGAAATCTGGTCGGTTTCAAAATCACGAATCATTGATCAATGTCGATACCCTCCACACTGCTCCTTCTTTATTAGTTCATAAGAGTTTCATTGTTGGAACAGGGTTTCTCCCGTTGGATTTACCATAATCGTTATGCTTAGCAGGTCGAATCGAGTATAAGATTATTTATGTGATTATTTAATATTATTGTGGCAGCGCTATCATCGCGCCACAAGCGAAACACATCAAAGCCTAAATCACGCTATCAAAGTTCCGAAACAAAAACATTATATATAGAACAGCTCCGAACTATCACACGAAGCGTTGGCCGCTCCCCGGGGCGAACACCTTGCCCCACGGGAGATCTCTCCTTTTCCTTATACGGTCACATTATTATTTATGTATATATGACTCTTACATTCGACGCTGCTCCCAATCGCAGGCGTGGATATTTTTCATCCGGCACAAACGGGAGGTTTGTACCGAAATCTATTGGCTGATATTCCCATAGTCAATTCCTGCAAAACACACGGGACAAAAATACCCCACTACCACAAATGCATTAAGTAAAAACTGACACATTATTTAGAGATTACTATTTGAAGTAAATAGTTTAAAGTACACGTTGCTTTAATGGTAAGTGACTACCGCCACCCATGTACAACTGCAACACCTGGGGAACCGGGTATTACACCCCTTTTCAAAAAATGTTTTAAATGAATCTTAGAGTGATAATGAACCACCATAATTTTTATATAATTTTTTTAAAACCGAATAGTGCCTTAAAAATTACTTTTAATCTATCGTTGTAAATTTTCGCGTGAACCGATTTAAACCGCTAACCGATTTAAATATAAGAAATACTTGGTTAAAACTGGCAAGAAGATACCCGAATACATTGTCAACAAAAACCAGACTATTCTTCTGTCAAGATAATTTTGATGTAAGTATGATTTATATTTAACTATCGTTTCATACATGACAAAACATCATGCGGTGAAAGGTATCGCAAGTAAAATTTTGTAATAAATTTCGTCAACTTAGATATTATAACTAATGATTGTAATTATAAATAAACTAAACTATGATAGCTACAAAACTATGTTTTATCAATATACACTCTGACCTGGTATTGTGTTTTGGTGTAAACAAAAGTTTGTAATAGGTTATATATTAATATCTTACACTGATGTTTTAACATTCCTCAACTCGGCAGAACAAAAATTGGGATTGCATACAAAAAATTTTGCCACCATCAATTTATTTATCCTTGGTAGGTTAGTACTTTCTGTTTTGTTTTTCAATGATGCCTTTTCAAAAAAAATCGGAATAAAACTCAATAGTCGTAATTATAACTTAAACATTTCGAAATAACCAGCACGTTAGCTAGTTTTCTTAATAAGTGACAGAACACTAATATCCTTAGGCTGGATCAGTGACGTCACGTCATGTACTAATATGGCCGACAGTGTTTTGCAGATTTGAGGAAAAGACGAAAAAAATTTTTAATATGGAAATTTAAAATTTATAACGCAATTTTATAAACAGAAATCTATATTTCTTTTTTAATTTTTACAAAATCTATCATACGAGGGTGGATTGAAAAGTACTCGGCCTAACCAAGAAAATAAACACATACTAAATCAGTTATATTTTTATTTTTCTACATAATCACCATCAAGTTCAATACACTTTTGCCACCTCCCCTTCCAAGCATTTACACCTTTGAAAAAAAATGATTCTTCCCTAGAGTCAAAATATGCGTCTACAGCTGCTTTGACCTCGTCGTTTGTCGAAAATCTTTGACCTCCCAAGTGGTTTTTTAGGTTAGGGAACAGAAAGAAGTCTGATGGTGCCAGATCAGGTGAATACGGCGGATGCGGTAACAGTTCAAAGCCACAGTTGTGAATTTCAGCCATTGACAGTACTGACGTGTGAACACGGGCGTTATCTTGATGAAACAGGACTTTTCTTCTGAGCATACCTCGACGTTTTTCTTTTATTTCCTCTCGTAAACGACGTAGTAAGGTACAGTAGTAATCAGAGTTTATAGTCTGATCCCTTTCAAGATAATCAATCATAATCACACCTTTCGAGTCCCAGAATACTGAAGCCATCACCTTATTTGCCGACAAAATCGACTTAGCCTTTTTAGGGGGTGGTGAACCAGGTCTTCTCCACTGTTTTGATTGTTGTTTTGTTTCCGGTGTACAGTAATGAACCCATGTTTCATCCATAGTAACAAAACGATTCAAAAAATCATCTGCATCGGCTTCAAATAACTCCAAACAGTCGCGTGAAATCATTGAGTTATACAAGACTAGAGGAGCAAACCACATTACCGCGCGTCGAAAAAAGTGTAACCACTATCCAAACGCGACGACGTAGCTTTGAAACTAATAACAATTTTAAGTAAACATATATCTATCTCACTTACACAAGTTGCGAAAACAATATCGTCGTCGTAAGATTAGAAAAAGATAGACACACAAACATGCAATGGCGGGTTGGTGTGGCTTACTATATGAAATTTTACCTAAAATACGCAATAAAAATGAGTTTTTTTTAAGCTGCAGTTAATTGTTTTTATATTAAAAAAGTATATTTTATTTTAAAATCTTTATTACGTCCCCTTAGAAAAAAAGGGATACAAAGCTTATCAGATAAATAGAAGTAAACATAATGATGAAATAAAACGTATTTTTATGGTTCTAATAAATCAAACAATAAAAATAGGTATCTAATAAAATATAATTAATATAAAATGTATACGAAATTATAAATAATATAAAATTATTAATATAAAATAGGTAATAAAATATATTTAAAAGATAATTCAAGAATAAACTAAAATAAGAATAATTAATTATATTGTATGAAAGTTAAAACGTAGTTTTTATTATAATTTCCAAAATATTTAAAATCGGAGGTAACAAATTAACTTACTCCATTAATTATATAGTCTCCCATTAATGTAGGATAATCACAAATGCGGAAAAGTGGCAACATTGAACCTAAATGGCAATATTCGATATTTTATTTAATTTTTTAGTGTTTTAAACGTTAATATGAATATATAAATTAAAACTTACGTATGGAAAGTGATTCCGCTTGATTTATTATGTTTTTGTGACCTTGAAACGCATTCTTTCACTACGCATTTACCCATTTTTTGTTGTGAATCGTTCGGCTTAACTCGGACGGCGTCACCTTGAACACTGAACCGACGTTCGCTGAGTATAAGGCTGTGGCCTTATGTGAAGTGACAACGCTTTGGCGCGGAAATTACTTATCTAGTGTAACATATAAATCAATGCGTGAAATAGTCAATCGCGTCCTTTTTTGTTCAACTGAAAGCAGTCGCGGAACCCACCTCACAGACACCTTGTGGAAACCCAACTCGTTGACAATGATGTTTTGAGTTCGTTCATAAGGGATGCCTATAATCTCGGCTATCTCTCTAATTTTTAATCTGCGGTCTCCCATTATTAAATCAAGTACTTTTTTAATATTTTCGTCAGTAGTTGACGTCGAAGGCCTTCCAGAGCGGGGTTCATCTTTCACACTCTCTCTACCACGCTTAAATTCTGCTATCCATTTTTTGACGGATGAATATGACAGAGCACAATCACCTAATGTACTGACCATGTCATCATGGATGGCTTTTGATGATAGCCCCTTCTTATGGAGGTACTTAATGACGGCACGCTGCTCGATTTGCTCCATTCGCGGAAATTATGTCCGAATACTTTGTTAATAAATTTATAAAATCACAACTAATTATCGCACACGTTTCGAACTTCACACAATGAACTAGTCTGAACTGAACTAAATAATGTGGGTAGATTTGATTTTTAGAATTGAATGGATCTGTGTTAGGCCGAGTACTTTTCAATCCACCTAGGTAAATATATATATCTATCATAAATATATTTTTATTTTATTTTACATGGTGTAAAATACCCTATTATAGATCATCAGCATTGTCGGCAATTTAAAAAAGAGTAGGCTCTTTTCCTGAAAGTCCGTGAGTCGTATCGGTCCAGTAAAATCGCTGGTAGTTGTCGATACCAGGAGGAGCTTGTACGAGGAAGAAAAAACTTCTTGTTAATCGAACGGTGGGGGACAGCCAATCATCCAAATGGTATGGATGGCATCGGAACTTTGTCAAGATGTGCGATGGTGAAATTGAGCGTCTAGAATTAGTCCTAACAATTCCTCTGAACAATTCCTCTGAACACTATCCGTGGTAGATGCGATAGAATACACAAAGAGATGCAACATCTCTTCGTAGCGCCAGTGAGTCAAGCCGATCAGAATCTTTGAATAAAATTACCTAAAAACACATAAAAAGTTGAAAACCTATATATATTATATTCTCAAACCTTCACATAGTTTTATAGAAAATTACCTTAGTGAAAGAATCATCAAAATCGGCCATGTAGTATTTAAAATATTGGGCACAGTCAAACACATATTTAGCTAAAACTACTTGACGATCGCAGTAAAAGATGCCTCTCACTTTCCTGCTGCTTCCCAGTACTCACCGATCCGAATAGTTTTTGTCCAGAATATATTAAAAGTTTTTCGACATCTCTTGGACGCTACGTGCCTTTTTTGGTAATGCTTGCCTCAATGACGAACAGTATTTGTTTAACTTAATTGTCAGCGAAAATAAAATAGTAATAAGATATAACTCTTAACTATAAGAGATATCTCTTGATTATAAGGGATGTCTCTTTATATCTCTTATTATTTTTCGTAATTTTTGTTATTAAGCTAATTCTTCATTAATCTGTGGCCGTGGTAGGAAAAGGGGAGATCTCCCGCCCGGCAAGGTGTTCTGCCCGGGGAGCGGCCAACACTCCGTGTGACAGTTCAGAGATGTTCTATATATATATACTGTTTATGAATCGGAATATTGATAGCGTGATTTAGGCTTCGATGTGTTTCGCTTGCGGTGCGACGACAGCGCCGCTACAAATCCATTCATTACAATCTGTTAAAATCACTGCTGAACATAGGCCTCCCTCAAAGATTGATTAATGTGGGGATTTTGCCATAGCTGCCACGCTTGGCAAGCGGGTTGACAACCAAATATAACTTATCTTTGATATTTAATACTTTAAATACTTACCATAAGCAATTATTCAGTTTACTATAAAAACTTGTTAATTTACAAATTGAATATCAAGGAACTTATAATATATCATTTTAAATCAGTAGAAGAACGTTGTACATTCCTAAATATACGATTTATAGAACTGCTATGAAAATGGCACCAGTTCAGATCACAACACTTTTTTTATCGGCGAAACCGACGACAACCCCGAAAGTCTATGTGCCCCAAACGTTGATTTTTTTGTTTACTGATCGATTTGTTTTCTGATCGAAGATTGCCTCATATGGAATAATTGCTATAGTTTTTAGGTTGGCAATCGCAGTATTTTTTTAAATTATTTTCCACACACCTCCTGTTCACTTTCCTCTGTCACCTCTTACTACTTAAAACCAATTAAGGATTATAAAAAAAACATAATAAGACTACTAACTGATAGAAGTAGTTGCAGTTTCAGGTGCTACGCAATCAATATGGATTTCTCCACTCGGTACCAGTTGTTTGCGGTTACTGATTAAAAGATTAGAATATAGGGAAATAGTGCGGTGAATGTGCTGAAACTGGAAATAGTTTTAAAGGTTATAATGTTGCTCACCCTTGGTGTGTTGCCAAAATTAGAATTATTTATTGTGTTTATATTGCTTGGGACACCTATTTCGAGACAAAAGGACATTTGCGCCACTCAATTCATATTCGTATTTTAAATTTATTTTTGCGGTAAGATTTGTGTATACATTAATAAAATTACTTAAAGTAATTTTTTCATAGGAAGTTTACATATGTTAAGAATCGATAGTCAAAGATTAAACTTTTAGTAAAAAGTTAAAGCCGTATTTAAAGAACTTTGAAACCGGGAAATTAATCATATAACAGTTTCAGAAGTCGGTGCTAAAACAAAGTGTGTATGAGTTTTTAAGCCCCTTCTTCAGAAGCTATTACAATTATTTTAATAAAATAAAAAAAATGGACAAAAGGACATTACAAGTTCAAATGTCGTCTTTAGTTACATAACCTTAATCTCTTATATTTTAGAGCGACTATCTTTGAAGTATACAAATTTTAATTAATTAATATATAAAATATTAAAATCGGTTACTAAATGACAAAAACATATATAAAAAAGGAAAAAAAATGAACGTACCTCTAAATGGATGGCACTGCGACCTAAACCTATATATCAAGGCAATAGGATAGATCGACATGGAAGTAAACATAGTTTTACCCCTGATTTTTTGTTTTATTTTAGAATTAGATATTATATATTAGAAATTAGAGAATTAAAAGAGAATAAAATAGAGAAAGAAAAATAAGAATTAGATATTAGAACTGGATAGAAGTCGTGGTAGCTCAGTGAATAAGCTATCGTTATAAATTTCGCAGTACTTACGTTCTTGTTGCTCGCCTCCAACCCGAAAGAGAAATTAAAAAGAGAGTAAAAACTGATGACGCGCATTGCACAACGCGATGGAAATTTTCTAACTTAGAACAAATTTCCTCTCTGAAATGAGAAGATGCCTGTGCCTGTGTAATACGTAGGATTTAACTAACTAATAAAATGTTACAGATTAGGCTAATTGGTGTTGGTATATATGAGCGTAATACCACTATATATACATAGATTGTGTAACGTAATTCTCTAAAACTATACACCCGACTGACTTGAAATTTAATTTAGTTAATCATTTCGCAATGTAGACGTTCACTGAGAGCGGTATTTAAGATAGTCCCATCAAAAAAATCTTTATATTTTACATCTAGGTTCCACAATAAAATATTAATGTGCACCCAGCGAAGCAAGCGGGTATCAGCTAGTCTAATATTTAAAAATGAATATTTGTTTGTTTTCATGAAGATGGAAAATGTTATGCGTTGCTATACGATTTAACCCCTAAGGTACCGTGAACATGTTGACAGGATCGATTACGATGATGAAATTTTGGTAAGTTGTTATGCGTGCGCCGGCAATTGTTTTGTAATATAGATAATAGGGACTGCAAGGCATGTTAGGTGTAACTTAATATATAACATAATGATTTCTTATATTTACGCGAACACTACACATTACCTAATACACATTCTAACTTTAGATAAAGTAACTGCATTTTAGACCATCTTAACTCTATAAATTCTAAAATTAAGTTCGCAATGGAGTTAGAGGCAAACGATTCTTTAGCTTTTCTAGATGTGTTAGTGATTCGGAATCCTTACAACACCTTGAGCAATACTGTGTATAGAAAAAAGACCCATTCAGATAGATATTTAAACGATGATTCTCACTATCATCCTCTACTTGGGTAGTCACACAAACACGTGGGTAAATCTTTGTTTCAGAAAGCAAAGAGCAAGTTTTGCATGACAACAAGCTTCGGATCCCGCGACTTCGTCACAGAACGTGTGGTGCTGGCCACAGTCGAGCGTGTACCTGTTGTACTGCCATATGTCAGAGGAGTAACTGACAAGATTGGCTACGCCTTGAACCTCGCTTCCATTAAAACATACTTTAAGTAAAGTTTGGTGAGTTTTTACCATCAGTCAAGTGTAATGTCCTTCTGCAAGATGCAGGAGTGTACAAGCTTGATTGTGAATGTGGTCTCTCCTACATAGAACAAACTAAAAGATCAATTAAAACTCGCGTTAAAGAACATATAGCTGATGTGAAGAATCGACGCTCCGGGAAATCTGCAGTCCGTGAACACGTACAAGATTGCTACCGTCCCTAAATCAGATTTGATAGACTTCAAATCCTCGTTAAACAATACCGATTCCTTTCAAGAGTGATTCGCGAGGCTATTTAAATTAAAAAACATTCTAATTTCAATAGAGAAGATGGCTGGGCGCTACCATCTGCTTGGGATCTTATAATTAACAAAATTAAATCCCAACCCAAGCATACAAATGCAATACTTCAAGATACTATAAATTCATACTGTGTAGATTGGAACAAAAATTAACAATTTTAATCTATGGTAACCGCGGTTAACTATGACATCTGGACGTTGAACATCTCTGTCTCCCCCGTGACCATGGGTGCTGTAAAGTGCTCGAAACGTCAAGTATATAAAAAAGTTAATACACGTGATAAAATCCGTAAAAACTAGTTTTATTTAAACATGGTATATAATTATAACAACTTGGTATGAGCTGTATTTTTGCGATAAATGTCATTTTGCAACGTTAACGCGGGCGATGCCGCGGGAAAAAGCTAATTAAAATATAAGTGAAAAAGTACCTGCGTGTCAATATAAATCGCAAATTGAAAAAAAATAAGATTATTTTGTATCGACTCAGCAGTAACCGTGCTTTGTGGCATACCTTGGGTGAGGCCCATATTCAGCAGTGGACTTGTGAAGGGCTGTAATGATGATGATGATGATGATGATGTTGATGATAATACCCACCACCCTATGTTAGAAGATTTTTGTCCGGCAACGTGGAGGCGTTTCACACCCATAAATTGTTGTTCCGCGTTTGATTCGAATCCGCTGCCCTATAATGTCACAGTCAAACCGTTGGTTACTGAGCTGCCATTACTTCGAAAAGAAGGAAAATCAAGTAAAGGATAAATAATGCGTCAGAAAGCATTTGAAGCTGCCCAAACTCACCACATCTGCCCACCGTGGTAAGCGTAGCTGCTGTGCGCAATCTGAGAGTTTTAGGTACGGCCTATATGGATAGATTTTCCCTCAGTCAGCGCAGTCATAAACTTGCCCAACTGCAATTATTGTAATAAGCGGAAGATGACGTAGAACTATTAACCAAATACTACACTAGTAGGTATACTTTCATGCGGTTGCAAGAAATTGTGTCTTTATAAAACAGATTTTATTTTGCTCAGTTATTTTTTATCAAAGAATAAAAAGAATATTTTTTTTTATAAAAAGGTATAGTTACAAAACCAGAAACTTTTTTTTTAAATATGTTTAAGTAGCATGCGATTTGCCTGATGGTGACTACCGCCGCCCATGAACAACTGTAACACCAGGGACATTTCATATTTGTA
The DNA here is from genome assembly GCA_036936625.1 of Parnassius smintheus behrii. NCBI lineage: Eukaryota > Metazoa > Arthropoda > Insecta > Lepidoptera > Papilionidae > Parnassius > Parnassius smintheus. The sequence continues at coordinate 18,877,299 of JAUPFT010000004.1, read as the reverse complement.
CCGGCCTTTAAAAAAAGAGTATACTCCTTACTTAAAGGTCTCTAAGTGGTATCGGTCCAAAAATATTGATGGTGGTAGTAAACCTATACAGTAATGTTGCATACACACACACACACACACACATATATATATATATATATATATATATATATAGTATATACGTATGCTCAGTGAAATTTCTTCCTTTATGTTTTACGAATGCAAATTGTAGGTTGTATACTGCAGAAGTTACTACAAAAATTCAGTTTATTGTTATTAACATAGCATGTTAAATGATCATTACAGTGGTTCCTGACAAATATAATGAGTACCCACCTAGTGCTGCTGCCAGCATACCATTTTTATGTATAAATCTAAAGTACCCTCATTCCAAATACGATTTAAGTTACGAATAACCAAATATTTTTATGGGATAAGGGTGACAAACGGGCACAAAGTCCACCTGATGGTAAGTAGTTGATTTGACCTATTGACATCTACATCTACATCTATAGACATCTATCCTCGATTACAAATCTAAATGTAGATGCGTTGTCACCCGTGAAGACCAAGACCTCGTTTTCAGTAAAAACGGTTAGAGAAAACAAGATTCTCTACACACACCATACGAAACACAGCAGCTGCTATTTTATGGTGGTATGCTATGAGAGCGTGGTCCTTCCCCGGTTGAGCCGACCCATTCGTTCTACAACTATATTACTTATATAGCTGTAGCGTGGTTATACCATGTAAAAAATTTTAAAGGCATTTTGCCTTACTATAATTTCTTTGAGTACTGTCTAGAACAATGTTCTGATATATTACATGATCTAAGGTCCTTTGCCATTATTAGTATTCTATTTTGTAGTCGTGGTGTAATTGTTCTTTTAGCATTCTATTTTATGGCATAAACGTTACGTGTGGCACGGGTAGGTTAGGACGTATATATGTTGTTAATGATTGTACTTGTATCGGATTGAGAAAATCCATAACTACATTTGAGTCCCGTGCACTGTCTCGCGTGAGTGTCGTACTATGGGTAAAGTCAGAAAGACCTTATGGTTTTCGATAGATGACAGTGTAATGGTCACGCTTACGCTAGGTATTCAATACCCAGAGCCGCGACAGGAAGCAGTGTCAAAGGAGGGTATCTAGGCTACGGCAAAAGAGTAGGCCCGGGACTTTACTTTCTTTTATTATACGATCTGTCGGCTTGAATCCTTTTTAAAATTTATAATAATCGTCGTAGTTAACCTTAGAGATCTTAGATCATGGTGATGATGATATTGATAGATAGAGATAAATAGATATTTATTTGGCCATTTCTTATCAAATTAGCACTAAATACTCAAAATAAACATTATGTATAGGTAATAATTAGACTTAAATATACACTTGCGATGAAAAATAAATCACTTTCACAAATCATATAGGTACATAATACATATCAAAAAGTGAATTGCTAACTAAAAAAAAAACAAAAAAACTTTTTTATGGGAAATGGTCCAAATGGGACTGCCACTCAGGAAACGCTAAGACGTGTCATCTTAGCCCTGATTATCAGTGGCAACCTTAAGTACATTACACACATACACACACGTAATATATATATATATATATATATATATATATATATATATATATATATGATTAAGACGAGCATGTATGCGTAGATGTATGGATGTAAAAGAGGCGAAAGATGTATGTCAGGATCGTGCCAAATGGAAGTCCGTAGTCTCTGCCTACCCCTCTGGGTGACAGGCGTGAGTGTTTATATATATATATATATATATATATATATATATATATATATATATACATATATATAATATTTTTTGATCTTATTGACATAATAGAAAAAACTGAACTGGTTATTTGAATGAAAATCATGAGTGCAATTAGTTAAAAATTTTTCTTATTTTTAAAAATTACTAAAAAAAGGGCTCTAATTATAGATTTTCTCACAAAGGAAGGGAATTTAAAAAAAAAGAGAAAAAAAAGACGGACCCAAAACGGGACGCGAACCACGGAACTCCGATATCACGCCCGACCGACATTCCACCTGAGCTATTACGATCGTTACGCTAATCGTCAAAATTTACCTTCTTATATTATAGCAGTTTTTCTATTGCCTGAAAACACGGACAAAAGGACATTTTACATTTCACCCTAGCTAGATCGATTTATTGCCCCCGAAACTCACTAAATTTTATGAAAATCGTTGGAGCCGTTTCCGAGATTCCGATTATATATATATATATATATATATATATATATATATATATATATATATATATATATATATATATATATAATTATCATCTATAATCCGTTTGCACTTAAAGGTAATTAATCACAACATAAAACAACATTCGTATTACATTACAACGCTTTGGTACCATAGACATCGACATCTATCCTCGATTACGAATCAAAATGCAAATGCGCTGTTACCCGTGAGGACTAATATGGGATTCCTTGTTTGAAACACAGTAGCGTTAAACTGCTATTATATGCTGGTATTCTGTGAGAGCGTGGTCATTCCCCGCTCGAGCCGACCCAATCGTGCTACAACTATACCAGTAAGGTAGCTACGGGATGGCTCTACCACGTATAAATTTTTTCAATAACCCTAATTGCCATGTAGAAGGAGCGAAACAGATTACTCCGTGTCATCTTGTGGGTGCAATAAGAGGCAATAGATGGAAACTGAAACAGGAGATCTGCAACAACCTTTTCTTCATCACAAAATTTATACAAATTAAAGACTGCGATTGTCAACCCTTCTGCTAAGCATGGCAACTATGACAAATATCCCACTATTCAATTCAGTACTTGCACCGGTAACTGAAGTGTAGGGCGGCCTCCCACTAGATGGAGTAACAACATGTTAAGACATGCAGTAGAACTGGAAGACAGCTATAATAGTGGCTTTGTGATGGACTGTAATGATGATGATTATAAAGATGAATTGAGTATCAAGCCACACGCATTCCTCAAAACTTAAAAACAAAACTATACATATATTGCACATTGCCGGTGATTTGCACAACTTGCTGAACAACTGTCAAACACTTAAAAATTTTGTATTTAAAGGATGGTGAAAAACCTGCCAAAGAAATAGACTTATATATATATAATACAGCGCATATACTTCTCAATCCAGGGTACTGACCTCATCTCATTTCTGAGAGCGTTTAAAAGCAAGGAAGTGTCTATCGCACACCAGTCTTGGCCTACTACATATATTTTAGAAATATTTTTTTATTTTCTCATTTAGGTTATAAGGTATTGTTTCCTTACGATGTTTTCTTTCACCGTCGAGCACTTGGTAAATGTTAGATTGTAACTTTTAACAATTTTTGGTATTGGCAGGGATGGAACTTGTGTTGCTCGCTTACTGTGAAATTTAGAGCGAACAAGTGATATTTCTATGGTTTTGATTATTTGAGGCCTGTTGGTCTAGTGATTAGTGACCCTGACTGCTAAGCCGGAGGTCGTGGGTTCGATTCCCAGCCAGGACAAATGTTTGTGTAATGAGCGCGATCATTTGTTCTGTGTCTGGGTGTAATTTATCTATAATATTTATGTATTTAGAAATATATAAGTATGTTTATCGGTTGTCTAGTACCCATTACACAAGCTCTGCTTAGCTTGGGACTAGATGGCGTTGTGTGATAGCTGTGGAATATTATTATTATTTATTTATTTATTTAATTCTTTATTTGCGTAATATGGGTACAGATGTTGTAACAGTGGTCAATTTACATTGTTGATCGCCATATTTAGGCTCATGCCATGCAAAAATTCTTAATTATATGCTATAGATTAAATTAAAATTATTACATACCAAATCACAGTGTCTAAATAATTATTAAAATAATGTCAAATGAGATTACCTAATTAATACACAATGTCAAGCTTGTAAAATAATGTCACATAAAATGTCTAATTAATGTCACAGTACTACTAAGCCGGTTACAATACTATATCTATTAATTTGTCTTCAAGAAATTCCCTTACCGAATAATATGATTTTTCTAAAAGTAGTGTCTTCACTTTTTTTTAAATAAATTATTATTTGAAATTTCAAGCAGAGAGTTGGGTAAATGATTATACACTCTCGGAATCATACAAGGCGAGCGAGCAAGCGAGGATTTGTGGTCTATCAAATCTGATGTAATGGTTGGGGCCGTCTAGGATATGATCACAAACTGCAGACTTCCCGGAACGTTGATGCTTCACATCAGCTATATGTTCTTTTACGCGGGTCCTAATTGATCTTTTGGTTTGTCCTATATAAGAGAGACCACATTCACAATCAAGCTTGTACACTCCTGCATCTTGTAGAGGAATATGACACTTGACGGATGGTAGGAACTGACTAATCTTCTTCGGCGGCTTGTAGAATGTTCTAATAGAAGCTCGCTTTAAGATATAGCCAATCTTGTCTGTGACACCTCTGACATATGGTAGTACAGCAGGCACACGCTCGACTGTGGCTGGCTTCACTCGGTCACTGTGACGTAGGCGCGGGACCCGAAGCTTGTTGTCGTGCAGAACTTGCTTGACGTGCTGAAGCTCGGCGGCCAGGTGTTTGCTGTCACAGATCCCTCGTGCTCTCTGTAACAAAGAGCTCTCTTTTCCCTCGTGCTCTCTGTATCAAAGAGCTCTCTTTGTCACAGAGAGCACGAGGGATCTGTGACAGCAAACACCTGTCCGCCGAGCTTCAGCACGTCAAGCAAGTTCTGCACGACAACAAGCTTCGGGTCCCGCGCCTACGTCACAGTGACCGAGTGAAGCCAGCCACAGTCGAGCGTGTGCCTGCTGTACTACCATATGTCAGAGGTGTCACAGACAAGATTGGCTATATCTTGAAGCGAGCTTCTATTAGAACATTCTACAAGCCGCCGAAGAAGATTAGTCAGTTCCTACCATCCGTCAAGTGTCATATTCCTCTACAAGATGCAGGAGTGTACAAGCTTGATTGTGAATGTGGTCTCTCTTATATAGGACAAACCAAAAGATCAATTAGGACCCGCGTAAAAGAACATATAGCTGATGTGAAGCATCAACGTTCCGGGAAGTCTGCAGTTTGTGATCATATCCTAGACGGCCCCAACCATTACATCAGATTTGATAGACCACAAATCCTCGCGAAAGAACACCGATTCCTACCAAGGATGATACGTGAGGCTATTGAAATTAAAAAACATCCTAATTTCAATAGAGAAGGAGGCTGGGTACTACCACCTGCTTGGGATCCTATAATCAATAAAATTAAAACTAAACCCAAGCATACCACTGCAAGACCTCAAGACAGAGTTAGTTCATTTTGCATAGATCGGACCATAAACAATAATTAAAAAAGCTGAAGGTACTCCGGGTTTAACAATGACATCGGGACGTCAGTCATCTCAGTCCCCCGTGACCATGGGTGCTGGAAAGCGCCCGAAACGTCGGGAATTAAAAATAAAAAGTAAAAATAAACGCGATAAAATCCGTAAAAGTAGTTTTAATCACGAATATAGGACTTCCCCAGACTCCTACAAAGCAGGTTTTATAAAGTCTGCACCTAATGTGTGTCCATATACTTTACCAGATTGTCACTATCGTATGTAAATTGACATAGAAGATATACATTATCATCGCTACAACCCTTTTAGTAACGCCGCAAAGGCTGTACTTTACATAGGGATCCGGGTAACGGAAAAAAGTATAAAGGAAAACTTAACTACTAATATCCAAACATCCAAACGAAAGCACTCAGTAAGATAATACTGGGATCATTTTTGTATGAAAGATAATTATTATGAAAACCAGCTTTTCGTTGAAAAAGTAGAAGTTGGTTTACGCAAGTTACTAACTTTAAAGTTATACCTAACGTATGAAATTAACGTGAAATAAACTTTATTTGAATGATGAAAATAAACATTAGTGAAACGCAAGTAAAATAAAACGCTAACATAAAGACTTGTCGTCAGCACACACATTTCTTACATAAATATTTGTTACACTTCGTTAAGTTCCTCGTGCTCACAATTTCCCGTATTGAGTGTAAGGCAGGTCAAAGGAAGGAAGTTAGTGGATTGAGGCGGGCATAGCGCTACCTCTATATACCTTAGACTAAGTTTGATTGCATTGACGTTGTACTCAAGTTTAAAGAAAAATTAATGAAGGAGAAGTTAATGCGAATATAATGTTAGGTTATATAGGAATCAAATATTATACGTATGGCTTTCGTATCTAAGCTATAAATAAAAAAATATAGAGAAAAAGTTAATTTACGAATGATTATCACCTGTTATTTAGGACTCTATAATGTAGCGAAAAATTAAAAAAAAACATAACCACTCACGCCTGTCACCAAGAGGGGTAGGCAGAGACTACAGACTTCCATTTAGCATTATCCTGACACACTCTCACGCCTCCTCCACATCCATATACCTACGCATACATGCTCGTCGGTTAAGAGTACTCCTTATTTGACCCATTTTCAATATATCACCGATTTGATCGATAGACATTCGTCTAGAACGTCCCTTTCCGACTCTGTCGTTCACATCTGCAACATAAATTTGCTTTGTCACTCTTTTCTCATTTATTCTTTCCACACGACCAAACCACCGAAGCATTCGTTTCTTAATCCTGGTCACAACATCATCTTGCATACCGTACTCTTCTTTAATCACACAAAATCTCACCCTGTCACTCAGATTCAGCCCTAACATACTCCTTTTTTTTTCTTTTTTTTTGCGGATGCAAAATCATCTAATGACGCCCTTCGCTCTGGGTGGAGCGTAAGGGAGTGTCAGACTTTTACTGACTAAAAATCATCCGTGTTCCTTCAGTGCCCTTACGTTCCGGAGCCGCGGTATCTCTTTCGAACAGCCCGCAGCCCCGGCAGGCGTCGGCCCTTGCGGGCCCCTTCACGCTGCTGATAGCTCTTTGAAGCGCGCGTGGAACAAAACGCGCCGTTGACACGGCCTGTAGTCGTTAGACGGACGGACGGCGAGCTACCCATTGCTCGCCGTCCACAGGCCCGCGCCTACGGTGGCCGGGGGCCACGACGTAGCCCCCGACGCCCGGGGCGTCTCCCGCGGCGGCCGGGGAGGAAAGCTGCTGCTCTCGCCTTCTCCCGCTCCGCCACCTCCTTCGCTAGCATCACTGCTTCGCAGAAGGTGGTGACGGCATCCCATTCCGTCTCGCTCCGGACCATGGCTTCGACCAGGGCCGGACGCGAGAGGTCGCCGCCGCCTATCGCCGCTACGAGGACACGGCGGTGCTCCGCCCAAGCAGGGCACACCTCCACGGTGTGTTCCACCGTGTCCTCCGGTCCATCCTCGCAGTGGGAGCACCCGGGCGTTTCCTCCCGCCCGATTCGGTGCAGGAACCTCCCGAACACACCGTGTCCGGTGAGGACCTGCGTCAGGCGGAAGGTGAGGATGCCGTGGCGTCTCTCAAGCCACTCCTCAAAGAGGGGTCTTATCGCCGCTATAGTGCCGTGCCCAGCACGGGGTTGCGACAGTCGCTCTCTCCATGTCGCCATGAGATCGTGCCGGAAGTCTGTCCGCTGCGCGACAACTTGCCGCGGCAGCGTGGTTTCCCCACGGCATAGTGCCTCCGCGCGCCATTCGTGCAGGCGCGCGAGGACTATCGCCTCCAGATCCCATGGCGGCAATCCAGCAAGGAGGCTCGCCGCCTCGCGGGAGATCGTGCGGTAGCCGCGAACCATTTTCACGGCAATCACCCTTTGGGGCGCGTTCAGGTGATGGAGGGCAAGCCGCGCCAAACCACGCGCCCACACCGGGGCCCCGTAAAGGGCCATGGACCGCACGATCCCCGCGTAGAGCCTCCGGCAGGAGGCGTTTGGCCCTCCCAGATTCGGCAGGAGCCGCCTGAAGGCAGCCCCGGTCCGTTCCAGTTTGGGAGCCAAACGTCGGAAGTGCTCAACGAAGTTCCATCGGCCGCCGAGGACGAGTCCTAGGTACTTCAGCGTCGACTCGATGCCGATGGATACCCCTCCTACCATTACTGAGGATCCCGGTGGTGGCCTGTTCCGAGGACCATGGAAGTGCATGGCCTCGGACTTGTGCAGAGCCATCTCGAGACCCAGTTGCCGAATCCTCTCAACGACTATCGCAACCCCGCATGTCATAGTTTCCGCCGCCGCCTCGTACGACCCCCCTTGTGCCAGTACCAGCGTGTCGTCAGCGTAGCAAACTACGCTGACGCCGGTAGGGAGGTCGGCACGCAGCACCCAGTCGTAACCGATGTTCCACAGAGGTGGCCCCAGAACCGAACCCTGGGGGACACCGCACTACATCTCTCGCCGGTTCCACTCACCGTTGCGACCGGGGTAGATGACGGCCCTGTCCGTCAGGTAGTCCCCGACTATACGACGGAGATAGGTCGGCACCCGGTGATACGGGAGTGCCTCCCTAATGCAGCTCCAGGGCATGGAGTTGAAGGCGTTGGCGATGTCGAGAGACACCGCCAAGACAACCCCCCCTCTGGCCACTGCATCCCCCGTCGTGAGGGCTCTCACGCGCATGATGGCGTCCACCGTAGAGCGCCTCTTGCGGAAACCAAACTGGTGTTCCGCAAGATCCGTAAGATCCGGCCCCGTCCCCGCAAGGTGCTCGGCGAGGCGGACATACTCCTTAACGACCGCATTTCTACTGCGTTTATTCTGCTCTCATGCTTCTTCTCCCACACCAAACTTTCGCTACCATACGTTAAAATTTAATAACGACAAATATTTTTTGTTACACAATAAATATAGTTTATTTTTATATTTCTAATTCTTCTGTGTGTGTGTTTGTCACTGAACTTGTCCTAAACGTCTGGACCGGTTTTGATGAAATTTTGTACGTGTGTTTAAGTGGGTCCCTACACAATTGGGCGAGATAAAGAAATCACCCGTATGAAGACAGGGCGGATCGCCAGTTGGATATAGATAATTAATATCCTCCAGGTCAGTTTCAACGAAGACTAGTCCATCTGTGCACGACTGGATTATATAAGAAATGTCTGATAAGAAAAGTATAGTAAAAAAAGTTTAGTGAAACATAAGTATAGCAAAAAAAGTATAGTAAGAATATTTATTTAATTTCCTTAGTTCCAGTCAAAGACTATAGAAGTTATAAAGCGGTGACAGATAAGGACAGATGAATAGAATAAATTCAATACGGTACTTTGCCTTATGGTGGAATAACTGTAAAATAACGATTACATAAGCGAATTTTGTTGTTAAAATCATAATGAAAAATGTTTTGTTCAAAAACTACAACGGTCGTGTTTGACATTAAAAAGTATAATTTTGCTGTAGAAATATAGATATATAAAAAGCTTGAACTGACATTTTATTTCATGACAATTCTATAGTTGCTTTATTTTGTCGTTAGTTTTGAGTCGTAAATGTCACTTGTTAAAAATGAAACTCAACGACAAAGAATTAGGTTGCGCCCCTGTGAAATCTTTGTAGAGTTACTAAAACGTGATAGTTCAATTATATACCGTAAACCGAAAATAACTTTTCATTTAATGTTATGTTGATAGCTTAACAATCAAAATTTTTCTGCGGTTGAAAATATCGCTGTTTTATTCTTAAAGCGCTTTCATTTTGAAACGAATTGTTAAACCGTTAAAGTTTTGTGGAACTCACAAATAAAACAATTTATATGTAAACCAATATATTTAATAATTTTTAAAGTATTCTCTATTACAATTTAGACATTTTTCATTCGTTCATACCATTTTGTAAAACAACAACAATTGGTTTGAGAGCACATTTTCACGTGCTGGTTATAAACTACTATGACCTCATGGGCTCCTTAAATGTCAAAAGCCTCGTCAAATCTTTGATTTTTTGGGAAAATAAGAAAATAGCATGGTACAAGGTCTGGAATGTGTGCGGGATAGGTCACAAGCTCCACCAAACTCCACCTCTTCAAAAGCCAAAAATAACTTTATCTTGTTCGCGGTTTGAGCCGAAGCATTGTCACAGTGCAATAGAATGCGACTTTTCAGCCGTTTTCCCCTAAAATTTTTAAAGACACTGCGCAAATAAATGGAGGTGTACCAATTAGCATTATTAGCTCTCTTTTGCTCATAAAGTAAAATCGTGCAGACAAAAACCTTCTGGAAGAAAAAAGTATTAATTTTTGCCCATACTTCTTGCCAGCTTCAATTCTGTAGTTTTGATTTTGCCTTCAGACACCTATACAGAAGATTGTTGATTTCTCTACGGAATTAAACAATATATCCGTGTCATATTCTGTCACAATGTTATACACATCATTTGAACGTTCGTGATCATACTTTAACGTTCTTTTACACCAAACACCCACTCCAGCCCGTTTTTGTTCTGGGCTTAGTGCATGAGGACTCCAGCGACAGCAAAGTTTTCTAACTTTTACATATTTATGTAATTTCCTTTTATGTGCCTTATACCAATACTCAAATATCCTCGAATCTCATAGGTGATGCGTCGGTTTCTTCAATGAGTCGCCTGACAGAATGCACATTTTCGAGCAACACACTTTATGAATTTCACCATAAAGGGAAACACGGCCACGATCAAATTCTGCGTACCAACGCCTTAAATTGCTCAAATGTGGTGCTTCCCTCCAAAAAACATTTTGAAGGCGAGCAGTATAGTATTACGGAAATAGTGATCTTTTAAAATCATAAAAAATCTTATCACGTTAATTCCATTTTTGCTTCGGATGGCCATTTTTGGTATGTACGAACTTCAATAATGTGATAAAAAAAAACAATTGACATGCGACTTCCCGCCAAAAATCATTTGAATCAATGTTTTAAATGTTATAACATTTGAAATTTAAACATTTATGAGCGACCAGGAACGCAGAACATTTAGTGTGCCCTGTGTATTGCTATATTATAAATAATAGAACAACTAGATATTTAAAATTAATAGTTTTATTGGTGCTAGTGGGTCTTGAACTCGGATTGCTCGCTTACTAATAAATTTACGATGAGTATAACCGATTTCTGTATTTTTAACTATGCAGTTATTTAATCAAATTATTAAGCAGAAAACTTGCCTTATAACTCTCATGTTTTTAAAAGTTTTCTCTTACAGCGAAGCATGTAGCGTTAGCAATCAATTCATATAAAGAAAAGTCATTGCGAAAACCTGAACTACCATAAAAATTTCAGAATAATTCTTTTAAACAAGAGAAAATATAAAATAGTATACACCCTTCTATATTAAGTTGGGACCTGAGCTCAACACAGTGTGTTTTTCCATATAACGGCAGTGATGAAATTCTTACACCGCCACTACATGAGTATAACTATTGAATGATGAATTTCGTTAAGTAGAACGTCATATTTAGTTTATTATCAGACTTACCCAAAAATTGCACAAAATTATGCCTTTTATAATGGATATATAAGTTAAGATGATTTTAGATGGTTAATTTTTGTAAGTAAAAATTACGAGCAAAGTTTGAATCGCGTAGAACAATTGCTGGAGTTTACACACTTACCACAACTTTTGATGTTTAAAATTGCAAACGTCATTGAAATCAAATTCAAAAAAGGTAACATACTGCTAACAAATGCAAACGTCATATCACTGTGAATCGAAATGTTATTGAGTCAAATAAAGTTTTAGTAAGTAACTTTGATTTATTGATAACTTTTGTTAACACTGTTCCCTTTACGTGCGTTTAGTCCTTTCGTTCCGCTTTTATTCCGAATAATTCCTTGAAAACTAGAAGAAATATTGCCTTTATAACATAGTTATTCTTATACAATAAAGGTCAGTGATTACCATCAAGTCCATCGATGGTTAGTGAACACTGTCGCCTATAGACAAGCCCAAATCTATTCAGATGTAAGACGTATGCCTCGTTTCTTGTAAAAAGGGTCATCACCATACGAAACACATCAGCAATAAGCTGCTTTTTTACGCTGGTATCCTGTAAGAACTTTCCTTACCCAGTCGAGCCGACCCATTCTTGCTACAACCATAATATAGCTGCAACATGCCTTTATCACGTAATAAGTTAGTCGTTATTTTTGTGCGATAATTGAGAAATAGAACATCTGTGGCTATTATTATAGTAATAATAATCTCCTCCAGACCGAATTTTGTTCACGGCCTCAACGGAGGCACAGGACAGGATTATAGTGCCCAAGCGTATGCGCAAGCACAGGTGCATTCTATTCCCCTATTCTTAATAGTCCGATTGGATGGTAAACCGACACAACCTGAGAGAGATCACACAGAGGACCAACGGACCTACGTGCTTTCCCAGACACGAGAGTACAGAGAATTTCTTGACCAAAAAACCCAATAAGCTGATTTTTTGACCCCACTCGGGATTCGAACCCGGGACCTCATGATCAGTAGTCGCACTACAACCACTAGACTAACGAGGCAGTCATTTAGGCTGTGTTATACTAGATATACAAACTCTTGAAATAAATTTTTGTAGGAAATGCAATTCTGATACTAAGCCTATAGTAATTTAAATATGAATTAAGACGCTAACCGGTATAGAGGGAACGGTTTCATTAATCCAATTTCTATGCAAATCCTGGGAAATAGGTTTAAAACGGAGCGTAGTTGCAAACACTGATTAAAGATTTCCCTGTCTTTCGTTTGCTGTAAAAATCAAATCACAACGATTTGATGAAGCATTAACTTAAAGCTAGGTGGAAGCTACTACGTATCGTCTGGGTAGTTTTTTTTATAGAATTAGGGTGACAAACGAGCACACAGTTCACCTGATGGTAAGTGGATGCTACGGCCCATAGACATCTACATTTGCCTTCGGTTAAAAATTACCAGCCTTAGTTGCTAGATTTACTAGCAACTAAGGCTGGTAATTCTAGCGGTACGAATGATGATTTTGAAAGAAAAAAGGCAGTCTTTAGACATCTAAATAAAAGAGTAAAAGAATTAGTTGAAAGGAAAAAGCAAGAAAGAACGGATAAAAATGATAGAAGAATATCGGATAACTTCCAGGCAAATATTAAAATGTTCTGGAAACTCATAAGATCTGCCAGGGGATGTTCAAAACAGCCTAAAATGAATGCTATAAGAGATGAGAATGGCTATATTCTGAATGATGAAGTTTTGAGTTTAAAGAGATGGAAGGAATATTTTGAAAGCATGTTTATGAGTGAGGAGACAACGTATGAACTGAATGAAATAGGAACTCCGAAAGAAGAGAAAGGAGGTAGCGAGATAAGTATAGATGAAATAATGAAAGCAATGAAAAGCATGAAAGCAGGTAAGGCTGCCGGATATGATAGAGTTTCACTCGAAATGCTGAGGGCTGGAGAGGAAGTGGTGGCAGGCCTGCTGCACTCCTTGTTTAATTTATGCTGGGAACTGAAACGGGTACCGGGAGACTGGTGCAAAGCCGTGATAGTCCCAGTATATAAGGGAAAAGGGTCGCAGCGGGACTGTAAAAACTACCGCGGTATCAGCCTTCTTAGCATCGTGGGAAAACTGTATGCCAAGGTACTAATTGAAAGGGTCATGAAAGAAACCGATGGAAAAATTTGGGATGTGCAAGCGGGATTTAGAAAGGGAATGGGATGTACAGATCAAGTCTTCTCCATGCGCATGATCGCGGAGAAGTTTTTGGCCAAAAACCAAAAGGTTTTTTGTGCGTTCATGGACTTGGAGAATGCCTATGACAGAGTGGATAGGAATGTGCTATGGCAAACACTGAACTCATTTGGGTTGAGCGCTGGCTTGATACAGGCATTGGAGTCTCTTTATAGGGACTCTAGTGCTTGTGTTAGGATCAACGGGGTCTACTCGGACTGGTTCGGCATCCATAAAGGTGTCAGACAGGGCTGTGTGGCTTCCCCGTGGTTGTTCAACCTATTTATGGACAGTTGTTTGCAAAATTTGAAAGTTGAAGAATGCGGATTAAGAATGGGTGAGTTAACCATCAAATGCCTTTTGTACGCCGATGATCAAGTTATTCTTGCGTCGTCGGCGGCTGAGTTGCAAATGATGGTTACATTAATGAACAGATCATTAAAAGAAAGGGGTATGAAAGTGAACGCAAGTAAGACGAAAATTATGGTTTTTGAAAGAGATGAAAGTAAAACGATATGTGAAATAAGAATAGAAGGGGAGTTGATCGAGCAAGTAGATGAGTTTGTATATTTGGGGTGCGTATTTAGCAGGGATGGAAGATATGATAAGGATATAGAACGACGAGTGAACGCAGGAAACAGAGTAAATGGGGCCTTGCACTCTATTGTGAAGAGTCAAAATGTGTCAAAAAAGGCACGTATGTCAATTCACAATGCTGTGTTGGTCCCTACTTTAACGTATGGTAGTGAAAGTTGGGTATGGCAGAAGAAGCACGAGAGTAAAATAAATGCAGTAGAAATGCGGTCATTAAGGAGTATGTTAGGGCTGAATCTGAATGACAGGGTGAAAAATTGTGTGATAAGAGAAGAGTGTGGTTTGCAAGATGATGTTGTGACCAGGATTAAGAAAGGAATGCTTCGGTGGTTTGGTCATGTGGAAAGAATGGATGAGGAAAGAGTGACAAAGAAAATTTATGTTGCAGAAGTGAATGGCAGAGTCGGAAAGGGACGTCCTAGGCGAAAATTTATCGACCAAATTGGCGATTTATTGAAAACGGGCCAAATTAGGAGTACCCTTAACCGACGAGCATGCATGCGTAGGTGTATGGATGTGAAGGAGGCGAGAGAGGTGTGTCAGGATCGTGATAAATGGAAGTCTGTAGTCTCTGCCTACCCCTCTGGGTGACAGGCGTGAGTGTTTATGTTTATGTATGTAAAAATCAAAATGTAGATGCGTGGTCACCCTAAGTCACAATGGACTAAGATGGGATGCCTCGTTTCAGTAAAAAGGGTCTCTGGATTTCTACACTCACCATACGAAACACAGCAGCGTTAAGCTGCTATTTTATGCTGGTATTCTGTGAGAGCGTGGTCCTTCCCCGGTCGAGCCGATCCACTCGTGCTACAACCTTAATATAGCTGAAGCGTGGCTCTACCACGTTCGAAACTTCTTCCTTCCTACTCTTAACTATTTTTGCTGCCAAACATTTCTGGTCTGAAGAGTGGAGAGTGTATTATTAGAGGCTATGAATCATTCCATATAAGTTATCAGAGGTATCACACATCTATAGTCTTCTTTGCTTGAAGTTACCTGCAGTAGCTATTTAAAATCTGGTGGAGTGTAAGTTCGTTTATTAATTCAGTTTTATAAAAAAAAATTTAATTCCAATCGGAAAACATTTAAAACTAAAACCTTATTATAAAAATAAAAACCGTTTATCTTCCGCTCTTCTACGTGGGAATCGCTTTATAATCATTTTCTTCTTACTGGTCTCTCCCGAAGAGCTAAGGATTGGCCTTAATTGTCAACTAACAACAATCAACAGTCGTTGTACCTTTGAAAAAAGGTTTTTTTTTCACTGGACGCATGAATTGTTAACATAATTTTTAACGAAAATCATACATTTAGATTAGATAAGTCACTATTCTGTTATATTCTAAGAAGAACTTGTCATAAGTTCAAAAAAGATCTCCATTTTAAAAAGGGCTTACCATGAGCGAAAGAAGAGTTCCTAAAATCCACAGGAGGCCAGTATTTTTTAATGGATTTAAAATACAAAGATGGTGTTTGTAGTATCGTTCATAAGTGATTCATTTTGATTTAAGAAATTAAAAAAATAGTCAAAAAAGTCGTGAACATATATCTGTATCTAAAACAGATTGGGAAGATAAACTCTTACTATTTAAATAAAATGTGTTTATTTATGTAAAATCTATATTGTTATAACATTATAGGTTATGAAGGGCGGACTTAATGCCAGGTAACATTTTTTGCCAATAAACCTATGGCGTGGTGAAAAATCAGTGGCAGTTGCCTTAAATAACTAAATATAATAAACAAAAAAAGATTTAACATATAAAATTTGGCTCATAAATTATATCATACATATGATTACAAACAAATGCATTATAATCCGTATATACTAATTATTTTTCACACACACACACACATATTATATACACACACATATATATATATATATATATATATATATATATATACAAATAAACGCTATATATGCGTTATATATATATATATATATATATATATATATATATATATATATATATATATATATACCTATATCTGAATGAAAGTAGCAGGTATTAACTGAAGTTATATGGACGCTGTTTTCGGTAGATGTGTCCGTACCAATAAGTTGAAGGCTACCTAAATTTGATAGAACTGAAATCTTTAGATTAGTAAAAGAGCAACATGGTTGGACAAAAAGTTTTAAAATTTGTCTTCAAGCAGGGAGGAAAAATCATTTAAAATGGAGATATAGATTTTGTTGTGTTTGTGTTACGTTATTTATTAATATTTTAACTAACAAAAATGTTATACATAAAATGGAAAAGTCTAAAGCAGAATGTTCGTGATTAAATTAAAATAAACATTTTTTTGACCATTTCATTCCTCGAATACTCAATTGAGCTTGGAGATATTTGATGAAAAATTCCGAAAAAGCAAATCAATGTGTTATATCCAAGACAAATAATATGTACTATTGATTTAAACTAGACTATAGAATCTTACTATTTCATTAATACTCCAATTGGTTGATCTTCATCCATTGACTTTCTGTATTCCTTATTAGGTCGTCACTCTATCTTGTGGGTGATTTATTAATTGTTTTGGACGACACACACGGTCAGTTCAATTGATCAGTTCAAACTGAACTGACTGTTGACATTTTTTAAATAATTGGATTTTCGATATATCGATAAATAAACTTATATATAAAACTCCGATATTATGTTGAGGTTTAAAGCAAAATTACAAAGTCGACTTTTTCTTTTGTATCGATCAAGAGCTATCTTCAGTCATCGGTCATCACGGCTTTTGGCTTTGTTATCTCTCTTCAGACATTGGTGATAGCCTTGTTGACATTATGACAGAATTCAAAAGGTTCTTGATGAGCTAGCATAGAGAGAGTTGTGTCATCAAAATTGAGAAGTTTATTCCATAAAGCTTTCTTTTTTACCTAAAGATTTTCAAAAAGAATTTAAAGTGTTTAAATCTCACGTTATTTAATTTCTTTATAGTAGATTAAACTTCATTGAAAGATTTCAAAACTTTAGTAGTTTTCAAATTTTTTTATATTGTATTTTTGTTAATAAACAAATACACTTATCTAAGATATATATGAGAAATTTTATTGGCATTTAAGAAACGTGTTAGAAATAATTTCTTTGCATCATGTTAATTTATATATATATTATTTTACAATATTAGTATTAGTTTAATTATATTATATGTAATTATTATACGTATAATTTTATATAGTATTATTTGATGTAATTTTGTATGTCATTTATTCTTAAGTCGAAGTAAAGTATGCACTAAGTTTGCCTTTCCTTTTTTTAGTTTAGCTTTTGCTTAGTTTACAATTCATTTTCCTTTATAGCTCTACTGGAAGATATTTCAGCAAATTATGGAATAAGTAGAACCTTTTTACGAACTTACTAAAAGCTGTTTCTTGTTGTGTGTACATAAATAAATTACTTAATAAAAACACATTTTGAGGTTCAACGGATATAGCCAACGATACTTCAAAACAACCTTATCACGATATAGCGTATCAGTATGTTCAAAAGATCCAATCACTACATAAGTGTAGTTACTATCTATACTTTCCGGTTAGACATTAAGTCACAGAATACATATCAGTAAAATGTCGTTAAGTTTTACTAAGCAGTTATGAGTTACGACTTCTCAGTTTGAATTACAGCCAGTATCGGCCTGTATGATATTAGAAGTCAGATGGACTTCTAAATTATATACTAGTAATTGGTAAAAGAGAAAAAAGAAAGAATTTGTTACTAGATACTCAAAATAACAATTCGTTTATGTTATAAAGTAAAAAATACAACAATTAAGTAAAATCATATTTACGGATTTTTTTTTGCGTTTTATTATAATTTTAATTTATTTTTAATTCACAACGTTTCGGGTGCTTTACAGCACCCATGGTCACCGGTAGGAGGGGGGGGGGGGGGTGACTGAGATGTTTGACGTCCCAACGTCATAGTTAGCCCGGATACCTTCAGTTTTTGAATATAAATTTTTGGTCCGATCTACGCTGAACGACCTTACAGTATCTTAAAGTCTTGCAGTGATATAAGAGGAGTCACAGACAACTTTGATTACATCTTGAAGCGAGCTTTCATTAAAACATACTACAAGCCGCCGAAAAATATTAGTCAATTTTTACCATCAATCAAATATAATATTCCTCTACAAGATGCAGGAGTATACAACTAGATTGTGAATGTGGTTTCTCTTACATAGGTCAAACAATAAGATTTATAGAAAGCCGCGTGAAAGAACATATAGCTGACGTGAAGCACCGACTCTCCGAGAAGTCTGCAGTCTGCGAACATGTTCAAGATCGTCCCCACGATTACATCAGATTTGATAAACCACAAATCCTCGCAAAAGAACACCGATTCCTACCAAGGATATACGTGAGGCTATTGAAATTAAAAAAACATCCTAATTTCAATAGAGAAGATGGATGAGTGCTGCCATCTGCTTGGGATCCTATAATTAACAAAATCAAACTCAAACCCAAGCATACCACCGCAAGACTTCAAGATACTGTAAGCTCGTTCTGAGTAGATCGGACCAAAAACTAATATTCAAAAACTGAAGGTAGCCGAGCTAATATGATACTGGGACGTCAAATATCTCAGCCCCCCCCCCCCTCCATGACCAGGGGTACTGTAAAGCACCCGAAACGCCGGGAGTTAAAAATAATAGTTAATTAAATGCGAAAAACTCCGTCAATATAGTTTTATTCAGTGGGTAGTGTTCGCGTAAATTTAAGAAATCATTAAAATAATTAACTTTAATTGAAAACTATCTTCAAAACTTGTAAGAAAAATAACATTCATAAGATACTAATAGGATTTCGCTCAACATCAAAGCAAAAACTCGCAGTTTTTGTCAGCCTAGAAATAATATAACACAATGAAAGGAAATATAATATATTCTGTTCATATGGTCGTGCATTGGCGGTGTAAGAATATCTACTACCTCATAACATCCCAGAAGAAAATGAATTAGGATAGAAAGGGTAGGCTCGACCGGGGCAGGACCACGTTCTCACAGAAAACCAGCGTAAAATAGCAGCGTAATGCTTCTGTATTTCGTGTGATAAATGTAGAGAACTGAAGACCCTTTTTACTGGAATCGACTCATTCATCTTAGACCTCAGGTGTGACAACGCATTTGCATTTTGATTCTTAATTAAGGATAAATGTGAATGTCTATGAGCCACAGCATCGACATACCATTAGGTGGACCGTGTGCTCGTTGATCATCCAATTCTATAAAAAAATCTTCCTGATAAAAACCCAAAATAATGAAAAGCTGCGGTTGCTACCACACCTGCCAAGTGTGGCAGCTGTGGCTAGGAGGAAAACTATGAGGACGGCTTATGTTCAAAAGTGCTGCTATTACTGGTTTTCGATTTATATGTCTGGTACTGCTGATCACCCAACCGCTTAACCAGCGTTACATTTATGGTAAATCCAATCAGTTATGGTCAATGGGCTTTTACAGGCATATTTCGGTCGCGGTGGGTAGAAAGTGTAGCGCGGTAAAAGAATAACAAAAAGTATACACAATGGTAGTATACATAATGAAGTTGAAAGGAAACTATCACAGAGAAGTAAAATTAACAAGTTAAGGTGATACCTCGAAACTTTGGTGGTTTTTCTTTTTAACATATTTTTTTAATTTTTATAGATTACTAACCAAAATTTTGGTATATGATTTTTGACTATATGATCTTGAATTGCATAAAAGGAAAACACGATATCATGTAATTTTCTCTATAGAAAAAAATTGCAATGTAGGCGCTAATTATTTACATTTCTCGATGACACTACAATATTCTAACGAATAATTTCATGGAATAATTTTGAAGGCATATTAAATAATCATACCTAAGTTTTCATAAAACAGATTTTTAATCCATAACGAAGTTTTGTTAAAGTAAATAAAAAAGTTGTTTGGCGCTTACTTAGTTTTTTTCCAAGCGCTTGCTCGATATGGCTATCTCATAATTTGCGTACTGTGAAGTCATTGCATCACTTTCATTTTGACACTCCCGCAGTCGTCCGTTAGCTTCACCGACAAAGGAATAAGCCACGCCCCCAAAACTTCGATTCATTTTTAAGGTATCCTCCTAAGGAATCATAGTTGATCAATCTATAAAATGCACTTGGATTAGTAAAAATTTCGTTACAACTCCATAGAAGATGACCTAAAAGTAGCTGTACATTGTTCTTGTAACATTCTATGACGAAAATGATATATGCATTACTACAATAACTCATGTAGAGATCGTACTTACTTACTTATTACTCTTGCTTATTTTTAAGTTGGTATTATTTTTTATAAAATTGGTCACCCAACGAGCACACAGCCCATCACACCACATTTAGATATGGTAAATCGATGCTGTGGGCCCTAGACATTCACATTTATCCTCTATAAACTGAGGATATAGATGGAATGCCTCGTTTCCAGTAAAAAAGGGTCTCCGGTTCTCCACACTCACCATACGAAACACAGCAGTATTAAGCTGCTATTTTACGCTGATATTATGTGAGAGCGTGGTCCTACCCCGGTCGAGCCAACCCATTCATGATGCAACCACAATATAACTGCAGCATGGCTCTACCACAAAACAAAAAAAGTGAGGTTTTTAAACTTAATTAAATTTATTTCGTTTAGTGGCGTAAAAAACTCATCCCTAAATAAGTGTATTACGTATTTTTTATTAAAAGCTTGTATATATAATATTATTTTCATCCCTTTAGGATCCAATTATTTTTTGTCGGTCTTAATTAAGCCGTTGTTTGTTTAACAGATTATTCGTATCGTAATAAAATGATAAATTAATTGTTTTTATTGTAAAGTAAAACAACCGTGTACTTGTTTATTAAAAAGGTGTAATTTGAGTTTTTTTACATTCCTATATCATTAACGTCAGCGATGAAAACAGGCAACTGTAGACATTTAAGCGTTTTACGAGGGCTCATATGGTAAATTGCTTTTAAAGCCCTCCAACACCGATAAAAAACCTTTCATAAAGGTTGTGACAACTTCAGCAAAATTTAATACAAAATATAAGGTAAAAGTTTTGTAAATACTTACGTTATTATGAATTATTTATTGATCAAAGATAGTGATAAATATATAAACAAGTGGTAAAATTAGAAATTTTGTCCAATCGACTTCAATACGAGTATAAATAAAATAAGAACATCATCATCGTAGTCTAAGTCAATTAAATACGCATTATTATTATTTTTTTTATAGGATAGGGTGACAAACGAGCACACAGTCCACCTGATGGTAAGTGGTTGCTGTGGTCCATAGACATCTACATCTATCCTCGATTACGAATCAAAATGCAGATGCGTTGTCACCCGTGAGGACTAAGATGGAATGCCTCGTTTCCAGTAAAAAGGGTCTCCGGTTCTCTACACTCACCATACGAAATACAGCAGCATTAAGCTACTATTTCACGCTGGTATTCTGTGAGAGCGTGGTCCTTCCCCGGACCTTCCCCGGAAAAAAAATTCTGAGGTAACACACATAAAAATGCAGTTGAAATGAAAAACTCATCCTTTTTTAAAGTTGGATGAAAAAAGAGAGAACGGTCTTTAAACTGTTGAACACAGACCTGACAGAGTAGATGAGCCGGTGAGAATCGCCATGTTACGCCAGCTGGGACGGACGGGCCTAACTTTCTTTTGAGTGATGTGTGCCCAGCATGAGATTGCTTACATTTTGGTGTATTTGTTGTTCCTCTGTGTAGTGGCGGTGTGAGACTATCCACTACCTTATATCATCTCGTTCGGATCGTAAGGGGTAACGGAGAGATGGACGGCGGCGTGTTCCTAATTACAACGAAAATAAAGATAAACTGCGGTTGCCAAACCGCCTGCCCAACACGGTAACTGTTTGGCAGTAGACTTTTAAAAGGCTTTAACGTTATACGACGTTGATGTATACCATTATTGCATAAGTAAAAAGATGAATCGTATGTTGCTCATAGGGGAATATTTGCCATTTTTGTCACGTTAGGAGGGTTAGCATGGAGGAAATGTTCACAAGTGGTAGCCTCGTACCGGTAAGTGAAGTATAGGGTGGAACCCGCTAGACGGACTGAAGATCTGGTAAAAGATGCAGGAATTCGGTGGAAGCACGCAGCCCCAGACCATGCTTTGCGGCTTGCAGAAGGCCTATGTTCAGCAGTGGACTTGTGATGGGCAATTAGAATAAATTATGAATGATGATGAATTTTTCATGTGAAAATTATTATTATATTCAAAACGAGTTGAATAGATAAATAATGTCGTAAATTTGTTTGTAGCTAATCAGAGAGTGAATATTGGCTAAAGTATGCATTTCTTAAGTTTGTTCATACTTTAGTTATCGCTGTTTAAATTTCAAATTACTCAAACAGTCTGTGAGATTCCGTTAAACGCTAATCTCTCTCATCCGCAGACCTTATCGCTAACTTAGCTGACATCATAGTCACTTTGTAATACATTGCGTCATATGTTTTGTAAGCTATGGTAGCTCTTATAAAAAAAACTAAATAGCATACGGCGCAATGTACTATAAAATGACTATAATGTTAATGTCAACGATATTGACGAATAGGCCTGCTGCCACCGCGTGTCCAGCAGTGAAGTTTTGATACTTTGTATAAAAATGGTAAAAGCTTATGACGTCATTGCTACGACAGAGTGTATCGAAGATTTAAAACCCCCACTTCAAAAACTTTTATTTGGAATTTAATATTTTTTGGTTTTTAAAGTCGGTTTAACCTTTTTACGTTTAATTATTTTACCTTTTTGAGTGGACAAAGGAATTTCACATATTTAAAATTTCAGTTAAAATGTCGTCTAAATAGTTACATTAAAAACTTTCAACCCTATTTATCCACCTTTAGAGGTGTAATTTTTCTTAAAATGTATACGCAAACACCGCTAAGCATACCATTTAATTTAAAAAAATGTTTAAATCGGTTTAGTTATTTCCAAGAAATCGTTAAACATATATGGAAAAAAACATACAGTCGTATATAGAACCTTCACGTTTTTGAATCGCGATTAATATATTATACTACCTGTTTCTTTACAGTCTCTGCAACACCTGTGCTAAGATAACTTGAAAAGTTTATATTTAATTTAAACTGAGTGAACGCAAACATTTTGTTTTACTTACGTTCTTCGTTTACGAGTATTTATAACATAGACTTTTAGGCGTGGCTTTTTCGTATGTAAGTGCAATTTTAGAATAAAAAGAAAACGCTAATGATGCTGACGCCTGTCAAATAAAGGCACACGTAAATGCTCAACTTTAATGAGGGTCTTTTTGCAGAGTTAGGAGAATGTTGCCAGTTTGTTTTACCAAATTATTTTAAAATATTTAATAAAATTAAAATTTATATGGACAATTAAAGCGGTGTTCATTAAAATAATTTTGTAGTCCTTAATACCGTACCAGCTTTGAAATACTAGAATCAGATTAAAAGTATAAATATAAAACATATTAAAAATCAGATAAATATTGCAGTGAAAAAGTTGTTATGTAAATTAAACAATTCCTTCTTGCTAAAATTGTTGTGTTTTATTTTAAACTATCATACCAGTAACAGCGACTTTGTTTTATTTAAAAACGTATGTGAAGATGCAATTTGTGTTTTATACCGAAACTGAGATTGTGTTAAGTGACAGCTTTTGTTTTACTGAAGCACTTCCTTGACCGAATTGGAACAAAATATTTCTTAATTAGACCAGTCAGATATAAATACTATATTAATTAATATCACTCTTATTTCAAAACCATTTATATAGCAGATGTGGTGACACTGTCATCGCGCCATAATCGTAAACGAATGGAGGCCTAAGTTACGCTATCGAAATTTCTTGTATATTAGGTATTACACAATTTTTTTACTCTACTCAGCCCGCGGCCTTTCAGGAGTCCTATAAGACCTATAAAGCTGTAAAAGTAAAAAGGCTAACAGCATTAACATCATCAGAGATCAGACAATTGTATACATCCTAAACGCTATTGATAAACAGTATAATAATAATAATCAGGTTTTGCCTCTCTCTGAACCCTCTCAGTACTTTACTAGAGGGCTCCGGGAGGGGATTTCAGCTTCGAAAAGGAGGTACAAAAGTGACCCACCTTTTCTATATGGATGACCTCAAGTTATTCGCCTCCAGTCGCTCCCATCTTATGGAATTGCTAAACATCACTTGTGAATTTAGCAATTCTATTGGAATGGAGCCGGGGACGGATAAGTGTGCGGTCCTCCATGTTGAAAAGGGAAGGGTTGCTAACTCGGAGGGCATAGACTTATCCGGAGGGCATAGGCCCGTCAACTTAAGGACCCTTTCTGAGGCTGAAACATACCAATACCTGGGTATGTCACAGAACATCGGTATCGATGAGGCTGGTATGAAACAGTCAGTTTGCGACGTGTTTTATGCACGCTTGACCAAAGTGCTTAACAGCCTTTTGTCCGGTGTGAATAAGACACACGCATATAACGGTTGGGTCATGCCTGTTCTCATGTATACCTTTGGCATACTCAGGTGGACTCAGACTGAACTTAACACCCTGGATAGAAAAGTCCGCACTACAATGACGTCCTATAGGATGCATCATCCGAGATCATCGGTAATGAGGCTGTACTTGCCGCGAAAGCATGGTGGGCGTGGCTTCTTGAGCGCGCTCACCATGCATAATCGCGAAGTGTGCAGCCTCTGTGATTACTTTCTGGCGAGATCGGATGATCCATTCGATAAGGACGTCATTTCTTGTAATAAAGGACTTACTCCTCTATCCTTAGCCAACGAGCAATGGCAAGACCCGGCAGTGCAGAGCATTTCCGACCGGGAGACCGTATGGAAGGAGAAGGAGCTCCACGGTAGGTTCTACAAGGCTCTATATGAGCCTTTCGTGGACACAGTAGACTCCCTCCACTGGCTACGCTTTGGTGATAACTTCGGGGAAACCGAGGGTTTTGTCTGTGCATTACAGGATCAGGTTATTAAGACCAACAACTATCGGAAATACATCCTAAAGGATGGCATCGTCGACATCTGTCAAGCTTGTCGCCATCCCGGTGAGTCACTTAGGCATGTCATCTCCGGTTGTTCGGCGCTTTCTAACCCTGAGTACTTGCACAGGCACAACCTAGTAGCCAGAATTCTTCACCAGGAGCTCGCTTTGAAATACGGTCTCGTGGATCGGAAATTGCCGTATTACAAGTACTTGCTGGAAGCCGTGCTCGAAAATGATCGCGCCAGGCTCTATTGGGACCGGGCCATCATCACAGACAGGACTATTCTTGCGAATAAGCCTGATATTTTGTTGATGGACCGAGCACAGTCAAGGATATTTTTGGTCGACATTACCATTTCGTATGACGAGAACCTCGTGAAAGCCGAAACAGATAAGCAAACAAAATATTTGGACCTCACCCTCACGAGGTGACCGACATGTGGGGTGTTCCGCCGACCGAAATTATTTCTGTAGTCATCTCTGCAAACGGGCTAATCCCAGTCAGCCTCTCGGGTCATCTGAGGCGGCTGGGACTACGTGGCGGACCGCTCCTGGCTCAAATGCAGAAGGCGGTGCTCCTCGATACCGCCCGCATCGTCCGCCGGTTTCTTTACCTTTCCCTCTAACCCTCGGTCGTTTGGTCTCCCCTGCCGAGGGCCTCCATCTGGTTGGGCTTTTATTTATATATGTATTTTTATATTTATTTCATATTATTGATATTTATGTATGTTTATTTTTTCATTTTCATTTATAATTATATATTTATAGAACCCAACCAGATGAGTAAACTATATTTATACCCCCCATAATAATAATAGTCTTTATTTGCATGAAACATGGTAATTATACAGATGTTTCAGAGTTATTATTTTTCTTACATTTTAAACTAGAATATATGTAAGTGTATCTGGTTTTATAGTTTAATTACGAGGGAATCATCCATCGTAGCTACGTCTACAGGGCTGTCCCAGAAGTCGAGGTCAATCCAGTATCGGATGATAAGTCAAGTCATAATCGTTAACAGAAAAATATTAAAAAAATATTAAAAAATATATATATTTCAAAAATTACAGGAATTTATAAAAAAAATAGAGAAAATCTACCACCCGAGACGATCTTTTAAAACCTGTTGCTACATATTTTAACTTTATTAATTTTCTTCTTATTATGTTATGTTGAACAATGCTTCTGATAATTGTTAATTAACAGCCAACTGCTCCAGTCCAGAAGTAAATGTATTTTTTTTTTCACCCGGTATTTAAAAGTATCAGGAGTTATAAGACCGTCACAGGATGTAGGTTTTCTCGATTTTTTTTTATAAATGCCTGTAATTTTTAAAATACATATCAAAGATTTTGTTCCTTTAACTATTATGACTTAACCTATTACCCAATTTCGGCTGGACGACAACTTTTGGGGTAGCCTATATATACTTTGTCCATTGAGATCTTTAGGTGCGGACCTGGTGAACGGAGATTTTATTTTCAATTTTTCATCCATCAACAGTTTTGTTTCAAATGTAAGAACATAATCCTTGTTGGTCTCTTTACTGTATGTATATGCTACGACAATATATATATATATATATATGTATATATATATATATATATATATATAATCCGGTATTCTATAGAATATAAAATATAAAATATTATTTATTTCATACTTTAAATAGGCATTCTATACAACACCGAATGTTTAAGCGGTAATGTATTGAATAAGAGGTAACGGAATAGCGAGAGTGCAGTTCACGTTTGCTTTAAGGTTTGCTAATTTATGAAAATGACGTTCCGTAAAGACATGTCTGAACCTAACTAAATATACCTATTTTTTATATATTATTATAGTTAGGTTAGCTGCGCTGCGCTTCGCTCCCGCATCAGCCCTCGTGGTTATTTTTTTGCCGAGAAAAATATGAGCACCCAGAAATAATTACAGTTGTGATAGGGGATACCCCCGCTCCACCCATCCCCCTCCATCATTTTCAATTTTTCTCAAGAACGGTGTATTACCTTTTCATGGGAGTGGTGTCGGGATATATAGGACACTCGCTTTCTCCTCTTCCCCCACTATCCCTATTTGTTTTGTAATTCCTTTATATTACCTTTATTTTGTGTTAAATTGGACTGTAATTCTTAGTGAAGTTGATTTTTAGTAAAGAAAATATGTTTTATTTGTTCACATTTTATACGTTACCTGATCTCTTAATGATATTCTATACATTACCTAGATGTTACATACAATACCTAGAAAAAGTATGTAATGGTAAACCATAGAATACATATTTTATACATTGCCTGAGTAAACGCGGCAATACTTGGAACGAGTAGGTATTCTTTACAATGACTAAATTATATGCATGCCGGCAACATATATTATTGGTAGAAACAAATAAATAATTACAGAACAAGTTCTATACAAAAACATGGAGCAGCTTTCCCCAGGCTGAACACCTTGCTAGGTGGGAGATCTCCCCTTTTCCTTTCTCAGCCAAAGTGGTACTACCCGACGTAATGTGAACACGCCACCTACAACAATTCCACAAATAGCTTATCTTTATCTTTCTCAAGAATGTGCTCTGCGCCCTCGATAAGATACGCGCGCACACAGCATGCGTTATCTGCTGCGATTTTAAGGAAGTGATATGGTAGAGCGGTTGTTGGCCACAATAGCATAATTATACATCGTACGTCTAGATACATCGGAAGTCTAGATCATGATAGAGAAGTTTCCGGACAACTCTGTTTATGGAACAAGCTCTAACAATTACATAGTTTGTTGGCCTTGTCTGGGGAAAAAAGGAGATATCCCCTTTTTCTTCGAGAGCCAAAGTGGTGATACCGAGTAATTTGGCGTTACTATTGTCATGTCACCCTATATTTGCGATGTACGCTGATTATAATCAATATATAACGTTTTGATATTTATTACTTTAAAAACTACAAATAATTATGTAGTTAGACATACAAACTTACTAATTTACAAATAGAATATCAAAGAACTTAAGAAATATTATACTAAATCAGTAGAAGAACATTGTATATCCCTATAGATACGATTTAAGGAACTGCTATGAAGTTGGCATCCGTTCAGATCTCAACACTTTTATCGGCGAAGTCGATTGCGGCAAACCTGAACCAAAAATTACTCAGTGCCTGAACATCGGCTGTATTAAACTTGGCCCCGTTAAGCAATTATGTTATTAGTGGGCTATTATCAATTTTTGAATATTCTTGTTCTTTTATTAATCTAAATATACATGAACTTCTAAGAATTTTGCGTCCACTGTTTTCCTTTTTAATTTTGTTTTTAAGAATTAAATGTCGTCAAAGTTATTGGTACAGTTAGTTTCAAATACTAAGTACGGAGTGAAATTTCATTTATGACATCTTGTACCTAAATAAGGCTTTATTTAATTTTTAACTTTTAGTCAATTGGATATGGTTCATTTTGCATTAAGTATCTGAGTTAAATTTCATTAGCATATAAGACTCCGGTGTATGGAGATTGCAGAGCACGAGGCGGTAATGACTTCCGTGTGATAGCTCAATGGGCTGTGACAACACTTTTCCCCTTTTTAAACACCTTACTCCTTGAATAATATAAGATTTTGCAGTTCTACTGAGTTAAGGATCACGTATTTAATTCAAATTTATTCTTATTTTTGAATAAAATGTGTAATATATGTATATCTAAGGTTGAATGCAAAACACTTTTCACACATTTTTTTAAAGATATATTGTCTCTCATTGCTCCTGTATTCACTAATAAAAATAAATTTGAATTTAAATTTCAAATAGTATAGAATAAATTTTTATACGGCAAACATTCTTAGCCTATTCTACTACATAAGTAAAAAATCAACTATCATCTACATCTATCCTCGATTAAGAATCAAAACGCAGATGCGTTGTCACCCGTGAGGACTAAGATGGAATGCCTCGTTTCCAGTATAAAACGGTCTCCGGATGTCTACACTCACCATACAAAACACAGCAGTATTAAGCTGCTAATTTACGCTGGTATTCTGTGAGAGCGTATTGGTCCTCATAAGTGACAATCCTCAAGGAACTTGTTGATACTTAACTCGAGGGATATATTACCCGAGATGGAACGGTAATCTGACACAGCCAATTTCTGTTCCGCATACACCTAGTACCAGGATAATATGAATTATACGTATAGGAAAATATTCGTTTTGGAGTCCAAGTCTTGTTGTGGTATGTGTTCCAAGTGCTTTAAACAAAGGAAAGTTTACGTATCGCGCAGTAATCAAAGTTAGTATACACATTTAATTAAATATCAATTTTAAATGTAGTCCAATTAACCGGAATGAAATCTAATTATTTGAAGCAGAAAATTAATTTAAACTTTATAATTTTAAATAATAAAGTCGTACGTTGCCGACATAAGAGGATGAGGAATTAAAATATGTGACGGAATTTTTTTTTATCACGTGGGTGAGGCTACTACAAAAAACGCTTGAAAGACCTCTAGCTTTCGATATGGTGTATAACCTTTTAGCCCATCAGAAGTCCACTCCTTACCACATGTTCCTATAGAAGGTAACAAAGCACCATCCTGACCTACCTGCATCCATCGCCACTATACAAAGGTGGTAGAGCTATGATGCATATTATATGACTGCAGCATAAATAGCTTAATATATATATAGTTCGATGGCCGATATTATCGAGCAAGTCCCATAGATTACAGAGTGCTGAAACTCGAAGTGATCCATTGCAATCATCGACGTGAATGACCCGGTTCGTAATATATTTGATTGATCGAGTCGCTAGAAATGAATTAGTGATACATATCTAATTCCATCTTAGTTCTTGTGTTGACCACGCATCGACGTTTTATTCATAACTGAGAAAAAATGTAGGTGTCTATGGCCCACAGTATTTACTTACTAACAAGATAACATTGTCTTCATTTGTGACTCTTCTTAATACTACGAAATAGGTTGCTATTTCGTCTAATGTCGGGTTATTTAACTCTGCTTATCAATAGAAGCCTGTCACTCGAGAACCTTGCTTCCCATCGACTCTCAGTTCTTCTAGCTATGTGGCAAGTGCATTGTCATTTTAACCTACTTTTCCGTTGGGCCGTGTCGATTACCTATCTCGTATATAGACCTAAAGGAGAAACGAAGTCTTTCAGATCGGCTTGACTCACTGACGCTGCGAAGAGATGTCGCATGTCGAAGTGCTTAGAGGAATTGTTTGAACTAATTCCAGCCGCTAAATTTCACCACCGCACATCGCGACGAAACTTGTGGTACTATCCATATCATATGCATGATTGGCGGTCCACAAGTGTGCGACTTACTAGAAGTTTTCTTATATTAAGATA
This sequence comes from Parnassius smintheus behrii, assembly GCA_036936625.1. Classification (NCBI taxonomy): domain Eukaryota; kingdom Metazoa; phylum Arthropoda; class Insecta; order Lepidoptera; family Papilionidae; genus Parnassius; species Parnassius smintheus. Next base: position 18,846,758 of record JAUPFT010000004.1, on the reverse strand, counting down.
TGTTTCAAAGACGAGCTCTGAGAGATTTGCCTGACCTTACAGAAGTTGTTAAGCATCTCAGTAGGACATGGGACAGTATTCTTCAACAGAATATTGACAACCTCATTCTGAGTATGCCTGATTCTTATATGCGTTATGAATGCCATACTGATCATTAACTCTTAATTAATAGCCGCCCTCAAAGGTTTTTAAAGTTTACTTTATTTTTAATTACAAAAATTAAACTTTCAACGTGTACAGTTTTCACACTTCTTCTTCTTATGTTTTTTACTAAGGGACAACCGACATTGAAACCAGAATTGTTTTGCATAAATCGGAAAATGTATAACTTATATTGTAAATAGTCCTTCAAAAAAAAAAAAAGAAATGGTATACTAAAAACAATAACATACCTCTGTTTTTATATTTTATATACTTATTGTAATGTATAATAAAAAATGAATAGATAACAAAGATGTTCATACTTTTAATACTAGGACCAAACATGAAGCTGCCATTATAGGCAGTTACTTGACTTCTCAGAATCAGTAGTTCATTTGTGAGATTATGAGGCAATGTAATGCGAAAATTTTGTGAAGTTTTTATAACAAAATCCCATAAAATGTTCACTTTGTCAATCGAAGGGTTTAAAAATTTGGTCAAAGAAAAACTTTATAAAAAATAAATATATGAATGAAAATAAGTTATTTTAAATATTATTTATTATTTTTATATACTATTTGGGTTATTTTAAATGACCCCTTGGGATAAGATGATCATTTCACGCTAGTTTTATTTTAAATTATATAAATACTTGTTAAAGAAATATTGTAAAGTTATATTGTCTAAAAATTAATCCCGCTGGGTTTCTTGCTGGTTCTCAGGACAGCTGTATTTTAAAATTAGTGGTAAATAAAAAAATTACTTTCAAAAATTATTATGTTATAATCTATATTAAAAAGCCGAGGTAACTTAGGGATTAAAGTGCTCGCTGTAAATATCAAAGTACGCGTGACACCCGGATTCCAACCCCGCTGGCACCAATGAAATTGTTAAATACAATTTTAAGTGCTGATTTACGCTCTACGAGCTCTACGGCAAAGAAAAACATAGTAAGGAGCACATGCAACATGCAGGTTGCATGTCTTAGAAATTAAAAAAAAAGTATATTTCAAAGACACCAACACGGATTCGGGCAGCGCGACGGACTTTTCCTAGCCCGAAAACCTGCTCAGAATTAAGAGGAGGCCTGTGCCCAGGAGTGAGACGTAGTAGACAGTAACTTTAACTTTAATATGTATTGAATAAATGAATATAATAAAATTCTATTCTATTCTAATTCATTATTATAATATGTATATCTCAGTTGATAGATAGTTTTGATTATATTCGAAAAAATTTTTCGTAATCATATTCGAAAGATTATTTCTAAACATTATTATAAACAGCTTATTGGATACAATTACAAGAAAGATGGGGAAAAATCTTATTTCATAGATAAATAGACGTGCTTCTCTTAAAACCTTTATTTTGCAGAAGGCAATTGGCCTCTACACTTAACTGGTTTAGGTATTTTGGCATATGAGAAAGGGTACTACTTTGTCTTTATTAAGCCATAAAAATCCGCTGCCAGACATATGACTCTCCATTGGTAGAAATTGTCTTAATAATCGTGACGCTTGGCAGACGACTTCACAGTACAAAGGCACACAGTCACCTATTACGGTGACAAAGGGATGAAATGAGATGATAAATAATAAGGAGGCTATAGTGCTATTACAAATGGGCGGGAACTTGAACATTTACCCTAGTCGACTCCTGCGAACCTCATAGGCTGTGATGGGATGATGGAATTTCTTGGGATCTCTACCTTATTGGACCTACCTACCTCTCCCATGGAACAAGAAAACGATTCTTTCAAATCTATCTCCTCTGTAACCCGTAGGCCAATTTACATATTTTTTTCAGCAATATTTGTAGCTCAACGCAGACGAAGTTTGTAGACAATAAAAACCTCAATTTGTCTAAGTGATACTAAAAAATAAACAAAAACGAAATTGTCTGTAGGAAAATACATGTAAAGCAATAGCGCGCACTTTTGTAATAATTATTGAGAAAAGAATTAATTTATAACTATTTTTTTAAAACGTTACGTAAAGTACGTTGAAATAAAGATAGTTATGACTTTAGAGTTTTACCCCGCTCCGTTTATGATGCTAGCAAAAGGTTTTTACCTTTGTATCCGCATCGGCCCTAATAGTATAGCCATTCATGCAGAATCTATCAAATTTTGGTCTATTCTACTGAAATACGAAAATGATTACTAATTAAAACCTATCCAATCTTATGCACATAAATGTGACACAAAAAAGTATTTGCACAAAGCACATGGCTTTGGTAATTAAATGCAAAACTTGCTGGGCCCGAGGCGTACAAATAAAGCTACGCTTTCGAGCACAGCACTCGTCCTCATGCTGAGAGGCAAGCACGCTACTCAATGAATTGGCTCTTCTCATACACGCCTATGTACTTGGTAAATATATGTCTAACTACAACAGACTTGTGTTGCGTCATCGAAAACGAAACAAGAAAATAAAAATGTACTGTATGCGAGTCAATGAGTCGATGTTCAGATTCAAGAAATTTCAACATTTTTAAGACGGACAGTGATTGTGAAAATTCTTTTTTTCAAACTTCTTTAGCTTACTATTCAACAACCAGATGATCGACACTACGGTGTACCTCGTCGTCTGTATGTATAACAAAAAAGGGGAGTAATTAGTCAGCGTACGTCTTTTCGTTCGATTAGAATCTGGGTGCCCTCAAAATAAGATTTTATCCGAAAACAGTACAATACACAAAAATAATTCACTGTAATGCCATTAAAATTTACAATAATACTCCTGGCTCTGAAAAATATGAATGGCATAAAATTTAAAAAGTTACTGAACATGGTTATTATGTATATAAATGCTTCTACAGTTTACAAGAATTTATAGACAATAAAGAATAAATAAAGTAATGTTATATTTTGTGGTTCGATCTATTAATTAAATAATTTCAAACAACTTAAACAAAATGATAATTAAAAAAAAATTAAAACCGTAATTATAATTAAAGAATGTAGTATATAAAATTGTCATAATATATTGTAATTTTTATTATTAAATTATGATGACATTATTGATTGAATCTCTAAACTTGTTAAAGATATTTATTATCCTATACCTTTAAACGAGCAATTCTTATATATATATATATATATATATATATATATATATATATATATATATATATATATATATATATATATATATATATAATCGGAATCTCGGAAACGGCTCCAACGACTTTCATAAAATTTTGTGTCCAGGGAATTTCGGGGGCAATAAATCGATCTACCTAGGATTTATTTTTAGAAAATGTCCTTTTGTCTGTGTTTTCAGACAATAAAAAACTATTACAATATAAGAAGGTAAATTTTGACAGACCGCTAACGATCGTAATAGCTTAGGTGGGATGTCGGTCGGGCGTGATATCGGAGTTCCGTGGTTCGCGTCCTGTCTCTGGTGCGGCTTTTATCCTTTTTTTTTAAGTTCCCTTCTTTTGTGAGAAAATATATTATTTCAAGCCCTTTTTTTTAGTATTTTTTAAAAATACAAAAATTTTATTAAAACTAATTGTACTCATGATTTTTTATTCAAATAACCAGTTCAGTTTTTTCTATTCTGTCAATAAGATCAAAAAATATTATTTATGTTTCATCAGCATGTAATTTATAAATGTAATTTTGAAAAAAAAAAACCGAGCAAAGCTCGGTCATCCGGGTACTATAATCAATATATTTAAAACTTAGCATTGCATATACCATAGCTGTGTAGTGGGGGTGAAAGAATATCCACTACCCCATGTCATCCCGTGGGTGACGTAGGAGGCGACAGAGGGAAACTGGAACAGGAGATGGGCAGCGGCATTTTCTGGTAACAACCTTGAATAGTATAAAAACTGCGGTTGCTTACCCGCTTTCCAAGCGTGGCAACTATGGCGAAACCCCCTCTATGAAGCTATAAAGCAATCTATGGGGGAGGCCTATGTCCAGAAGTGGACTTTTATAGGCTGTAATGGAATGTACACCTGAAATATGTACACCACTACGGAACACAAATGTACATAACATATTTTAAAGATCTTATTTAATTTTAGCTGTAGTCATGCAATAAATATTTTTTATTTGATTTGATTTTATTTTATTTTATTTTATTTATTTAGGTACACAAAACAGAATAACACCAAAAATATGAACAATTGAAAATAATAAATACAAAGTTACAATCTGGATGGTATTCCAAAACATGTGCACACAACATGATATTAAGTAACAGTAACGATTTTACAGCACAAATAATTATAACCTTACTTATAAACATACTATATTTATTTAAGAATGGATTTAAGAATGGATAGGATTTTAAAGCGAAAACAGTGCTCTTTGCCTAGCGCTTTATCATCGATTAGCATCAGGTAGCATAGTTGGCAAGCACTGAGCAAGCTTATAATAAGTAAATAACCGACCAAGTGCGAGTCGAACTTGCACATGAAGGGTTCCGTATCATCTTAAAATACGTTTATAGTAGGGGAGCTCCCTTTAATTTTAAGTTTATTTTTATTTTTATTGTTATAGCGGCAACAGAAATACACATTCTATAAAACTTTTAACTGTCTACCTATATATCCTACCTATATATCTTTTAAGTAAATTAGATTTGGTTGGAATTAGAGGGATAGCTCTAGAGTGGATTTCATCTTATTTATCAAATCGACGGCAGTGTGTCGTTATTGACAAAATGGTAAAAAATGAAATATTATCCTTCTCATCTAAGTACAGAGAAAAAAAATATGGTGTTCCTCAAGGTAGTGTTCTAGGGCCGGTATTATTTCTTTTATACATAAATGATACAACTCTGGCGACAAATCACAAATGTATATTGTATGCGGACGATATTTCCGTAATTGTAACATCTCAAAAAAACAGTAATTCATTACATAATCATGAAAAAGGAAATAAATGATACAATCGATAATATAACTAATTGGCTGCATAGAAGCAATATGAAAATAAACCTAGATAAATCAAATTACATACATTTTAATAAAATAAAAACTAATTCTAGTCTAAATATCAGTAAAATTAAGGAAATAGAACAAATTAAATTTCTTGGTGTAATTATAGATCGAAATTTAGACTGGAAAATACATATAGATGACCTATGTCAAAGAGTTAATCGTTTTGTGTATGCACTACGTACCATAAAAAAAGTAACTAATAAAAAAACGGCCTTATTATGCTATCGGGCGTATATTGAATCTATACTTCGATATGGTATAATAATGAGGGGTAATAGCATAGATTGGCGTAGGGCATTTATAGCACAAAAGAAGTGTATAAATACGATATGTGGTATACCAACTAGAGAATCCCGTAAGCCAATATTCAAAAATATGTCTTTACTAACTATCCCCTCGTTATATATTTTTGAGATAGGTAAATTTGTAAAACAGCATACATATTTATTTAAAAAGTCATCTGATATTAATCCTAGGCTTAAAAGAAATCCAAATAGATTAGTTCTAAGCGAAGTTCCGAAGACAGCTAAATATAGTAAATGCTGTTTATCAATGTGTGTACGTATATACAACAAAATACCCGATGAAATTAAAACACTACATAATATGAACGTATTTAAAAAAAGATTGTACCATTGGTTAATTGACAAAAATATTTATGACATTAATGAATTTCTGACATTTTAAACTAGATTTTGACATTGTAAATCATAATTATAATTTAAATAAATATGTTTAATTTGTTAATTTTAATACTATATAGGTTATCTTGATTTAAATGTAATTTGCATGCTATATTATATTAAAATAGCAAAACATGTGGGCATAATAAGACTCTGAAACACCTGTATAATTACCATGTTTTATGCAAATAAAGACTATTATTATTATTATTATTATTATTATATACATTACGGATCATGAGATACAGCCCGCTGACAGACAGACGTACGGACGAATAGGTTAGGGTTAGTAATAGGATCCCGTTGGTTACCCTTTGGGTACGGAACCCTAAAAGAGGTGACCTAGCTTCTTATTTATTTGCTTCTTTTGTATACCCACCATAGTCTCGCTTATTAATTTGATGAATTACTAAGGATAAAATTCATTTTTTAATGAAACTAATTTTGCGAATTAAATCGTTTTTAATGTTTTCGTCCTTGGTATTAAGAATCTTTACATATTGTAACTTTACTTTAAATTCCTCAACATTGGATACTTTTGCGGAACTCGTGATCACGAGTAACCGAGGTGTTTGAAGTTTTCATGTTATTAAAATAACCCAAGCCGAGATTTTCATTATCTTAACCCTAGCTTATAATTTCGATATTTGGTAAGTTGTACCCAAAAATTGCTAATAATATCGTAACACCTTGTCTATTCTCTTAATTAAGGATTTCGCTTCATTTTTTTCTATAGGTCTAAGTACTAATAAAGTATAATGATTTCTTAAATCTACGCGAACACTACACATTGAATAAAACTATTATTTACGGATTTTATCGCATTTAATTCAACTTTAATTTATTTTTATTATCCCGACGTTTCGGGTGCTTCGGGTGCCCGACGTCCCAATGTCATAGTTAGTCCGTCTACCTTCAGTTTTTGAATATTAATTTTTGGTCCGATTTACGCAAAATGAGCTTATAGTAGGTATCATGAAGTCTTGCAGTGGTATGCTTGGGTTTGAGTTTAATTTTGTAAATTATAGGATCCCAAGCAGTTGGCAGCACCCATCCATCCTCTTTATTGAAATTTGTATGTTTTTTAATTTCAATAGCCTCGCGTCATCCTTGGTAGGAATCGATGTTCTTTTGCGAGGATTTGTGGTTTATCAAATCTAATGTAATGGTGGGGACGATCTTGAACATGTTCGCAGACTGCAGCGTCGGTGGTTCACGTCAGCTATATGTTCCTTCACGCGGGTTTTAATAGATCTTTTTGTTTGACCTATGTAAGAGAGATCCGACCGAGACCGTGACCACGGGTGCTGTAAAGCACCCGAAACGTCGGGATAATAAAAATAAATTAAATTTGAATTAAACGCGATAAAATCCGTAAATAATAGTTTTATTCAATAGTAAAGTATAAGTTTAAATTAAATACAGATCTAACGCAGTTAACGAAAAAGTGACCCAAGAAGCTACTTTTTTTCTACATTATTATGTGAAATTTAAATCGACACACAATGACATTGGATTTCTTGAATTTGTTTTTAATTTTTGATTTTTATCAACTGGCACGTTTGCTGGAAGATATTTTACTACATGAAGGCCTTGTGGTTGTGGCATTAGAGAATCTAGCTTAAGAGAGATCACTACTAACTATTGGAAATAGTGAAAATATTTAATGGCTTCCAATAGATGGCGGTGTAGCTATATCTTTAAGCCAAGTGGTTTAAAGCGCTCAGAGTGTAGTGTAGCCCCCACGACATTATATATGTTTGTATTAAGTGTACAATAATAAGTAGTATAATTAAAGATCTAGAACAAGCAACACGTCTCCTTCTCATCAGCACCTTTCCTACGTTACAATATCAGAGACAAGACGCAGCGCTAAAGGAGTGGTACGACTGATACCGAGATCGTCAATCAGCCAACCAAGCGTGACGACTATGGAGTGTAGAAGTAAGGAGTACCAACATCCATAGGAGAATAGTTGAAAAAGTGTCCATCTGTAAGCAGTAAATAACAGTTCAAAAACTCTCCACTACAGCGCTCGAGTATGTTACGCTACGCTAGCTACGGGGTATGTTAAATCGCCGTAAAATACGTTGAGAGTGATTTTGAAAATAAAATTTTGAAAGCAATAAAATAATTAATATACCAAGAATTATGGTGAAAAAATGCAATAAAAAAATTATAAAAAGTTCTTTAAAATTTAGACGGTAGCTAGAATGGCGCCACCCTTATAGACACTTTTTTATACATAGTCTGTACTCCTTACCTCTACACCCCATAGTTGTGACGAAAGAAAATCCCTCATACAACGGGAGAGACTTTTACGTACTGATGAATATTATGAAGAACTTTTGCTACAATTAATTTTACCACGTGAAAGCTAGTTGATGGCAACGTGAGTGAATCCATATTACCCCATTTCGCCCCATATGTGTCATGTCGTGTGAGAAATGCCAGAAGTATCTGGAGTTCTCCGATAGATGGTGTTATATTATCTCATGACATATACAGATACAATAAATTTCAGACAAATAAAGACACGGCTGCGTTAGATTGGAGACTAAAATGAGAATTAATTATAGTACGTATAATACGTCTAACTATAGTGGCTCTTTTACCTTTTAAACCAAATCTCATCATTGAATGCACTACTGCTTAGCAACAAACATAGTCAAGAGTATAAATTCCAACATAGTCGGACTCCTATACAGGAACAGGATATGAGTCCAAATTTCAAACCATTTAGTAGTTTTTAACCTCTCAAACAGCAAGCGGCCAAATTTGACCGCTTCGATATTCCGTCAAAATTCAAGCGGTCAAATATGACCGCACCCACCCACAGCACTTTAACCCATAAATACTCATTTTTGGATTTTTCTAGTGTTTTATTAGTATTTTAGTATAGTGTTTTATTATAAAATTATAATTAAAGTCTTTGTGTGAATATAATTTAGTAGTATATATTGAAATAACTGTGATTTTCACGCTGCCGACATTCCTTGCTGTGTTTTTTTTGTTATCAAAATACAATTAAATCTTTTTGTAATGAAGTAAAACCTGACCTTTGTTTAGACCACAGGATAAAGAATTTTGTATAGATTTTATAATGCCAAACTGTTTAAGTGCTTAAAAACAAATGGTTTTAAGTGCTGTGGGTGGTGGCGGTCGCATGCGACCGCTCGGGATTTATCAGGCGCATGCGACTGCATGGGATTTTTATGGGAATCGAAGGGTTAAACAACAATAACATTCATTGCGGTTCTAACTCGCTTTGTCATTAGCATTATCTTATGAAAGAAATTGACTACAACAAGTGGTTAGTTCCTTCAAACAAAACATTTCTATTAATAGTTAATTTCGGATGATTTTTGTGTCAACCGGCGGTAATGAGTGTAGCATGGTGTGGTGTCAGCTTTGTGTCAAGGCCCTACGCTATGCAGATATCGACATGTTCGATCGATGCTTTGAGCTCTGACCACGGAGCAAATACAAAGGCTCTGACTGACTCTGACGTACAGCGATGACGTTTTTATAATTCGTTAATTATTAATTAAACTTTGAAAACTACCTTTCGTTTATAGAATTTTTGGTTTAACATTTATAAAGTACACTTTTATTAAGAAGTAAAACCGAATTTAAAGAATTTAAAAAAATTAACAATTACACATAATTGCTTCTGAAGTCGGTACGGTGATGTAGTTTGAAGAAGAATCAAAGCACATACCTCAAAAGCTATGGTTTTGATGCCGGGAAGGTTTAATTATTTGAACATGTTAAGTGGACTAAAATATCACAATATCAAGTTAAGGAACAACTTGAACTTCGTCTAAATAGTTAAAGTAAAAACTTGATCCTCTAATTTTCCAACTCTTAGGAGTGGAACTGTTTCACCAAATATAGGGCGGCCTCTCTGGATGTACATAATTTAATTTTTATTTTTAAATTTAAGTATCAATTATGAGAAAAAAAAAACAATTCACACAGTTAGTAGTCACAGTAGTTAGTTCAGTTGAAAAATTGACGAATCGAAACAAATTAATATAAAATTCAACTTACTGTAAAAATTAACTTACTTTTGCTATCGGCAAGATACTAACGACCACTACATCATAAAATGTAATGGCACTGTTAAAGTTAGTTTTGTTTTTATTTTTAAATTAGAACGTGTTTAAAAATTAAAAAATAAACATTTTTCTTTTAATACAGTAACTCTTAATAAGTCTCTAATTACTATAGAAACATTAGATGCCTCGCCATTGAATATTTTCAGAAATCTAAGAGTAATAAACCTAATTAAGGTTATATTAAACTTATAAATAAAATTCCAGTATGCGTGTGTTCTTACCTCTTAATCTAAACGGTTTGACCAATTTTGATGAAATGTTTATGGGATACTTATGGGATCACCTGAATTGATCTTAACTGGAGTTGGACCCGGAAGGTGGCGCTATCGTCGAAATCCAGAAATCAAACAAACACATGCCAATGATACCAGTTCTCGACTCCACAGAGCCAATAATTTATTCATGAGGCATAGTAATCCCTATCACAAAATAGTCCTAAAATATACAAGGTTTCTCTATTAACAAATATAAATATTTTATTAAACCAAATCTATATAAAAATGGCTATTGTAATATAATTGAAAACAAGATTGATAATAACCTCTGGCAATGAAGCGGTCGTTTCCAAGACGTTATTTAAATAAGTATTGTATTTTGTACAATCTGTGTTATTATCGTTTAATACACTTTGAAAAAAGTCTTGCTGAGTTTCTTGCCGATTTTTCTCGGACAGGGGGTTTTCCCGAACCGGTAGTAAAAATAAAAATGACTTTTAATAGTAATTACTTCTTGTCTAAATTCTATTACATAGTATAAAACAAAGGCGCTTCCCGCCGTCTGTACGCTTATATATTTTAAAATACGCAACGGATTTTGATGCAGTTTTCATCAACAGATAGAATGATTAAGAGGAAGGTTTATATGTATAATATATGCATATTATTATTAATTACTCCTCACTAATACCATATTAGTATTTACATTGCACCCGTGCAAACCCGGGGCGGTCGTTAGTATTGATTAAAATTATTCTATTCTATGAGTGACTGCAGAATTTTATTTACAATTTATATAAACGAGCAACGCGACATTGTTTCAGCGACCCAATTTCTGTTGAGTAACAACATTATGCCTCGCATTATTATTCAAACTGAACTACATTTTACTTGTAATGAAGTGGTAATTAAACTTCACAAAGAAATATCTTCCTGAGCAGTATTATATCACAGAATACTTATTAGTACAGGTGATATGAAGATAACATTAGCCCACGCTCGAAACAAACCTAAATTAGGCTAGACGTAGGCTAATGCTACCATTTTAATACATTTATGGGTTCAAGGCTTAATTTTTTCGCGACAATAAAATCCCGCTTAAGTCGGAATGTCCGAATGATTTAGAAAAATGATTAGTTTCTTCTTCAAAACATTGTAAAATTTCGATTGACCTGACTAAATATATTTCGTAGAAATAGAATTTCGAAAGGGTCGTAAGTACTTTGAAATTATTTTCTTGCGTGTACAAAGAAATTTAAGCGTCGAATTCATATTCTTTAAATTGTTACCCCTTAGGCCTGCGAGGGCGTTCGGCATTACTTCATTGATTCGAAAGTTCGTCACTAGTTAACAACACAGATTTGTTGGAAGCCAAGTAGAGAAGTTAAATACAATACCATAATAAACATTAAAAAAACATCTAGACGTAATTTTTATCATCGTAATATAAAACTAGTTGTTTTTAGGAATGTGAAGACATTTTTTTATTTTCATTTTTTGATAGTTTACTAACATTTCTCGGATTATATTATTGCATGTATAATTTTTTATTACTTTGCTATTTTACATCGGAAGGCCGATAGACCGCCGCAGTGGCAGACGTCTAGCTTCTGTGATGCTGTTGTCCGTCGCCAGTCTTGATATTTTACGAGTACGCCGGAGTAAATGAGAGACCATCATCATTCGGAAGCTATAAGGTTTTTCTTTCATTTCCTATAATCACCTTTTACAATATCTACGAGACGAAAAGGGATGATTAGATACTCTTATGCCGCAACCACTCACTTACCATACGTATAAGTAATCTACAGTACGTGAAGGTAATATGGTCATCCAGTTAATATGGTCACTTTCTTGTAACTCAAAAATACAGCCTTGTTTGCATAGATGGCTGTGTAATACCATAGCTTTTCATCAGTCAATCTAATAATAAAGGGTCAAAAGGGCGATGCTTTATCGATCCCGTTTTGACAGTTGACATGATAGTAAATATTCAAGTCGATCTTAGTATGGTGTAGTGTAGGAAGTTTATTTAAGTAGTATTTTCGAAGTGTTCCTAATTATTTCCAACGTATGTTTGCTATTTTTTTCTTAATATATTAGTTATAGTATACGACATTGTGTGTTTATCTCTGTCCTTCTCGTAGTTTTAGTTTTATAGAGAGGCATAGCTTAAGGTGACCATATTACTCTCACGTACCTTATAACTATTTTGATGTAGTTTATTGCAGAAAGTTACGAAAGTAGGTATTATGTCATCATCATCATTATTACAGTTCGTTACAAGTCCACTGCTAAACTTAGGCTTCCCACGAAAAATGCCACCAATCACAGTCCTAAGCCATCTATCGACTACCTAAGGGATCCTGGTAAGCCAGGTCGACACACACTAAGAATGTAATCACTATGTTTTACGGCATTATATCATGTGAGAGTTTCCCATCACGTTCTCAGTCACTAAATAAAATAAATATTTGTTGCAAAAATCGAAATACATCATAGACTATGGCAAGAATATTTTAATAACCCGAAATCGTATTGTTTTTCAGAATTTTGGGCTTCTTTATACGTTAAAGAAGCCCGAAATTCTGAAAAACAATTCAATTTATTTATATTACAATTTTTTATCGAAATATCCAAAAGCAAATTAAAATTAGGCGTGTATTTTTAGTTAATAGCGTATTTATATTTAAAGGACGTCACTAAAGGTGTCGACATATTGTTTTTAAATTTTTTACATTGTCTGTTCATAAGAATGTTCATATTATTACGTAGTGATTTTATTTTCGTAGACTAAATGTACATTGGGTGTTTTCTTAGCTGCATGAGAAGTTTCAATGGTTGTTGTCTATGGTTTAACAGTTGAGAATGTCAAACTGTGTTGACATTTCAGCTTATAGTAATAAACATACATACGTATGTACATTTCTGTTCTGTAACGATTGGCAATTCATCACGAATCGTTTAACACCAGAACAACGCTTGCAAATTGTGAAAATTTACTTTGATATAATAAATCATTTTGCAAAGTTCATAAAGCACTTCGTCCATTTTACGGTCAATATAATCGGCCTAGTGAGTAAGCAGTTCTTGCAGTTATTGATCGTTTTCACACTAATTTTACTCTTCTCGATCCAAAGCCATCAACAAAATAAAGAAATATGCGTACCAAATAAGAACATTTGCTGCTGTAGGTCGCAGTGTTGAAGAAGACGCCGAAATACCGTTCTCAACTTGTTCGCCTTTGTCCTTCGACTATGTGGAAAATTTAACGTAAGGATCATGGCTTACGTGCTTATAAAATACAGCTCGTGCAAGAATTAAAGCCAAATTACCATCGTTTAAATCGCATTTTTGCTGATTGAGCCAATTTGAAACTGGCTGTGTTGAAGCTCATTTCTGATTAAATGTCTTCGTGAATAAGCACAATTGGAGCAAAGGCAATCTGTATGAATTAACGAATCACCATTACATCCATTAAAATTGACTGTTTGGTGCGATTTACACGGTGGCGGCATCGTCGGTCCGCATTTCTTTCGAAATGAGGAAGGAGCTGTCGTTACGGTGAATGGCGAGCGATATCAAGCCATCCTGACTGATTTTTTTGTTTCCAAAAATTAATCAGCTAAACATCGACGACATTTGGTTCCAATAAGACGGCGCAACTTGCCATAGAGCGCGCTTAACCATCAATTTATTGCAAAATCATCATATTAACTGGTCCCCTCGTTCGTGCGACTTAACGCCTCTTGATTACTTTTTATGGGGCTATGTCAAGTCACTGGTTTATGCCGAAAAACCAGCAAGTCGTGAAGTATTGGAAGCCAATATTCATGCCACCATTGATGCCATATGGCCAAATTTATTAGAAAAATAGTGAAAAATTGGTCTGTTCGAATGGACTATGTAACTCGTAGCCGCGGCGGACATATGCCGAAAATCATATTTCATTTTCTAGTACATACATAAACACTCACGCCTGTCACCCAGCTGGGTAGGCAGAGACTACAGACTTCCATTTGGCACGATCCTGACACACCTCTCTTGCCTCCTTCACATCTATAAACCTACGCATACATGCTCGTCGGTTAAGGGTACTCCTATTTTGGCCCGTTTTCAATAAATCGCCAATTTGGTCGATAAATTTTCGCCTAGGACGTCCCTTTCCGACTCTGCCATTCACTTCTGCACCATAAATTTTCTTTGTCACTCTTTCCTCATTCATTCTTTCCACATAACCAAACCACCGAAGCAATCCTTTCTTAATCCTGGTCACCACATCTATATACTCTTCTCTTATTACACAATTTCTTACCCTGTCATTCAGATTCAGCCCTAACATACTTTTACATAATTTTCTAGTATTATTATTTAAAGTTCTCAAGCTCTTAAAAACACCTATATATACATTAACTATGTAGTGGCGGTGTAAGAATATCCACAACCGCATAGGAAGACTAAAACAGGATATGGGCAACATTTTCTTGATAAACTGCGATTACCAACCCGGGTGAGATGGCACCGCAATTTTGAAGCAAGTTTTGCAAGCTATGGGAGAGTTGTGTTGAGTAGTGGATTTTGATAAGCTGTAAGTAATGGAAATACACATATAGCGTCACGCTTGTAAAACCCGAGTCTATAGGCAGAATTTAATGAGCAGAAAGATACTCGGAAAATTAGTCGCATTTTACGACATGCTAGGGTAAACTAACACAGTTTGCACATTATTTTTTTGTTATAAGATTCACAATAAAGTGTGAACTGGGTAACTAGCATAATAATTATGTTATTCTTATTTTTGGACATTCAACTATAATTACCAACGTGTTTACAGTTTGTATGATGTAAAAGTGTTTACTGCAGCTCCCGGACCGTGTACGGACGTGCAACCTTATTTTCTATAGATATTGGTGACAAAAGAGCACACAATCCACTTGATGGTAAATGGATGCTGTGATCCATAAACATTTACATTTATACTCAATTATAAAATAAAATGCAGATGCGTTGCCACCCCTGAGGGTTGAGGTTGAACGCCTTGTTTCCAGTAAAAAGGGTTTCCGGTTCTTTACATTCACCGTACGAAACAAAGCAACATTAAGCTGCTATTTTACGCTGGCATTCTCTGACAGCGTCTTCCTACCCCAGTCAAGCCAACCCATTTTTCAATCAAATAACGCTACTTATGCGTTATCCCCTCTGAGGACTAAGATAGAATGCCTCATAGCCTATAATGTTTCATATACTGTATATTGCACTGTTCATAACGGATTGTGTTGTGGTGTTTATATATATATATATATATATATATATATATATATATATATATATATATATATATATATATATATATACTGCTATGTTAAATTTTAATAGTAATATTTTCATACAAGCTGTAACAAAATATAAGCAATTATCACCTGGAATGAGGACTTGCTTCGCTTGTCCTAATAAAAATGTTACATACTCAGAAGGTTATGACTGCTATGTACATAGTATATAGATTTTTATGTGAAACAAGTGATTGATTTATTAAAATAAATGAGAGTATTATAATAGAGAAAACTTTAGCTGATTATTTTTAGTTAGTTGCTTTTAAAATATTTGTTTATCATCGAATACTATATGTTTAATTAAGAATCAGTTTTTTTGGTTTTCCAAAAATAAGTTTATTGCGTTATTTATGTTTTTGGAATTTGTGAAATACTTTTACAATAAAGTGTTCTCAATTTTACTAGTAAAATCTTTTATATGGACAAAATACTACGAATTAAAATAATCCAAATGTCATTAAAGCAAGACTATAGTAGTGTCCAAGAAATTTGGGGAAATAAACACTTAAATAGCTAGAACTATTCTTCATATCTACTTATCTGAGGTAAAACAGTGTACAGAATGAAAATTTTATACGTAGTAGAGCTATGCTGCAGCTATATTGCGGTTGTAGCACGAATGGGTCGGCTCGACCGGGGAAGGACCACGCTCTCACAGAATACCAGCGCAAAATAGCAGTTCTATGCCGCTGTGTTTCGTATGGTGAGTGTAGAGAACCGGAGACAATTTTTACAGGAAACGAGGCATTCCATCTTAGTCTTCAGGGGTGGCATCGCATCTGCATTTTGATTCCTAATCGAGGATAGATGTAGATGTCTATGGGTCGCAGCATCCACTTAGCATCAGGTGGACTGTGTGCCTGTTTGCTTATTGTATTAAAAATCAGTATTGATATATTCGAAACGTTACTATAAAACAATGAAACTCAGAAATAATTCTACTTTATGCCAGTTTTACAAAACGATTTCACGTTGAAGCACTCACGCGAGTTTCATACGAATTGAACATTACAATGTGTTTCGCTCCGGCTTTGTAGTCTGTTCAAACAGGGAACTGTGAAACAAAGCACCTTTGGTCGTATGTACGGCAGTGATGTATCTAGCGGGCAGCTGCCTCTACTAATGAATTACTGTTTACTATGTGTTTCCACGTATGATAAAGTCATTTTAAAAACGGTTTTTCTAAGTGAGATGAGCAAGCAATTCGTCTGGATGCTTGGCGGTCCACCACAGTTTTTTTTCTTGTGCGATCTATTCGTAAAATCGTTTACGACTTTCAAGGAAAGATTTTACTACTTTCTAAAAGGCCGCGTTGAAATTAACCTAATTCGTGGACAACAGTAGTTATTTACTATCAGGTGTCTACATTCTTCCCTGATTATAACATCGAAATGCAAATGCAATGTCGCCCCTAAGGATTGATATAAAATTCCTCATTATCCGTAAATAAAAAACCTTTGGACGACCTTCTCTCCACTAACCTATGATACTCAGCAGCATTATGCTGCTCTTTCACTTTGCTATTATGTTTTGTTTTTAGAGAATAAGTATGACAAACGAGCACTCAGTCCATCTCATTGTTAGTGGATGCTGTTGCTCATAGACATCTATATTTATCTTTAACTAAGAATCGAAATACAGATGCTTTGCCAGCCCTGAGGACTCAGATGGAATGCCTCGTTTTCAGTAAAAAGAGTCTCCCGTTCTCTACACTCATCATACGAAACATAACAGCATTAAGCTGCTACTTTACGCTGGTATTCTGTGAGAGCGTAGTCCTACCTCGGTCGAGCCGACCCATTCGTGCTGCTACCACAATAAAGCTGCAGCATGGCTCTACCACGCAAAACGCCTGTACGCCGGCAATACACCTCATAACGACAACCAATAGGGAAGAACTATTTTTGAGTGGCAACCTCGTAACGGTGCAATAAGTGTAGGGTGTACCCCTCTAGATGTATTAAGGACGTGACACATACACGCAGGAAGTCATTGATATGAGTAATTCCTTGGGAAAAGCCTATTCAGCTGTGTACTTGTGATCCGTGATGATTATTCCACTGAAGCGTAGTTTTTTCTTGCTTTTCTCTCTCATGAGCTGCTGTAGGTTCATATAATATTATTATAAAACGCGAGGATAATACTTAGTCAGGTCACAAGTTCTATCAAAACCATATTAAAAAAAATTAAAAAATAATTTTTAAAAATTTTGAATACTGGCTAGACGAACTTCACTAATTTAAAAAATATAACGAAAATAAAAAAGACATTAATTTTCATTCATTTTTAAATATGGAGTGGTCGAAGAAAGAGGATAGAGTAGTGGTTATCGCGTTGCACTGCTATGGTTACGCGTCAAAAGAGATTTTCAATATTCTACAATATCCGCGCTCATCAAAACAGTGAAGGTGCGAATCCAACGAAATCCTATTCGTAAACAAAAAATCTAGCTCTTCAGATGGGTCTAAGCAGAAACACGGTCAAAAGAGTGATCAATGAAGGACTACGCTTATCATATATATATATATATATATATATATAAGCTTATCGTAAAAAGAGCGGACATTTTTTGAACGAGCGTTTGAAAAAATTAGGCTGGATAGATCCCGCGCTTTGTTACGACGGCACGCAGGAAATAATACCGCGAAATTTTGTTTTTGAATCAAAAAATTTTAACATCGAAGAAAGTTATAATAAAAAAAATGATAAGGTGTATGCCCACAGTAGTGGAGAAGCCAGCACGCGTATTCCGAGGGTTCAACGAGCACATTATCCTTCGGCACTCATGGTTTGGCTTGGAGTTTCATATACAGGCCTAATTGTTTTTCTGTGAAAAAGGTGTAAAAAACAGTATCAAGGTGTACCAAAATACCATCATAACAAACATAGTGCAACCTCTTTCTCAAAAAATGTTCAAAAACAGACATTGGATATTCCAGCAGGACTCTGCAGCAGCTCATAGGGCACGCAAAACTGGTTGACCGCTCACGGAATTGACTTTATTGGACATGAAGACTGGCCCTCTTCTAGTCCAGATTTAAGCCCACTGGATTATAAGTTATGGCAAAATTTGGTGGAGAAAGTCTGCGCTACACCTCATCAGAATTTAGAATCCTCCGAGCATCTTTGGGTGGTGGCATTAGTGGCATAAATAGATAATTATGAGTGTGGTGCGTGCTGCGATTGAAGATTCGCCGCGTCGATTAAGGGCATGTATTCAAAATAGGGGAGGGCATTTTGTATAATGTAAATAAATTGTATTCTAAATTAAATTACCTTTTATTTTGTATATAATTTCTATATGATTATCAAAAAGTTTATCACTAATTTAATAAAAGTTTTTGTGACAGAACTTATGACCTGACTACCTAATTTAAATTTATTTGTTGTTTTCGGGTCGCTGCAAAAACACGTTGACAATCATAACACATCCATTAAAATAATCACTTTTCCTCGACACTTCCTTCGATCAAACCCTTTTCCTTAAAGGACGAACATTACGTGAATGTACAAATACGTTTCAGTTCGAACAAATGAGTGCGTTTGTGTTTGTATATTAAACTTATGGCAACTACAATACTCGTGTTTTCTATAAATATATAATATGCTATCCCACTATAGAGGCGACTTTCTCAGTAGCTAGCACACTACCTACTTCCTAATGTTCACGCGATTTTTTTTCAGTACGGTCTATCTACGAGTCTCGTAAGTAATTCCACTGATTCTTACAAATTTGAGTATGTTTCAATAATTTTATATTAAGTTTACGCGGATACAATACATACAAATAAACTAGAGATATAATTGTTGAATCGGTACTGTGTAATCGATCGTTAATATAGTTAGTAGAGGTAGAAAAATTAAAACAACAAGAAAAATATTTTTCTGGTTATTTTGGTATATAATTCTAAAAAAAAGATATGGCATTTATCTATCAAAATTGAAGTGAACAGAAACTTAAAAAACTAGTCGTTTATTTATGCTTTGCATCATCGTTGTTCGACTTAGACCATTGGGTTGTTGTAAGTTGTTCGATACTAAACGTATATCGTTGTCCCTGTCCCCCACCATTGGCTTATCTCACCTCTACAATAACTACACACAAACACAAAACGTGTGCGGACAGGCCGTTGTTCTTGTAGGGGTAGTAGGTAATTAAATCAGTTTGTTTGTATACAATGTTGTGGCTGTGGTAAAAGTAAAAACATGTTTAACAACTAAGTACATAACTATTGCTATTGTTTCTAGCTTGGTTCCTAGTTCGACAGACGCATCGGTAGTCGTAGGAAGAAATCGAATTTGTACTTGAAGCAACGAAAAATCTAAGATATTTGGGACAGACATATTATAATATAGTTTATTGTTTTATTTTTAATTTTTTACACGTTGACGCCGTTATTGGCGGGGTAGGGGGTGTCCATTACCCCATATCATCCCGTAGGTATCGTTGAGGACTTGTCACATTGGATGCGTTCTGACTCCTACGATCCGGTCAAATCGAACGCAGCCTGCGTCGTATGTAAACATAATTTATGTGCTCAGGACCATGCTTTGTGGCATACCTCGGGAGGCTTATGTTCAGCTGTGGACTTGTGAAGGGCTGTAATGATGATGATGATGATATACTTTATGTAATTACGATCTAACTAGTTCACATAGGGTGCGGGCAGCGTTAGAGTTGACCGGACCGCATGACGCAGAACGCATCCAATGTGGCAAGTCTCATAAGCCGACAGAGGAAAGTGAAAAATAAAATAAACTAAAAGTAGTTACAATGTCCGGTTGCCAATCTGCCTGCGAAGCGTGGCAGTTATAGCAAATATTCCTCCTATGAAGTCTATGTTCAACAGTGAAGTTTTAATGAGCAGATGAATGAATGTTTAACACGTTTTCCATCGACTAGAAAATATTATTTTTTATATCATAGTTTCGTTCTAGCATTTTTATTCTAAGTAATAAATAAAGGTTACTCTGGAAAGGAAATCGGTTGAAAAAAAACCATTTACAGTGTGTCACGCGATATACAATTCACTTTGCATTTAATTTTTGTGTTTCTGGAACATGTTTTTCCCCACATTTAGTAAGCATTCGATGTTTTAAGCCAGAATTACTTTTTATTAATACAGATTAGTTACCTACCTAATATCAGAAATTCATAAAAGTGTTAATATGATCTTAGCAAATACAAACATAAACTCTAACGCCTGTTACCTAAAGG
This sequence comes from Parnassius smintheus behrii, assembly GCA_036936625.1. Lineage (NCBI taxonomy): Eukaryota > Metazoa > Arthropoda > Insecta > Lepidoptera > Papilionidae > Parnassius > Parnassius smintheus. Next base: position 18,826,085 of record JAUPFT010000004.1, on the reverse strand, counting down.
GTTAGGCAGAGACTATGGATTTTCATCAGTCACAATCCTGCCACACATCCTTAGCTCCTTTCACGGCATTATATACATACGCATACATCGGTCGTCAGTAAAAGGTAATCTAAATTTGGCCCATCCTACTTCTTACTTCGTTAGTTTTTCCTCATGCATTATTTCTACATAACTGCACCGGCGAAGCATTCCTTTTTTAATCCTAGACTTAACATCATATTGAAAATCTTTTATCTTATAACACAATGTTTCTTACAATCATTTACAGTTAACCCTAACAGACTTCTTAATAACCGCATTTCTATAACATTAATGTCACTTTCATGCTTCTTCTATAAAACACAACTTTGACTTTTACATTGTTGTATTGTAGAACTTGGATTGGATAACTATCATTCTGATTTCCTACAATAGAGTAAAAAGCCCCACTTACTGCATTCATTGTTCGTTTCTATATCCTTGCTAAATACACATCATAAATACACAAACTCATCCAAATTTTTAATTTACTCCGTTTCTACTCTTATTTGACATATCGTTTTATTTTCCTTTCTTTAAAAAACAACCACTTTCGTCTCACTTGCGTTCACTTTCATTTCCCTTTCTTTGAATGACCTGTTCATTAATTTAACCATCATTTGCAACTTACTCGTCGAAGATGCAAATATGATTTGATCGTCGACATTATAACTCATAAACCATATTCCTTGTTTTTTAAACTCTTCAAACAAGTGTTCATAAACAGATTATGGATGCCAAATCAGTCCGTGTGGGAACCGTTTATTCTGACTTAAACATTAGAGTTACTAGAGGGGCAGCCCCAGCCCAGAGATGGGAACAGTATTCCATGTGCGGCCGGACCTGCGCCTTGTAAAGTTGCAGGCGGTGAGCCGGCATGAAATACTCTCCCGCTCTGCAGAGCACGCTAAGTTTTGGGCATCCGGCTGCCTGCACTCACCAGACGCAACGCAGAAGCAAATCTTCTACTTCACGCTGGTCTTCTGTGAGGTGGTGGTACCACCCCGGGTTGAGCCGGCCCAGACATGCAACAGCAGACGCTCCCACACTCCACAGTTGCACTCCATAGCTGGGCATATTATTTTCCCGAGGCGAGCTAATTCACCCAATCTACGCCTTGGCGGATATTACCGCAAGCCACCTTCCGCAGATATAGTTAGCACCCGTTCCACTTGTTGCCTAAACGTCTCCATTGGCATTCAATTTTAAACCATCGGTTTTCACTATATGAATATTAGACAACAAATTATATGTAATGTTTCCGTAATAGAATTAGCTTGTTATCCTACAAAGTAATACGTGGGGGAGGCCTGTGTTCAGACATGGACTGTTAAAAGGCTGCAATGAAAACTAAAAATGGTTCCGGTTACCATGATAACTAAAGCTTAATATTCTTAGTGGATATTTTGACATCACTACTTCGTGGTTAATCGCAGAATGTTGATGGGTACAGGAGGCTCGGGACATTGCTTTATGGCGTTTCCTGGGGGAGGTCTGTGCTCAGCAGTGCACTTGTGATAGATTTTTTTTTATAGGATAGGATGACAAACGAGCACATACGATTAAAACTACTTTTACGGATTTTATCGCGTTTATTTTTACTTTTTATTTTTAATTCCCGACGTTTCGGGCGCTTTCCAGCACCCTTGGTCATGTCCCCCGTGACCATGGGTGCTGGAAAGCGCCCGAAACGTCGGGAATTAAAAATAAAAAGTAAAAATAAACGCGATAAAATCCGTAAAAGTAGTTTTAATCATGTGTAGTGTTCGCGTAAATATAAGAAAAAAAAACACGAGCACATAGTCCACCTGACGGTAAGTGGTTGCTGTGGCCCATAGACGCATATTACGTGTCACGTTGTTTGTCCGCGATGAACTCCTAAACCTACTACTAACCTCCTAATCAACTGATTTTAATCAAATTTGCACACCGTGTGTGGTTTGGTCCAACTTGAGAGATAGGATAGTTTTCTTGCCCATGAGTGACCCACATTTTTTTGAGAATTTAAGGATTTTTAATAGGACATGACGATGGATGGATGGAGGGTTGCCGAAAAGGGCAGAACAACGTCTGCTTGGCGAGCTAGTATTTATATATATTACCATAAATAGCCCTTATTTGATACGGCTTAACTTATATTTAGAAAACAACATATGTATTTTGTTTAAATTCACGGTTCAGCAGAGCAGTGGTTTAGCGCGTGCGCGCGGCTCTGCAGGTCGTGATTTCAAATCCCGCACGGTACAACTATTTGTATGAACTACAAATAATTGTACTGAAGGAGCAATTACTAGATACTACTTTATCTTGAACTTAAAAATGACATAAAAAGACAATAAACGCGTTTTACACATCTTCTAGGATTCTTTTGTAGAAGCTTATTCCTCGTCTAACCATGTTACTATACTCGTAGTGACCCCATGAATATAATATCACTTATTATAAGTCGCGTAACGACTAAAGTTCCCGCAGATTCTTCTAGTATCATTAGTTATTAAATTGGCAGGAAGATGTACTGCTAAGAGTTTACAAAAAAACATGTAATTTATCCTTTTAAAATTATACCATAAAAATAGACTATATACTATCGGAACTAGACTTAGTTGCAATATCAGTGAAATGGCAAGAGCGAAAATCATCAAGAATCCAAAACAAAATTGTTGACTATGATTTGAGATCAAGACTTGAAGAATCGCATTCTTCAGTTAAGTATTATAAACGAGGCAACAAGATTGTCAAAACTACATAAAATTTCCAGTTATAAAATGTATTTTTTCGTGCAAGTGTACGTTTTTATTCTATGGTTTTTCTTGGTCATATTCATAAATAACATTAAAGTATATTTATAACGTCTCATGGCTATAATACTCATTAGTAAGGTGGTCTTTATGAGTCTCAAATTAAGTAGCCTTTTTATTTTTTGACCTTTATAAAATTATAGTTTTAGTACAGTTGTACAGTAATAAAAGTTTCCAAAGCTTAAATTTTACAGTAAGCTGTACGTGTAACATTTAAACAAGAAATTTTTTTCGTTGACTCATGGTATTCATCAACGTTATGAAATATAATGTTCCAGATAAATATATTTTGTCACGTATGTTGAACATTCTGCCTGCGGTTCCGACTGCATGATTACAAATACACTTTTATGTTGATTTTCCATTTATTTTTTTATTTAAAATATCTCATAACTTTGGTCATTTTATCTTACTAGACATGTCCTCTTTTCTTTCTTCTTTACGCATATGGAATATATTATATATTTTTTTATAAATTACATCATAAGAATGTAAGGATTTCGTAAGTACGAGTACACTGAGTGCTAGATGATGTTTTTTTTATTTCTATAAACTTTTAATATAATTTCAAATGGTTAATTGCTTTTATTCTTTTAAATTAAAATTAATACTTCTGTATTTCAGGTTTTTTACCTTACAAACTTTCATGTTACGTAAACTAACTACATAAAAATTTGTACCTTTAACGACTTTTTATGTATAGAAGTCACGTATATAAAAAATTATATTAACTTAAAAGCACTTACCACATAATCGTTATTTACACCAAACCAAATGTAAAGTTTATAAAAGGCAATATTGTTAATTATTAATTAAATACAATACAATACACAAATACACAATATCCATTCAGCATACCATGCAATGCCATAACGTTCGAAAACATCAAAAAAAAAAATTGAGGCTACGACATACCCATGAAGCAGGAGGATATCTCGGGAACGGTGCGATCGTCTTCGTAGCAACATTGCTTGGAAGCTCGTGCTTGATGCCTCTCTTGAGACGCTGTTTTCTTCTCTCCCGCGATTTTGCTCTTAGCATAAGAGCTGCCTGCATACTTGCCAGTTTCGTGGCCGTGAGGAAGCGCGGTCAACGAACACAGCTTAGCGTTTTGCTAAGATTTAAACTCTTTCGATCGACAAAATGCACTAAACCTCGGCTTAATATTTATGTTTTTACACACCGTCTATTCACAATATTGGAGCACAGTCGTATCAATTTAATTTCAAAGTTCGCAACTACTTCTAGCGAGACTACAGAAAATTAGTTAATTTCGTAAATAAAGAAAGAGAAAAAATATTGTATTCACATCAATCGACAATTTCACTTTTATCAATGTTTCATCACAGCTCTGATTCCTTTATAACGTCACTTTAGAAATATTTATAATTGGATATAGATAGGCACGAGAAAGGCGAGAAAACTTTGTTTAATTAATTTCTAATTGAACTTTATTACCTAATACGATATGCTTAAAATGTGATAACGTACATGGAAGCAAGCGCAATTTGGCGTTTATCGTTAAACAAATCAGTTAAAAGTTTTTTAGACAATGTTGTCACTCATGTTTCGTTCCGTACGTCAAGACGCAGTCTCTGATACTTCGACGCCTGCCACCGGACGCTACTCTCCACTAGGTGTCGCTGTTTCATGGCCGGCCCACTTTTCTCACTTTGAGTATCGACACTTCTCCGTAGTACATATTAAAGTCGTCTTAAATGGCTAACGCTATAAACCAACGAAAAATGTAGCAGCGAGCTTTCAAACTCGACGCTTCTAAAAGGTGACGTCTTACATTGCATTGCCTTACGTCATACGCATGCTACAAGTACTTGACATCAAATAAAACGGTTACATTATAACTCATACTCAACTTACAAAAGACAAACTTATAGTTTAACACACAACAAAATACACCGTTACATCTAGAGTATACAATGTACATGCTAAGACTATACGTATAGACACTGAGGCACAACATCACAGGCAGTATACCTCGACGATATCGCATGGTGAGTGTGGCTCGGAGTGTAGGGCGGAGTGCGGTAGGGGCGGCGCGAGGAGGCGAGACTCCCAGTGCTGGCACGAGAAGGCGCGGACGCCGGTGGGCGCGGGGTGGACGGGACTGCGCGCGCGCGGGCTATGCGGTGCGGGCTGGCGGCCGTGCTGCCGGGCCTGCGAACCAAACTCACCTTTACAATTTCCAACAACTGCCAATCAAAGATACCTTAAAGGATAGCTTAAAAATGAATCGAAGTTTTGGGGGCGTGGCTTATTCCTTTGTCGGTGAAGCTAACGGACGACGACGTCAAAATGAAAGTGATGCAATGACTTCATAGTACGCAAATTATGAGATAGCCATACCGAGCAAGCGCTCGGAAAAAAACTAAGTAAGCGCCAAACAACATTTTTATTTATTTTAACAAAACTTCGTTATGGATTAAAAAACTGTTTTATGAAAACTTAGATATGATTATTTAATATGCCTTAAAAATTATTCCATGAAATTATTCGTAAGAATATTGTGGTGTCATCGAGAAATGTAAATAATTAGCGCCTACATTGCAATTTTTTCTATTGAGAAAATTACATGGTATCGTGTTTTCCTTTTATGCAATCCAAGATCATATAGTCAAAAATCATGTACCAAAATTTTGGTTAGTAATCTATAAAAATTAAAAAAATGTGTTAAAAAGAAAAACCACCAAAGTTTCGAGGTACTTTTAAACGAGAGTGTCTCTGGCTTTCTTATTAATTTTAACAACGCTACTACCGAATACAGTCAGCATATTTCAGAATGATCTTGTTACTGTTATTGTCCTATAGATGGCAGTATAAATGTCGTATTTATACCATAGTGTACTTAATCATTGGTTGCCAGACTTAGCCAGGAGCATTAGTGACTGCAGCACCATATGTTACGCATCTTTATAGCTTCTATTCGCGAATCTGCACATTCTTCATTATAGGGATTAGCCAAAACGATTTTGTACAATCGGTACCGTTAGAAAGATGCAGTTTTCCTCTATCGCTTCCTGTCAGTACACCACATTACACTACCATTTGTCAGAACTTAATCGGTTTGTATGACAGCCCGTAACTCTAAGAAATTATGATTGATAATTTAATTAAAAAATAGTTGAAATCAACGACGAGTACGATCGCAGTGCCAGACGTCCCCGTCTGGCACTGCGATCGTCTATCCGTCTGCCAAGCGCGATTGATGAAGAGGAACAGGGATAACTTTTGGGATTATAGTATTATTATCACACGATGGCGGGATGGCGGGTTGGTTTTTTTTTGTATTATAGAGGCACATGCACATCTTTTGATTGTACGTAAGCTCCTATACCTAAATCTATTTGATTTAAAAATGTGTGACTCTCACCTTACGGCCCGCGAGCGACGCGCCGCCCGCCGCCGCGTACATGCACCGCGGACGCGCACGCTCACCTTCCGCGGCGCACCGTCATCGTCTAGGGGGTGCTAGCGGGGAGCAAGCCAAGCGCCGCCGGCCCGCTCCGCCGCATCAGTGCCCTTACTCACGTACACCTACAACACCACGCTTCGCTATAACTAATAACACCTGTATTGATCACTTTAGACACTTCATTTTTGAGCATTTTCTTTTTTTAAATATTCTTTATTCAACTATTTGACACTGGACAACCATTCTGTTTAAACTCAGATATTTGGCAGAACGTTTTTCACACTTTTTAATTTTCTATACTTGTTAATGAAGTCACTGAAAATACAGCTGCAATCGATGTTTACAAAGTACTTTTGTATTGTTTTTACATTTAATAAAAATTAATATCGCACAATACAGACGTATTTTTGGTAAAAAGTAACATATTTACATTCACATAGACTTTCAAATAACATTATTTCTTAGCAAACAGTAACATAAATGTTTGGGCTCAATTTCAATTATAATGTTACAAAAGTTAAAACCATGGTTTTATTAGAAAGCAATTTAACGAAACATTTAAGAAGTTTTCAATAAAAATTTAAAATAACAATACATATTATAATCTACTCGTTGTATTTTATTCAATTTTATAACAATGTCTAAAAATTTACACGAAAATTATTAATAAAATATCAAGTTCTACGAGAGCCTTCGCTATCAAAATGATTTTCACTTAATTCCTCTCCAAGTCAGATATGTGCTCTTACGATAAGCTCGAATACCAGAACACCACGAAAGCGAGAATGCACATGCACTATTAAATACAGAACGCTTGAATTGAAATATCACTTATTTTGCAACTACAAAATAAATAATTCCTTTTCACTTAATTAAAACATTTTATGGTACCCTGGTACATTGAACTCTTATTAGAAATCACTTTCAAGTAACTGTACATTATTAATTTATATATCTCAAAATTAAAATTATTGACAATATTAGAAACAAAAAATAAAAGAAAATAATAATAAATCCCTGAGATTTATTATTCTTTTCTTTTATTTTTTCTCTATAATATATATATATATATATATATATATATATATATATATATATATATATATATATATATATATATATATATATATATATATTATCATCTCTATAGCAAATTAGATACTATCCTGGACATGTTTCTTGACTTTACGTATTTCTAATATATTATGTTTCATTTCACCCCAACTGTGACAGAAGATATTCATAGGTCACCTTAATGCCTACGCCCCCAATATAATAACATATTTGTTCTTAGGAATCAAAGTCAACCTTCCTAAAAGATACGCAAGAATTGAAAAGTGAAGTGCTATTTATTGAGTCTATAGCTCTCCAGATGAGGACTTTTAGAGAATCTTTTGAGAACAACCAACCTTGCAAAAAGTGCTTTTTTGTAAGGACGACGACAGACAGAAGATCGCACTTCACGGAACTTTTATCACAAATACACGTACATTTTACTTTTATATTCTAAAGTTATTGTATTCACGAAGAAATCCTAGCTTAGCTCTGTAAGAACAATCATAGATTTTTTTTAGTTTTTGATAGCAGAAACTTACATTGCCTGAAGCTTACCACGAATACATAATTAATTTTAGCCTCACATGCATAACTGTTCCTCATTATGAGCTCACTGCACTATCATTAATTAATCATTATACAGGATCAATATTTGTAATACAAACCACTAATACTAATGTTTTAGTAATAGTTCTAGGTACTTGTTATTATGAAATCAGGACATAGCCACATTATTGAACTAAATGTTGATGGTAATTGATTTCTTACTCGTTTAAGTTAAGTATGCATAAAGGCAATATCTTACATACATCTCATTACTAAATATCTCCCCCTAATCGAGTTTTTTTAGCACTGAGCACAAGATTTTTTGTGGCAGGGAAAAGTAAAACATGCAAGTCATGGCATTCTCTGCGATGGTTTCTTTCACTGTTTAGTAAGAAATATTAGTAGTGACGAAGGGGATCACACTCGGATTGCTCGAGGACTATGAAATATCGTTGATGTCGCCGCAATCGAATCAAGACTCTATAACGAGCGTTTTTGTCTCTACACTATGCGGCTTAAATCATTTATCATAGATATATGTGTGCGGTATTAAATGTTTAAGATAGCACTTATGAGTCTATTAACTACCACGGTATTTCAGTTATAATATACTATATGATAGTATAAAACACTGTAAGAGTTATTTGGTACACAATTTTAATATTTGTTACAAAAATTAGTGTTATTTTATTGCATTATCTTTAATATTATTACACGTAAAAAAGAGCCTTTGGAAACATATAAAAAGGTAATAATTTTACATAATATGGCAAACAGTTTAAATTTATACATATAATTAAATGATTTTAATTTATTATAATTAATAATGTTGAAAAAATATTTTTAAACGAAACGAGATTTTTCGTTACTAGGGAGAAAAAATACATCTTAACTTATTTAAAATTGGAGCTTCCCAGACGAGCAATAATTAAGCATTTGCTTAATCGAGGATAAGATAAATTTGATTAAAATCTCACTTTAGAATTTTAGAATCGATCTACTTAAGAATCTAAAATTTACTTTATGTTTAAAGATTTATTTTAATATCTTTAAACATAAAGTAAAAGGCAACTTTTAATTAAACAAATAAAATAAAGTAAATTCTATATAACAGCTTTGAAACTCGGTGCTGACATAGTGTATGGAAGAATTAATTATGATATTATGACGATTGCTTTTCCTTTTTTTTTTTTTTTTTATAGAAGAGGGGGCAAACGAGCATGCGGCTCACCTGATGTTAAGTGACTACCGCCGCCCATGATCAACCGCAACACCAGGAGAATTGCGGGTGCGTTGCCGGCCCTTTAGAAAGGAGTAAGTTCCTCTTTCAAAAAGTGGTAATTAAATAAACTAAAAAAGAAATCCATATTTCCCTTAATTAAAAAAAACCTTTATATAAAAAAAATTTTTATACCTATGTTGTGACAAAAAGAACAGCTTTATAATTTCACTATTTTCGGATGAGTAACGATGCTCTGCTTACATTTGTGAATTGCCGCCTGGGTGTATTCGTTTTGTGCGTTATAATTCTGTGATTAATGTAGAAGGTAAGAACGTTGACTGATGATTTTAAAACTATATATATACCATATTTAAAGCTAATTAAATTAAAGTTGCAAATCTCGATATCTCAAAGTCGTTATAACTTTAATGGAATAAATGATCAAAACTGTTCCGAGGAGCTTGTCGAAGCGACCTGCGCTAATCTAAATTCATACTGTTATAACGTAAAGTGTTTGCCAACTTGTGTGCACGATGCCTACTAGAATTATGAAACGAATTCTCTATGACGGATTCTGTTACGTGTACTTTAGTAGTTTAGTACTTCAGTCAAGTCGAAGTTTTCAGTTTGTTTGATGACAAGTTACACCATCCTCATAAGGCAATACTTACTTACTCGATAAAGTAAAATCCACTTTTTATATCGGAACTTAGTCTACAAAATATGAAATTAAACCGCTGCATTTATTAGAAATAATAAAGATTATATATACTACTTACTATGTTATCTTGCCTTGTTTTATTATATTGATATCACTGCAGCATCTTTCACATATAAGAAGTCGTTAGTAAGGCAAAATGTGTTAAAGTTAAAAGTTGAAAGTTACCCCCACTATACGCCCCACTGCTGGATACAGGCCTCCTCTCATTTTTGAGAGGGTTTTAGGGCAAGGAAATGTCCGCCGCGCTGCCCCAATGCGTGTTAACGAATTTTACATGTCTGAAATACTTTTTTTCTTATTTCTCATTCATGCAGGTTTCTTACCCAGAACTTAAATTTCAGTTAACAATTTCATTTGTACCTGTGGGGATCGAACCGGTGTTGCTCGCGTACTGTGAAATTTACATACGACTCCACCAAGTCAGTAATTCATTCTTGGGGCGATGTACGCTTTTACAACAAAATCCCAGAAAATATACAAAATTTTATTTTATACTAAGTTATTAAACTAAGTTTGTACAAAAAAGGTTATTAAGGAATTTACGGATAATAATAATCCCTGGGAAGGGTGATCGTTACCAAGTTATTTCTAATTTGTCTTGTGTTGTTAATTGTAAACATGCTTTTAAGCTATTATTGAAAAAAAAATAGTCCCGCTGGGTTTCTTGCTGGTTCATTCCAGGACAGAAGTTTTTTTTGCGAACCAGTGGTAAATGAAAAAAGTAACTTTCATTAACTTACTTATTACTTAATAATAAACATTGTTATAATCTACATTGAATAAAAAAGTTTCTGTTTCTGTTATAGCGAGTTCTTAGCCCCTGAGCTACCACGGCTCTTATGTTAAAGTGTCGTTAAATAAATATAATAATTTCCTCTAAACTAATTTTCAGTCACTGCTGCCAGTATTAATAGAGACTAGCCGTCTGCGTTGCAAAGGATTGCAAGTGTGGTGGGCTCTTTAGTCCCAAGCTCTTATAGTCATATGGGACTGTAATACAAAACGACCTTAGAAAGATGCAACGATCAACGTCTCTACGTACTTTCCGAGGTGCGGGGGTGAAATTAACTTGACAAAAACTAATGTTCATACCCGCGACCACATTAATAATTAATATTAATACAAACTATAACATGAAAGATGTAGAGTTCAGCATTAAACACAACAAATTTTGTTTATGCATAAGTACATAACTTGTCTGTAATTTGGAACTTGAATCAAACAGCGCAGGTACGTGATATATTACAAGTCTAAGTACTTTAGACTGTGTTTAAGCTATGTAACCTTGATATTTATCATACATATAAAATATATTAATGCAAAATGTGTCTACCGGGAATAATTACTAAACACGTCTTATTTAAACATTTTTAATGATTGTAAATTTTAGAGTTTTGGAGTTTCAAAATATCAAAAGGTAGGTATAATCAATATCGTAACTCAAGATCTTCCATATATATATATATATATATATATATATATATATATATATATATATATATATATATATATATATATATATATATATATATATATATATATATATATATTATGGTATTGTTCGAAGAGTAATAATTTGTTGGATACTAATTGGTAAAACACTTTTCTGCTTAGAAGTCCATCAGAGTAGACCTCACCTTTATATATTTATGCTAAAAACACCAGTAGGTACCTTCACTTTTGCATTCCGATATGTAGGATATGAAGACTAGTAAAAATACAGCCTATAACGAATTTCTTTTTCTCGTTGTGACAGCGTCTTTCTAAGCTTTTTGTTTGCAAATGAAAACTTTTCATATAAAGTTATTCTTTGTATGAAAAGTTTTCATTAGAAAGTTAAATTTTTTACGTGATGTATTAGAAAACCAAGTAACATTTAATCATAAATTTGTTGATAGCACCACATCTGGGATGCCGAAATATCTTTTTGCACAAAGCTTAATAATTATTTTAACGGTTACGTTCAGGGTTATATAAAGTTCAAAGAACGTTTAGATTGACCGATAACAAAATAATATCGTGTTATAGAGGGTAAGAAATATCACGTACCGAATAGCGGTAGAAATTATTTTAATTGCTTCTAGGCGACTGTTAAATTAATAAAATACTTCTCCTATAACACGGAATTTATAAACAGTTATTGCAGAATATAGGTAATTGTACATAGAAGATTTTTTAAGATATAGAATTGATGTATTTTGCATTGTGGTGGGGGCTTATACCCGTAACACAAGGCAAAATATATCAATTCTAAGTACAAAATTAATAACTAAATTTCGTATTATAGTATCCGTTATCAAAGAAACGAGACATATAGTATTTTCAATCGCTAATTGGCTTACAAATTGCGACTACGGAAAAACCGCTAGGCGTGAGAGTGCCCTTTTGTTCAACGAACCTTTACGGGCTATTGATTAAGAAACTACTATATATGCTTATCAACGATCTTCTTAAGTTAGCTTTCGTAATCAGTTTTTAAAAAAAGCACTTACAAGTCTTGGTGAACTGTGTAAAGATTTCCTATTTTGCTTGTTACGTAATTATACTAATCTCGTAGCAGTGCTGCGTCTTCACTACGAAAAGCGTAGCTGCTTGATATCATACACGTATTTTTTTATATTTCTATTTAAATAAAACGTTTGTTGTTCTGAGACCTTAAAACATGGTTCAGCGTCTTAAAAAACCCAAATGGAATTAAAACTATTCAGAGCACCGTAATCAAGCAAACGATAGCAGAGAAATTTATTTGCAGTCGTTCCAAGTCCTGAGTAGTGCTTTGACAAGTTTTATTTCAAACAACTTGAATTTTAAATGAAATAAAATTAGGTTTGAAGTTTTTAAGTACATGCAAACGAATATATTTCATGTTATAGGGAAAACGTATGAACAAAACTTTTGGAAATTAAAACCGAACGTAAAATTGACCAACAATAACGATATAATTTTAATATGATATTTTATCTTGAAAAATATCATAATTTTTAACATAATGTATATTTAGAGAACTATTTATTATTTTAGTTTTTACAAAACAAATAAACAGTTTTTGCAGTAATAACTAACTCCAGTGCAGTGCCAAGAACGCTGGCTGCGTTTCCTCGCAAAATGGCGATAAAATACTAAGCCTCTGGGTGGGAAAAGTGTTCTTTTGTCACCAGCATACAGAGTGTATCCGTGTCCAGATAAAGTTCGTTTATAAATTCACTTGAACATGAACTGGTACTGATATTTATGCTCTTTACTACATTGCAGTGCACGAGAGAAGGAGAGAGAGAGAGAGAGAGAGAGAGAGAGAGAGAGAGAGAGAGAGATGAGAGCAGTTGGACTCCTAGACAAAATAGTCGTATAACCTGGATAGGCAGCAGCTTTACCGGGGTAAAGTGTCAATACTTCGTTCACCAACCCGTCTGCCTAGCGTTAGAGAAAGTGGGCAAATCTTTTTTTAGTACATATCACTAGACGCGTTTTTGAAAAGACCTATAGCCAGCAGTGATCCTTGGTTCAGCCAACCTTATTTTTATATTAATAGTATAGTTGTTGCACGAATGGGTCGGCTCGACCGGGGAAGGACCACGCTCTCACAGATCACCAGCGTAAAATAGCAGCTTAATGCTGCTGTGTTTTGTATGGTGAGTTTAGAGAAACGGACACCCTTTTTACTGGAAAATAGACGTTCCATCTTAGTCCGCACGGCTGACAACGCATCTGCATTTTGATTCGCAAACGAGGTTAGATGTAAATGTCTATGGGCCCCAGCAACCACTTACCATCAGGTGGACTGTGTACTGTATTAATACGTTACAGCTCGCAGCTGTTATAAAATAAGATAGTCCTAGAAAAGTCCTTGGCGTTGACTTTGCCATTAAAGAACAACATGGATAACAGGAAAAAATAATTTAAAGTTAAAATATGATGCGTTGTAATGTTTATTATTAGAATTTTGTAAACTTAAAGGAAATTCTTAAAATCAAAAAAAATCTAAACGATAAACAATTATAATAATGATAATTTTATTAAGGTGGGTACATCAATCGTAGGCGTAGTCATAGTGGAATTTTAACTTAAATCAGTGATGAAATAAATAACGGTTAACAAACGTAATTTTAACTTGTTCTGTGGATAAACAATAATACCAAACATGGAGTACTCAAATTGTGTAGCGATTAACAATAGGTACGATGAACGCTACCCGACCGCATGACAACTTAAATGGGTTAAATGGTCAAGTGACGTAATCGAATGATCAAGTTCCACTACTAAGGAACGCTACCCTCACGAGAATAACGCCAATGAATGCCTACCCAATAATTAAAACTGAAGGTCGTATTGTTACTACATCCGTTCTTATTATCGCGGTAGGAAGTGAAAAAAATTCATAAAATTTTATATTGGATAGTTGTATTTACATACTTTCATTGTTGTTTGAATCGATAACAATAATTAATATTCAGAGTTTGTTGTACAATTCACTGGGCAGCCATACAGATCATATCATAATGCCATAATTATACTCGTTGACACTGATCCGGTTATCCGAATTAAATTTTATGGGATGACATCGGAAGAATTTCTAAATCATGTATTTTAATCAATACTAGTCACAATTTATTTAAAATTGTTAGGTAATTAATAAGATAACCTGGTCAATCACGACACAGCACAACATAATTTAAGAATAGGGAAATTTAAATATAAATGCTATGTGAAATAGACAAAAATATATTTTTGTTTTTAGAACACTTACGTGAAAAAAGAACTATCAGTCCAGTCCATCCGATGAATAGTGCCTACTACTTGCAAAATAAATAAATAAATATTATCTGTAAATAAATTAATGATCAAAACTTATTATTATAGCGTTTGAAAACATAATTCACATTGACAAAGTTTCGAGATCTTCAAATGGCATAAATATGTAATCATAACATAAATAAATTATTTTTATTTTAGTGATAGCCCTTGCAAAATCGTGGAAATTTTTGGGAAAAATTCTTATGCGTGGAGTCATAGCAGAGTTAATAGCTCATGTACGTCACCCTATTAAGATATTGATCAAGGTGAGATAAATAATACCTATCACTTACAGCTATTACGAGTATAATATTTTCAAATACATCAAATCAGTACGGGAGAGAATTGAAATTGCTATTTATTTTGATGATAAAAGATAAATGAGTGTTACTATATTTTTTTCATGGACGTATGAATAAAAAGCTGTTGTACTTGGCTCATAAGACAAGCAAGTTATTATTTCGATTTTTAATGATGACGTTCAGTCCACCTGAAAATAATTAATGGTTCTTAGGAACTAATAATATAATATAAATTAATATAGGAAATTTATGGAGTCTTTCGGCTATACACAAAGACTCCATAAATTTCCTATGTTATAAAATAATTTTCAGATGCTTAGTCGCACAGGACATTACGCTGCTATTTTGCGCTGGTATTCTGCAGCATGGTCTATTCCCAACCAATCTATAACTGCAGTATCAACTGTATAGCTGCAGTATGAATCTACCATTGTTATTATTTTTGCTGTAATTCATGTGAAAAATATTTTTTACTTTGTTATAAAGCTTTTATCAAGATGTTTTCCTTCGCTGACGAAAATACGATACATTTACAGTTTTAAATTACAATTAACTTCCTTAGTACTGGCGGAAATCGAATTTTGGTTGTCACGTATTCTAAAATCAAGGATAAACCTATTCAGATAACTTTATATAAACATGCGTCTAACACGTATTTAAATAAACAAATTTGTAGCAATAAAAACAATCAGTTTTATCCGTGTAAAAAATTCCTGAGAATTCCGTATTGCAGAACCGGAGATATATTCAATATGAAACTTGCAGGCAAGGGTAATAAGAAACTTGTAGGTAAGTCCAATGTATACTTTTTAACAAATTCTTATCAGAATTTTGTATAGTTACATTAAACTAATCCTTTCTAGTTTTTAAAAGTCAATCTCTTGATGTACGCCTATTTAATTTGCAATTTAAATTTCACACGCACTCAGAAATTAAATGAGCTCAGACTGGTTACATGGAAAATTAACCAGGTCGGATGCTTTCCCCTCAAAGGCTATTCAAAACCTCGCTACGTATAGACCATTGAAATTCAAAATACACGCAGTGGAGGTGCATTAAAACTTTTATCTAGAATATCTTGTGTTACTTTTAAATAGTAAAATCTTCAGAAAACTGCTTTTGGTTTTAAGAGACATTAGTGGTTTTACACGAAAACCTTTTTATTCTTGGCTTCAAAATAAAAGTATTACAATAAATCATATTGTCTGTGTTGCCTAGATAAATATTGGTGAAGTAGCCCCAAGGTCTTAGAATCCACGATACTGCATGTTATTTTTTTCAAAGCTATCCTATCATTCGACACCAAATTGCGGGAATAGGGTCTGATCAAAAAATTTTAATGGTGCTTCAGGGTAGCTTTCTCGAGCCGATCTTTTTGTTTAAAACAGACCTTATAAAACTCAAATTATCACAGTCTGAAACAAATTATAATGCGGTTTATACTATTGCCTTACTTTCCGCAAGCCTGGGAAGAAGTGAGAAAGTTGGCCAAGGACGGAATGAAGGGGTTGGATTGCAACCTTTTGAAATGTAATGCGAAAAAATCGAAGTACAAGCGTTCCCACAGAACTCGTACTACTATTCTATTGATGCAAAATGATATTCCAGTCCATACTTGTAACGCTTTGCATCATAAATGACAAGGTAAGTGAGTATCACTGTTGAACACAACCTTCCTTCAAACAGCATATTTCGTACCTCTCAAATCAGGTCAAGAAGGTCATTTACATAATGAATCTGTTCCGGAACTATGCAGGTAAAAGTACGTAGTAACTTTTTTCCAGTTAAAGAGGACCCAAATAGGGGTTATAAAGGACACCAAGGTATTGTGAGTTTACTGTTGTTTACTCCGTCAGCTGTATTAAAAACTCACGGGCCTGGAATTCAGTCACCTAACCACGAATATTCAGTCGGTCAACGTGCACACAATAGTCAGTTTCAGTTGTCAAATTTGTTTTTGCGCAACGCCTACCGTAGATCTCACAATAACCATTTTTTCAACAGAATTATCTAAGACTGTGACATCAAAAAATTTCCCACCTCGAAAGCTAACCACGATGTACAAAGGTTTCTCACCACATTGAACCATGATGTCACAAAAAACTTTTTGGTTATTGCTAAGCAATATGAAATCCACATACAATGTCTATGTAAGTTAACATTAAAGCATTAACCCTTAGGCGTTCCACTGCAGTCATATCACTCAGCACAGCACTCATATCATAATGCCATAATTATACTCGTTGACACTGATCCGGTTATCCGAATTAAATTTTATGGGATGACATCGGAAGAATTTCTAAATCATGTATTTTAATCAATACTAGTCACAATTTATTTAAAATTGTTAAGGTAATTAATAAGATAACCTGGTCAATCACGACACAGCACAACATAATTTAAGAATAGGGAAATTTAAATATAAATGCTATGTGAAATAGACAAAAATATATTTTTGTTTTTAGAACACTTACGTGAAAAAAGAACTATCAGTCCAGTCCATCCGATGAATAGTGCCTACTACTTGCAAAATAAATAAATAAATATTATCTGTAAATAAATTAATGATCAAAACTTATTATTATAGCGTTTGAAAACATAATTCACATTGACAAAGTTTCGAGATCTTCAAATGGCATAAATATGTAATCATAACATAAATAAATTATTTTTATTTTAGTGATAGCCCTTGCAAAATCGTGGAAATTTTTGGGAAAAATTCTTATGCGTGGAGTCATAGCAGAGTTAATAGCTCATGTACGTCATCCTATTAAGATATTGATCAAGGTGAGATAAATAATACCTATCACTTACAGCTATTACGAGTATAATATTTTCAAATACATCAAATCAGTACGGGAGAGAATTGAAATTGCTATTTATTTTGATGATAAAAGATAAATGAGTGTTATTATATTTTTTTCATGGACGTATGAATAAAAAGCTGTTGTACTTGGCTCATAAGACAAGCAAGTTATTATTTCGATTTTTAATGATGACGCTCAGTCCACCTGAAAATAATTAATGGTTCTTAGGAACTAATAATATAATATAAATTAATATAGGAAATTTATGGAGTCTTTCGGCTATACACAAAGACTCCATAAATTTCCTATGTTATAAAATAATTTTCAGATGCTTAGTCGCACAGGACATTACGCTGCTATTTTGCGCTGGTATTCTGCAGCATGGTCTATTCCCAACCAATCTATAACTGCAGTATCAACTGTATAGCTGCAGTATGAATCTACCATTGTTATTATTTTTGCTGTAATTCATGTGAAAAATATTTTTTACTTTGTTATAAAGCTTTTATCAAGATGTTTTCCTTCGCTGACGAAAATACGATACATTTACAGTTTTAAATTACAATTAACTTCCTTAGTACTGGCGGAAATCGAATTTTGGTTGTCACGTATTCTAAAATCAAGGATAAACCTATTCAGATAACTTTATATAAACATGCGTCTAACACGTATTTAAATAAACAAATTTGTAGCAATAAAAACAATCAGTTTTATCCGTGTAAAAAATTCCTGAGAATTCCGTATTGCAGAACCGGAGATATATTCAATATGAAACTTGCAGGCAAGGGTAATAAGAAACTTGTAGGTAAGTCCAATGTATACTTTTTAACAAATTCTTATCAGAATTTTGTATAGTTACATTAAACTAATCCTTTTTAGTTTTTAAAAGTCAATCTCTTGATGTACGCCTATTTAATTTGCAATTTAAATTTCACACGCACTCAGAAATTAAATGAGCTCAGACTGGTTACATGGAAAATTAATCAGGTCGGATGCTTTCCCCTCAAAGGCTATTCAAAACCTCGCTACGTATAGACCATTGAAATTCAAAATACACGCAGTGGAGGTGCATTAAAACTTTTATCTAGAATATCTTGTGTTACTTTTAAATAGTAAAATCTTCAGAAAACTGCTTTTGGTTTTAAGAGACATTAGTGGTTTTACACGAAAACCTTTTTATTCTTGGCTTCAAAATAAAAGTATTACAATAAATCATATTGTCTGTGTTGCCTAGATAAATATTGGTGAAGTAGCCCCAAGGTCTTAGAATCCACGATACTGCATGTTATTTTTTTCAAAGCTATCCTATCATTCGACACCAAATTGCGGGAATAGGGTCTGATCAAAAAATTTTAATGGTGCTTCAGGGTAGCTTTCTCGAGCCGATCTTTTTGTTTAAAACAGACCTTATAAAACTCAAATTATCACAGTCTGAAACAAATTATAATGCGGTTTATACTATTGCCTTACTTTCCGCAAGCCTGGGAAGAAGTGAGAAAGTTGGCCAAGGACGGAATGAAGGGGTTGGATTGCAACCTTTTGAAATGTAATGCGAAAAAATCGAAGTACAAGCGTTCCCACAGAACTCGTACTACTATTCTATTGATGCAAAATGATATTCCAGTCCATACTTGTAACGCTTTGCATCATAAATGACAAGGTAAGTGAGTATCACTGTTGAACACAACCTTCCTTCAAACAGCATATTTCGTACCTCTCAAATCAGGTCAAGAAGGTCATTTACATAATGAATCTGTTCCGGAACTATGCAGGTAAAAGTACGTAGTAACTTTTTTCCAGTTAAAGAGGACCCAAATAGGGGTTATAAAGGACACCAAGGTATTGTGAGTTTACTGTTGTTTACTCCGTCAGCTGTATTAAAAACTCACGGGCCTGGAATTCAGTCACCTAACCACGAATATTCAGTCGGTCAACGTGCACACAATAGTCAGTTTCAGTTGTCAAATTTGTTTTTGCGCAACGCCTACCGTAGATCTCACAATAACCATTTTTTCAACAGAATTATCTAAGACTGTGACATCAAAAAATTTCCCACCTCGAAAGCTAACCACGATGTACAAAGGTTTCTCACCACATTGAACCATGATGTCACAAAAAACTTTTTGGTTATTGCTAAGCAATATGAAATCCACATACAATGTCTATGTAAGTTAACATTAAAGCATTAACCCTTAGGCGTTCCACTGCAGTCATATCACTCAGCACAGCACTCATATCATAATGCCATAATTATACTCGTTGACACTGATCCGGTTATCCGAATTAAATTTTATGGGATGACATCGGAAGAATTTCTAAATCATGTATTTTAAACAATACTAGTCACAATTTATTTAAAATTGTTAGGTAATTAATAAGATAACCTGGTCAATCACGACACAGCACAACATAATTTAAGAATAGGGAAATTTAAATATAAATGCTATGTGAAATAGACAAAAATATATTTTTGTTTTTAGAACACTTACGTGAAAAAAGAACTATCAGTCCAGTCCATCCGATGAATAGTGCCTACTACTTGCAAAATAAATAAATAAATATTATCTGTAAATAAATTAATGATCAAAACTTATTATTATAGCGTTTGAAAACATAATTCACATTGACAAAGTTTCGAGATCTTCAAATGGCATAAATATGTAATCATAACATAAATAAATTATTTTTATTTTAGTGATAGCCCTTGCAAAATCGTGGAAATTTTTGGGAAAAATTCTTATGCGTGGAGTCATAGCAGAGTTAATAGCTCATGTACGTCACCCTATTAAGATATTGATCAAGGTGAGATAAATAATACCTATCACTTACAGCTATTACGAGTATAATATTTTCAAATACATCAAGTCAGTACGGGAGAGAATTGAAATTGCTATTTATTTTGATGATAAAAGATAAATGAGTGTTATTATATTTTTTTCATGGATGTATGAATAAAAAGCTGTTGTACTTGGCTCATAAGACAAGCAAGTTATTATTTCGATTTTTAATGATGACGCTCAGTCCACCTGAAAATAATTAATGGTTCTTAGGAACTAATAATATAATATAAATTAATATAGGAAATTTATGGAGTCTTTCGGCTATACACAAAGACTCCATAAATTTCCTATGTTATAAAATAATTTTCAGATGCTTAGTCGCACAGGACATTACGCTGCTATTTTGCGCTGGTATTCTGCAGCATGGTCTATTCCCAACCAATCTATAACTGCAGTATCAACTGTATAGCTGCAGTATGAATCTACCATTGTTATTATTTTTGCTGTAATTCATGTGAAAAATATTTTTTACTTTGTTATAAAGCTTTTATCAAGATGTTTTCCTTCGCTGACGAAAATACGATACATTTACAGTTTTAAATTACAATTAACTTCCTTAGTACTGGCGGAAATCGAATTTTGGTTGTCACGTATTCTAAAATCAAGGATAAACCTATTGAGATAACTTTATATAAACATGCGTCTAACACGTATTTAAATAAACAAATTTGTAGCAATAAAAACAATCAGTTTTATCCGTGTAAAAAATTCCTGAGAATTCCGTATTGCAGAACCGGAGATATATTCAATATGAAACTTGCAGGCAAGGGTAATAAGAAACTTGTAGGTAAGTCCAATGTATACTTTTTAACAAATTCTTATCAGAATTTTGTATAGTTACATTAAACTAATCCTTTCTAGTTTTTAAAAGTCAATCTCTTGATGTACGCCTATTTAATTTGCAATTTAAATTTCACACGCACTCAGAAATTAAATGAGCTCAGACTGGTTACATGGAAAATTAATCAGGTCGGATGCTTTCCCCTCAAAGGCTATTCAAAACCTCGCTACGTATAGACCATTGAAATTCAAAATACACGCAGTGGAGGTGCATTAAAACTTTTATCTAGAATATCTTGTGTTACTTTTAAATAGTAAAATCTTCAGAAAACAGCTTTTGGTTTTAAGAGACATTAGTGGTTTTACACGAAAACCTTTTTATTCTTGGCTTCAAAATAAAAGTATTACAATAAATCATATTGTCTGTGTTGCCTAGATAAATATTGGTGAAGTAGCCCCAAGGTCTTAGAATCCACGATACTGCATGTTATTTTTTTCAAAGCTATCCTATCATTCGACACCAAATTGCGGGAATAGGGTCTGATCAAAAAATTTTAATGGTGCTTCAGGGTAGCTTTCTCGAGCCGATCTTTTTGTTTAAAACAGACCTTATAAAACTCAAATTATCACAGTCTGAAACAAATTATAATGCGAATTATAATGTGATGCTATTGCCTTACTTTCCGCAAGCCTGGGAAGAAGTGAGAAGGTTGGCCAAGGACGGAATGAAGGGGTTGGATTGCAACCTTTTGAAATGTAATGCGAAAAAATCGAAGTACAAGCGTTCCCACAGAACTCGTACTACTATTCTATTGATGCAAAATGATATTCCAGTCCATACTTGTAACGCTTTGCATCATAAATGACAAGGTAAGTGAGTATCACTGTTGAACACAATCTTCCTTCAAACAGCATATTTCGTACCTCTCAAATCAGGTCAAGAAGGTCATTTACATAATGAATCTGTTCCGGAACTATGCAGGTAAAAGTACGTAGTAACTTTTTTCCAGTTAAAGAGGACCCAAATAGGGGTTATAAAGGACACCAAGGTATTGTAAGTTTACTGTTGTTTACTCCGTCAGCTGTATTAAAAACTCACGGGCCTGGAATTCAGTCACCTAACCACGAATATTCAGTCGGTCAACGTGCACACAATAGTCAGTTTCAGTTGTCAAATTTGTTTTTGCGCAACGCCTACCGTAGATCTCACAATAACCATTTTTTCAACAGAATTATCTAAGACTGTGACATCAAAAAATTTCCCACCTCGAAAGCTAAACACGATGTACAAAGGTTTCTCACCACATTGAACCATGATGTCACAAAAAACTTTTTGGTTATTGCTAAGCAATATGAAATCCACATACAATGTCTATGTAAGTTAACATTAAAGCATTAACCCTTAGGCGTTCCACTGCAGGGCACAAACTTTTCCATACATTTCTGAGAGGTTTAAAATAGGTAAATTTCAAAAAAAAATCCCTCCTGCTGCCACAATGCGTTTTGATGATCTTTTTATGATGTTTTCTTTTAATTTCTCAGACATACAGTTTGCACCGCCAGACACGTAATTACCATCTAAAATTGCAATGGTAAATGCAATTGCTTAGTCCTTAAGTTACTATGGCTTTTATGTGTTAATATATAAATACTATAAATAAAAACTATAACAAATTGTATTAGAGCATACCAGCGTAAAATAGCAGCCTAATACAGCTGTGTTTCACGGTATGACACCTTTTACTGGAAACTATTATATTTAACTATTTTATTCCGTCTTAGTCTTCAGGGGTGATAATGCATCTGCATTTTGATTCATATCATGAGTCATAGCATCCACTTACCATCAGATGGACTGTGTATTCGTTTGTCAGCCTTATGCTATAAAAATTGTATCAAAGGTAATGCAACTAAATATTAATATAAATAATAAAATTTAAAAACGAAGAGGTGTAATGTAATATGGTACATTTAATATCAATAATGAATAACAATAATGAATATTTGAGAATCTGGTTATTTAGTTATACTTTAGAGAATATAATAAAATTTGAAAACCGTACTTGTAAGTAAGTAATACCTACCGATAAAATATTTATGTAATAGAAGTCAAATTTAGTGTACTGTCCTTTTTTCCCTGGAAATTAGTTTTAGAAATAAATGATTTTTACTGTAATGTTTTGTACTATATTTTATATGGCTAACTATTAACTTGAAAAATAATCATAAAAACAAAAACTTCGAAAACACATTATTAAAAGTGATATATAAATATGAAAGTGATTTTTCACCGTGGCGGTGTGTCGTCAGTGTTAATGTAGATTTAATAACCATGGTTTAGAATAAAGGGACTGAATTATCACAGGTTTCTGTATCGTAAATATTCTTCGGAAGTCAGATTTTAAAGCAGATTTGATAATGATTGTTTGGATACTAATTATGTAACTTGACACAGTGCTATGTGGTAGCAGTGTAAGAATATCCAAACAAATCAGCAGGTGCGGTTGCCAACCCGCTTGGGAAGTGAAGCAACTATGGCAAATGTCCCCCCATGAGGCAATCTAATCATAGGGTAGACCTATGTTCAGCAGTGAAATTTAATACGCTGTAACGGTAACGATTTTAACACCACCCGTTGTTTGTGTTAGTAAACTGTTAAAACAGTTCGTGATTTTAATTTATTAAAGCGGAAGGTCCGCAACTGAGGCTCCTTCTTTACATATATGCAAAAGATCTTGTAACAACTTCCGCACTAGTATGATCTGCACTTCGTGTAAACCAAGTTAGGATACACTTTAACGTTAGCTTAGAAACGAGGTTATGAAATTCAGGATTTTGAGACTTAAATATGAGGCAAGCGAAAATGTATGTTATTTCACATAAACTTTTTGCGCTAGTCCACCTCATGCAGACAGTCTATTCCATCAAGTTCATACGAAAATGAAAAAGCTTTTTTATATGCATGCAATATTTATTCTGTCCTTAGTTCAAGTGAGAGAAGAGTTTACCCAGAATTGAACTGATGGTGATGATAGTAACAATTTTTGTAGCTTGTAAAATTACAGCTGATTTAGGTCTTGAATAGAGAATATAAATTGTTACTTATTATCTATCAATCCATATATTACAGCCTGATTGTATCATAGGAGGGATTTTGCCATAGTTTTTTTTTATAGGAAAAGGTTGACCAGCGAGCACACAGTCTACCTGATGGTAAGTGGTTGCTGTGGCCCATAGACATCTACATCTATCCTCGTTTGCGAATCAAAATGAAGACGCGTTGTCAGCCTTGAGGACTAAGATGGGATGCCTCTTTTCCAGTAAAAAGGGTCTTTGGTTCTCTACACTCACCATACGAAAAACAGCAGCATTAAGCTGCTATTTGACTATGGTATTCTTGCCCAATTTGTCGGCAGACCGGTAACCGCAGTTTTTATAATTTTGAGTTGTTATCACGAAGATGCTGTTAGACATCTCCTATTTCAGTACCCAGATGTTCTCTTTCGCATCTTACAAAACCCACGGGACGACATGGGTTGGTATATATTATTTAACCGAAACTAAACGGTTATTGTAAATTAATTGATTATGTTTGTTCTTAATGTATATAAATATAAGTACCCGGTTGACCGAGCTTTGTTCGGTATTTTTCGCTCGGTTTTTTTTAATTCGTGTGTTTTGGAAATCATATTTAGATACAAATTACATACTTATGAAATACTAATAATATTTTTTGATCTTAGCGACATAATAGAAAAAACCGAACTGGTTATTTGAATAAAAAATCATGAGTGCAATTAGTTTAATTAAAATTGTCGTGTTTTTAAAAAATACTAAAAAAGGGCTCGAAAACATAGATTTTCTCAAAAAAGAAAGGAACTTGAAATTTTTTTTTAAAAAAGTCGGTCCGGTCGGTCTGGGCTCGAACCGTATATATATATATATATATACATATACGTCAAAGGCGACGCTCTAGAATTTTACTTGTACTTTATTCAATTTTAAACGATCCAAGGTCGCCTTCTTATCTTAAGGACAGTTTTCATTTTTTTCACGACGATCGACGGTCGAACATCCCGACAGTCAAACCGTCTGAGGTTAAGGTTTCCACAGCATAAGTCAATTTTTTTTAGGTCGTATTTGACGGTACAAGCCATACAACTTTGGAACACCCTCCCCAACGATATTAAGAATGCCACAAATAAAAAAGTCTTCAAAGTTCTGCTCCGAGAACATTACCTGAAGGAAACTACTAATTAACATTATTTTCCTTAATTTTTGTCTTTCTTTTCTTCTTTTTTACTTCAAATATTTATTTCATTATATATTATTCAAACATCATATTATATATATATATATATATATATATATATATATATATATATATATATATATATATATATATATATAGTATATTTTAATGTATGTATATATTTTAATGTAATTATTTACGTATAATGGTCGCACCTGCCAACAATTGTCCTTGGCACCCAGGGTTGAATGGCAGAGAATGCCACATGGCATTAAGTCCGCCCTATGTACCCCTTTAGCTTAAGGTGTTACGTTTAAGTTTTTAAATAAATAAATATATATATATATATATATATATATATATATATATATATATATATACATACATGAATTACTCGTTTAAAGGCATAGGATAATACACAGTATGTATGTTGGTTCACAAAATCCGTCACCACATTTAGTTTTAAAAGCGACTTAAAGCAAGGCTAGAAAAACTATTTTTAACTTTTTTTATAGGATAGGGTCACAAACGAGCAAATAGATCACCTGATGGGCCACTTCCCATCAGGTGATCTATTGTGATATATCTATGCTGTGTCCCATAGACATCTACATTTATCCTTAATTAAAAATCAAAATGCAGATACGTTGTCACCCCTGAGCACTAAGATGGAATGCCTCTTGTCCAGTAAGAAGGGTCTCCGGTTCTTTACAATCACCATACGAAACATAGCAGCATTAAACTGCTTTTTTATGCTGGTACGGTGTGAGATACATTATATTCGACATACCTGATATTAAATAGCCAGAGAAGCGATTAAAAGCGGCGTCAAAGGTGCAAAGCGTCTGGTAATGTGATTGGCTCTGTGACGCATGTCAGGCGTGAATGATATACTATTGGAAAGATCCAGTCGTCCATTGTTTTTGAACTCATGAAGTTGGACTCATGATGAGTAAGCATTTGTATTCTATTGAGTATATTACTTACGTAAGTTTATATATACGCGTATATATATATATATATATATATATATATATATATATATATATATATATATATATATATATATATATATATATATATATATATATTAAATGTTTTGTCTTAAGCTAAATTTTACACCACACTTTCACTTCACTTGACATGTTTCACCTAAACTCTTGTCTGACCGAAGCGTCATCAAAATTAAGAAGTAGGTCACGAGCACAACGTCAAGAAGTTTAGAGTATCCGCTATAGGAAAGCTAACTCGGCTTTGTCATCAGGTTTTAAACAAAAGATATCGTTCGTCAGGTCACAAGGGCTCTCTACAGAAGAGTTGTTCTTTTAAAAAATAATAATCTAAAAATAAAAATCCTATATGTATAAAGAAAAACAATAGCCAAAAGAAATTGGATTCGACAGATATTGATAAAACTGTAGGCATTAGTGATATTGTTTTGGTCAATTATTATTTACGTTTTATTGTTTTGTATTGAATGCTACAATTTTCATAAATAAAATAATGATGGATAAACGTTCTCCAGACCGATTTCGGTCACGACGGCCAGTCTCAACTAGCTAGCCATCTGCATGGTACAGGATTATAGGTCACAAGTGTTTTCACAAGCACAGGTCACTCCCTATTGGCTCACTCTCATAATCCGACACGAACGGAGAAAGATCGGGCGACCAACGGCTTTACATGATTTTCGAGGTACGAGTATGAAATACCGCCAACTTCTTGAATCCGAACCGTTAAAAATTCTTGACGGAAATAACCCGTACCCTTATTTTGGTTCGACCTGGGATTCGAAC
Organism: Parnassius smintheus behrii; assembly: GCA_036936625.1. Taxonomy (NCBI): domain Eukaryota; kingdom Metazoa; phylum Arthropoda; class Insecta; order Lepidoptera; family Papilionidae; genus Parnassius; species Parnassius smintheus. The sequence goes on along the minus strand of JAUPFT010000004.1, from coordinate 18,798,726 downwards.
TCGGTACGAACCAAAATAAGGCTAGCTGTAGTGTTTACGACTACTAGACCAACGACGTGGCTATTTATTCTGAGACGGAAAAAAATAACGAAGGTACAAATTACGAGGGCAGCACTGAAATTTTCGGGAATCAAGGAAGTGACACAACATTACTATATAAAAATGTATTTATTGCTTTTCGAAGTATTCTCCGCGAAATTTGACACATTTTTCCATACGATGGAACCAATCATTGAAGCAACCATTCCATTCGGAAGTTGGGGTCTCCAAAATGGCCGTTTTGTAGGCGTCCACAGCTTCTTCAGGTGATGAAAATCTCTATCCACGCAATTTATTCTTTATTTTAGGGAAAATATAGAAATCATTAGGGCTTAGGTCGGGGTTGTACGGCGGATGGTCTAATAATTCTATGTTTTCTTGCTTTAAAAACTCTTTTGTTCTGTGTGCGGTGTGAGAACTCGCATTGTGCATCGCGTATATCCAGGATTCGTCACCTGATACGATGTTGTATACAGCATTTGAGTATCCTCCGTGGAATCTTTCGAGAGTTCTGACGCGCCAAGTAAGGAGTGCCGCTTTTTGCTCTTCACAGAGCGAAAGCGGTATCCATCGGGAAAACAACTTTTTTACACCTAATTGTTCATGCAAGATTATTTGTATTTGACTCATGCCAATGTCTAAAGTTGCCTGAATTTCGCGGTATGTCACATGTCGATCTTCCTCAATCAGATTACACATAGCATCAACGTTTTCTTGGGTGACTGCAGTTTTTGGACGACCTTGACGGGGATCATCACTGAGCTTGACACGTCGAAATTCAGTAAACCAGCGATAAATTAAGCGACTAAACAAGTTTGACAAAACCTTGTGATAAGACCGAGATTCTTTTTTAAATAAATAAATGGTATTCGATTTTTAAAACCAAGGAGTTTTCAATTAAAAATATTTTAATATGATAGGAACAGTGGAAATATTCCATTCCCGATACTTTTAGTGCAGCATAGTTAGATTGGCTAAACGATGGTTTAGAGCCAAAGAACTGTAAATTCATAAGGGTGTTGCGAGTTGGTCCCGGCGTGTGCTACTACGCTAAAGAAGAAATAAATTTTGTTTATTTGTTTGGAAAAAAGGAAATTTTGTATTTTTATTAACTTTGCTAATGCATTGTTTTTGTGGTCTACAACCAACCATATTCGCATTATTGCCTTTCTAATGAAAGCGGTTTAGGGCACATCGGTTGGATGGTTTCAAAGTTTATAACGGATATTGGTAGAAACATTTTTTGTACTTGATATATTTTTGTTATACTTTGCTAAAGAGGAGTTATGTTTTTGGTGTATGTTATTGAATATCTTGTAACACAATAGTAAGCCTATCTATTAAAAGTTTTGAAAATTATAAATTTCAATAGAAGTCTAGACATAATTAAAAGTTTCAAAGTTTAGTAGTCCCTTTCGGCGAATGTTGCCATGTAATCTTATACCCACGCATAAACAGTGCGAGCAACCTTAGTTACTCCATTTTTACCTTCTACAACCATTCTTGAATAAATAATACGCAGGTATTAAATGCATTTTAAGAGAGTGAGTTTTTAATATCTCTTCTGAGAATAAACTGTAGATTGTTTAATATTTATAACTGTTTTGTGTAAATTGAAACAGTTTATATTATTTGCACGGTTATTATTTTAAAAAATAAGTGTAATAAATTGTATTACCATTAAAGCTTCAACCCGTTCCAGTGGTTTTGCGTTATTTAATAAGAACAATAAGCAGTTACGTAATATTTCAATAAGATCAGTGTTATTCACATGTTAAATGACAGATTTATGATATTGACATCATATTAATTTTATTTAAATAATGGAAGGTCTTTCAAAGATATCGTTTCAAATGAAGGATCCATCTTTTCTTCAACTAAATAATTGGATGACTCTATGCCACGGAATCTCCTTCGTTTACTAAAAGCACGTCTTTTGAATCTTCCATGGTGAATAATTATTAATATCAAATCTGGTTGCGGGTTGGAAATTGCTGTACGGCAATATTTGAGCAAAATAAAATATGTATTATTGGTATTATTTGAACAGATTATAGAGTAGTAATATGAGTGTATCTGTTCATGGGTTAACTTAATTTTGCGTGGGCAGAGTCGAAAATTGTCTGAGTAGTTGTAACAGTTTTTTTAAGTGGTAAAGCCCGCTGCAGCTACATTAGTTGTAGCATGAATGGGTCGGGTCAACCGGGGTAGGACCCCGCTCTCACAGAATACCAGCGTAAAATAGCAGCTTAATGGTGCAGTGTTTTGTATGGTGAGAGTAGAGAACTGGATACCCTTTTAACTATAAAAGACGCATTCTATCTAAGTCCTCAGGGCTAGCAACGCGTCTGCATTTTGATTTTTGATTGAAGATAAATGTAGATGTCTATGGGTCACAGCAACCACTTAACATCAGGTGGAATGTATGCTCGTTAGTCACCATTATATCATAAAAAAAAGTTGTACATTTATGACCAATAAATTTTTAATTCAGAGGAAAGACTACATAATTTTTATGAGCAATAGTTTTATGTGTAACTATAATGAATGATTATAATCAAAGGACTTTAACATAACTTCAGTAAATCACATGTCTAATGTAACTAATAAATCAACTCTAGTGCTGTATGATGTGAACATGCTGTATGTATGACAGACGAAACACAGCAGCATAGAGCTGCTATTTTATCTTTAGCTATAAAATTCAACGATGCAGGGAATAAGAAAAACGTTTTAATACATTTTTTATAGAATAAGTCTTACAAAAGAACACACAGTATGCTATAGCCTATAGACATCTACATTTATACTCGATTAAGAATCATAATGCAGATGCGTTGCCACCCCTGAGGACTAAAATAGAATGCGTCGTTTTCAGTAAAAAGAGCATCCGGATCTCTACTTTCACCATACGAAATATAGCAATATTAATCTGCTATTTTACGGTAGTATTCTGCGTGAGCATGGACCTACCCCGGTCCAGCCAACGCATTTGTGCTAACACTATAATATAGCTGCATCATAGCTCTACCACGTAAATTCTAAATCCAATCAATATATGAAATATTTCGCCCTAAGTAGTATATTATTTTACAATATTGGAGAGATTATCAAGCAAGTTCTTAATACAGAAGCACGCAACAAGAATAATGGCACCTGCTTGTAAGTATTTTCTTGGTATTAAGCATTATTAGCTAAGCAGTAGCAATAAGCAGTAATCGATGCATAACTGCTTTGCGACAGAAATAGGTAGATTGATATGGATGTGTGTCACTTTACTTATTTATATGGCTGATTCTTAGGTAGAAAAGTAGCCATTTAATGTAGTGAAAACATAATCATATCATTTAAGTATCTACTTACGAAGGCTATTCAAGAATATTTTTTTTACAAGTAAGAATAAGGAAAGTACACACAATCCATCTGATGGTACCAAGCTACTGTGTGGATTATAATATTTTTTAAAGAATATTAACAATGCTATATACATTACTAATATGCCCCTTAACCACACGTGGTAAGCTTATATAGCTTGTGTTACGAGTGGTTCATGCCAGTAGTCGAATGGTGGATTCGAACCCACGACCTTTTTGAGTTCGCGGTCCGCGCCCTGCCATTGGGCTACTGTCGCTTTAATAAATATATATGCAGATAAGTTTTTATTTCTATAGACTAAGATAGATTGCCTGATTACTTTATACTGATTAAGATTTAGTTGTCCCCCGTCCAAAACACAGCAGCATTAGTCTGCTATTTCATGTTGGCATTGTGGGCGAGCGTAGTCCTTTCCCGTTTGAGCTGACCCATTAATGCTGCAATCAAAATATTTTGCAGCGTGACTTTATTAATAAACAAAATTATTTAAATGACTTGTTACTATAATGTATAATCAATATCAACTTTTTCAGCACTTTTAATGCAAATAAATAGCTTACAAAGCAACATTTTTCTATTCCAACACTAGCTAATGTCGATAACATGTTAATAGTTAACGTCATAATGTGTAAGTAACTATAAACTCTAAAGTTTGGTTAGTAACGATTGCCTTTGACTCAATGATCGATTGAATGCTAACTAACTGCGACAACAATAAATACATTAGTCACGCTATAACACACTGTTATTGAATGGGAGGGTTTTACAATTTAAAGTCTGTTTTATTGTATGGAAAAGACCACGTTTCGATTAATTCTACGTGATTAAATCTGTAAGTGAGAAATACGCAGAAGTACGTAGTGGAGCCATGCTTCAGTTATATTATCGTTGAAGCACGAATGAGTCGGCTCGACCGGGGAAGGACCACGCTCTCAAAGAATACCAGCTTAAAATAGCAGCTCAATGCGGCTGTGCTTCGTATGGTGAGTGAAGAGATCCAGAGACCCATTTTACTGGAAGCGAGGCATTCCATCTCAGTTCTCAGTGGTGACAACGTATCTGCATTTTGATTCCTAATTGACGATAGGTGTAAATGTCTATGGTTCACAACATCCATTTTCCATCACGTGGGCTGTGTGCTCGCTTATCACTCTTCTTCTATAAAAAGGGACGAGAGTAACACAGCTTAATCGTTCAGTAAGCAAATGTACTGGCAACTATTGTGGAAGGAAGGTTTTAAGAAATAATTTTACACTGGTACGCGAAATGTAGAGTAGCTCAACTAAATGGAGTCTGGTGGCTCAACGTAATCTTTTGATACTGATGTCTTTTGGTTGAGTTGCAAATGATGGTTACATTAATGAACAGATCATTAAAAGAAAGGGGTATGAAAGTGAACACAAGTAAGACGAAAATTATGGTTTTTGAAAGAGATGAAAGTAAAACGATATGTGAAATAAGAATAGAAGGGGAGTTGATCGAGCAAGTAGATGAGTTTGTATATTTGGGGTGCGTATTTAGCAGGGATGGGAGATATGATAAGAATATAGAACGACGAGTGAACGCAGGAAACAGAGTAAATGGGGCCCTGCACTCTATTGTGAAGAGTCAAAATGTGTCAAAAAAGGCACGTATGGCAATTCACAATGCTGTGTTGGTCCCTACTTTAACGTACGGTAGTGAAAGTTGGGTATGGCAGAAGAAGCACGAGAGTAGAATAAATGCAGTAGAAATGCGGTCGTTAAGGAGTATGTTAGGGCTGAATCTGAATGACAGGGTGAAAAATTGTGTGATAAGAGAAGAGTGTGGTTTGCAAGATGATGTTGTGACCAGGATTAAGAAAGGAATGCTTCGGTGGTTTGGTCATGTGGAAAGAATGGATGAGGAAAGAGTGACAAAGAAAATTTATGTTGCAGAAGTGAATGGCAGAGTCGGAAAGGAACGTCCTAGGCGAAAATTTATCGACCAAATTGGCGATTTATTGAAAACGGGCCAAATTAGGAGTACCCTTAACCGACGAGCATGCATGCGTAGGTGTATGGATGTGAAGGAGGCGAGAGAGGTGTGTCAGGATCGTGCCAAATGGAAGTCTGTAGTCTCTGCCTACCCCTCTGGGTGACAGGCGTGAGTGTTTATGTATTTATGTCTTTTGGTTGCGGTGTTTATCGTTAGTGTCTGGAACAGCGACAACAGTCTAATGGCAGAATGCGGACCGTGAATTCAGAAGGTCGTGGATTCGAATTCACCATACGACTACTGAACTAGACCACTCATAACACAAGCATTTAAAGCTTTCCAGATTTGGTTAAAGGTAATATTAATAATGTCCATAGCTTTGCTAGAATTTAAAAAAAGCGTCTTCTATTGTGACGATTATGATTATCATGTTTTAAACAAATTATTGTGATAAATGACATATTTTAATCTTATAAATAGGATCTAGTATTAATTATATTTATTTGAATAGGTAAGAAAAATATGTTAATTTAATTTTACAAATGGTCATATAAATATAATATATAACATAAAAATAAATAGTCAAGTTAAAAATATTTACGGTCCTTTTTAATTCTACGTCATAAATTTAGGTTTTTCTATGTTTGAACATTCGTATAGTGTATTATTATCTTATCAATTTGATAAAATTATTACTTCAATTATAAATATAGGGGTTACAAATATCGTATTAAGTAAGTTGAATTTTGATATTCTGTCCCAAAAATTCGAAAACAGATAAAAATATTTGTTTTAATATTAAAAAAAATATCGTATAATTATTGCTTTCTTTTTGTTCTTTGTTATACTATTATTTCAGCATTGTGCAATATAATATTATAATTAACAGTTTATTCTTATATCCCGATTTAAAGATTTTAAAGCCCTTTTAAGATTATCCCTACTTCGTGATTAGAATAATTTAAATCAAATGCAATTTAGTAATCGTACAAATATGGTAGAGTTATATAGTTGTACGATACATGAAAAAGAAATATGTCTTATCTCTTAATAGGAACGTAGGAAAGCTTTATTGCCGACTGAAATATATTTCCTCGTATCGCATGATCGTATTGATAATCCTACCTACAACATTGGTAGATGCTTTTTGTATATAAAAATAAGTATTTATTTTTACAAGATTATTATGTAAATAACTACAGTGATATTGAAAACACAAGGTCTCACATTGAAACAATTAAAATTGTTAACTTTTAAAATAATATCAATAAATTGTAAATTGTACACTTTATCTACGTGTAGGCAAATTCAATTCATACTTTGAATTTATCTCCCAATTCTCTAGAATCATAAAAGTTTTCAAAATAGCTACGATAAGTACTGCTGAACTTGTGAACAATGCCTACTCAGGTAACCTAGTATCGTTCTGTTTGCATCGAATAGAAGCGAAACTTTCTTACTTCGAAGAATGCGTTTTGCAGTAATCAATACCAGGAATAGTTTTAACAATTCGATGAAATTTATTTACTAAAATTACTGTTGTAAAAATTATTATAAACATTTACAATTTAATTATACTTAGATTATGAGAAAGTTACGCGAGACAATGCAACTCTCTTACAATGAAACTGTAAAAATAAACAAGAAATTATTTTTATTTAAAAAAAACACGTTGAATATTAACTGCGTAAATGACGTCACCTTTTAATAAAGAAAGAATAGCGTTCGAATTTGTATTGTGTGGCGACAAACTGACCCGCGATCGGGACGATCGTTGCCAAACCCATAATCCCTTAACATGCCACAACACGTTTACCATTTAATGATAATTAATAAAACACACGCGTCGCTTTTAACACGGAGCTTTTGAGCTTTTCGCGCGGTTCTTCAAATATGGTATTTGAAAATTCGAGTTTTCGTTACGAGCTCTGCACGGGCTGCGAGGCGCGCGCGGGCGCTTTTTGCGCGATGCTGCCGCCGCGCCGCCTCTGCCTCGACTGACGGCATGGAAATTCGATTTTTCTGACGTTTCCTCCGCGCCTTGCTTCGCTACGATCGAACTACACGCCATGTGAACCCGCCCGCCACTGATTTTGCACGTCCATTTACATTAATAAGCAACGTTATTTTATGGCACCTTTGAAGAAAATCGACAGAAGAACGCTGCATCTATATATTAGGGTCCAAGCACGCAACATTCTATTATTTCACGACACAAATCATTCAGGTATTTTCATTATTCCCGTAAGTCAACTAGGAGTGCGTTTCTCGAAAACAAAAGTATGAACGCAAATTATGAAAATGGTTACAGTTTTTACTTATTTTGTTTAAATTACAATTTTCGGTACCTAAAAACGTTTTATTTACCGAAATGTTATACACATACATAAGCCTATAGATGCCTTTAAAATTGAAATTATTCAAACGTCTAAGACTCAATTGTTTAGTCAATAATAAAAAAAATACCCAAGAGAATTTGAAGATATTTAATTAAATTAGTTATTGCCGGTTTCGATAAAATTGGAATCGATTCGAGAATAATTGGAAATTTTAATAGTTAAGCCAAATTGTAAAAAGGCTTTATACGACCGAGAAATAATCACCCTATAGCGCCATATAGTATTTAATTATAACCTATTTTTGTAAGATGAATGCATAATGAGCACTCGAGAATCTGTATCATGAATGCGTTTAAAATGCGAAAATTTCTCATGGAAAAACATTGATGCTGACAGAGAGAATATTTATAGGCCACAAAAAACTTGTTCCGTACGGGATTTGAACTCGCGGCTCCGCAGCACTACAATAGCCACTGTGCTACCTGAACGTAAATCGTACCTTAATCATGATTTTTTTATAAAATAAGGGTGACAAACGAGAACACAGTCCACCTGATGGTAAGTGTTTACTGTGGCCCATTGACATCTACATTAGACTTCGATTAAGAATCAAAACGCAGCGTTGTCACTCCTGAGGATTAAGATGGAATGACTCATGTCCAGTAAAAAAGGGTCTCCGGATCTCTACACTTACCATACGAAGGACATTATTGCGTTACAGTAGTATTACGCTGCTATTTTACGCTGGTATACTGTGAGAGCGTGGTCCTGTTCCGGTCGAGCCGTCCCATTCGTGCTATAACCATTGACATATTAAAAGGGGAAGATATGTTACACACTAATATCGCAATCACTAAACCTGGGCTCGGCGCACGACTACAAGCACCAAAACTTACACATCTGTTATCGTAACCGCAAAATTACATTTAACGATAGACAAGGACAGAAATAGAAAACGTCGTAGTTGTGCGAGCGAAATCGCGTTAGCCAGTATGGCATCGCGTGCGTATCGTGTCTCTCACGCATGTTTTTATTATCTATCTCGCTCTTACAAACATGGCGAAGTCGACAGTAAAATATTATCATAATTTTCAACAAAAACCATAATTTTCAACAAAATAGAATTTTTAGCTATACTTACGAGTGATAAGTAATCCCGTGTATCTTATTTTTCTTTCTCGAATTATTAGCACACTGTTTAGCTGCACAAGAAGTCATTTTAATGCATATTTAATACCAAAAGAACTGAAATTAAAGAGCTGTATGATCAACGACGTTTCGCGCGCGACTGAGTGTCACTACGAACCAAGTACGGGCAATCCCGTAGTTTTGTAGGACCGGGCGCTTTGATTTAGTGACCTATCTTCCCCTTTTAATATATCAATGGCTATAACCATAATATATAGATGCAGCGTAGCTTTATCACGTAAAACGTGGCACGTTTGCATGGTTAACTAGTTAATTGATTAGAGAATTAATAGCTAGGTATCCCAGAGTAAAGTTGAATCAATGCTTCCGAATTAAAAATCCCCATATCGTTTATGTATATACTTAAATATATTACAGCATTTCGTAAGTTTACACCTGAACATGGCCCTCCCTCATTGAATGTCACAAAGCACGGTCCTAAGCCACCTGTATCCGTCGACTTCCTGCATGTCTTACCAGGTCATCACTCCATCTAGCAGGGGGCCGCTCTACACTTCGCCTTATGGTACGAGGCTGCCACTCAAGAACTTTTCTTCTCCATTGGTTGTCGGTTTTTCGAGGCATATGGCCGGCCTATTGCCACTTAAGTTTACTTATTTGTTGGGTTATGTCAGTTACTCTGGTTCTACCGCAGATATCCTCATTTTAAGTCTATTACGCAGAGAAAACCCGAGCATAGCCCTCTCCATTGCTTGCCGAGCGACCTTAAATTTCCTCATACCACGTCTCAGATTCATAAGTCATCACTGGCAACACGCATTGATTGTATTATCTTGTTTATGTACTTAACTGTTAATAAATGAAAGTAACAATTTCCCTACGTAACCAAAAGAAAGTAAGTCAAAAGATATTTTTTTAGTTCACATGTTGCTCTCAGATTGTTTGGCAGGCGTTCAGAAAACTAGCGTATCTCGAGAAAAGTTGCATAGTACGCGAGAAACCCAAGTTAGATTCCCGCCAACGCTACTCAAATTGATAACCGCAGTTTTAAATACTCATTTGCACAGAGGAGAGGGATGTATTGCGAAGAAACTATACGTGATAGCACAAATAGGTTGACTAGGCTGGGGACCTAATCATGCTGCACACTTATTACGACATGAAAGGGTCAGGCTTTCACAGAATACCAGCGTAGTAGTATGGTGAATTATTCTTTCCATTAGTATCGATGCGGTCCATATCTATTTTGATTCTTAAGCGTTAATTGATTTATGTGTACACGGGCCACTGCATCCATTTAAGATCAAGTGAACTTTGTTTACTTGTCATTCCTCGTTCGTCACCTTTACTCTTATAAAAATTTAACATGTGTTGGAAACTATTGCGTTTTATTTTTAAATATATGTTCTTTAAAACACAACGATAAAAAGTATTTATGTATATGGTCAGTTGTGACTTTACTACATAAAACTCCTTTCTTCTACTATTTCAATTTACCAAGGTGTGCATACTCTGCTAAATAATTACAGGTATATATTACAGGCTTTGAGATATTTAATCTTAGTCCTTAAAGAAGTCAGCTGCAGATGTTTATGGCCTGCAATAAACCAATAAATATCACCTGGTGGACTATAAGTTTGTCGGTTATGATCGAGTAGAAGCAATCCACTCGCGCTTCAGCGAACATCCCCGATGCGCTTTAGAACCGAGGCAGCCCCATTAGCACCCAAAATGCATTATAGTATTGTATTGTCTTAACGCTTTTTTTACGGAATAAATAATGGAAAAATATTTTTAGCGAAATTAATTAGATGAAAACAGCTTTCATCTGACCGCATTCAAGCAGTATTAAAGCCTAAAGCTAAAAATCCGGAAACAATGAAGAAACTTCACAATAGACTATGAAGTGCTCTAAAAATAGTAAAGTGGAGGCCTCTTACAACTGTTGAAAACTGTTTATTGAGATATGAAGTCACTATTGTGTTGAAATAAATATAGCTGACGGCATTCAATCTTTAAATTGATATTTTTTTATACATATTATATTAAATAATTTATATAAGTATGACTGTTAGTGGAATAAAGAAGAATATTCGGAACGTGGTAGCTACGCAGCAACCTATTCAAGTTCGAATGGGTCGGCTCTACCGGGGAAAGATTACTCTCGCACATAATATCAGCGTGTAATAGCAGCGTAACGTTGAGGAGAAACGGAGACCGTTTCTACTGGTAATGAGGTATTATTGTCCCTCTGGTAACAAGGTATTTTTAGTTCTTAAAGGTGACAACGCATCTACATAGTTTCTTAAACGAGAAAAAATGAACGTGTTGTGACGGCTCAATATTATTATTAATAATTAAATTCAATATAAAGGGGCGTCAAAAATAGTTTTAAAACATATATATTAAGCAATTAAGTTAAATTAATAAACATAAAGTTAATATATTTCAGACATTATCCCAATAACATAGCAAATTAAAGGCAAAATTATTGTTTCTCGTAATAAGTAAATTTATTATAAAAAACTTGTAAAAATATTTAAAATAAAATAAATAATAGAAATACAAGTCAAAAAATATTATAAAATTAAGTTAAATAACGTTTATAAGATAATTAGAAAATTTGTTAAAAATTGTTTAAGTCATGGGAGGTGTTCGTGTATAAAAGAAAATTTTTCTAAGTTGTGGAAGGAGTTCACGTATAGATGAAATTTTCTAAGTTGTTGAAGAAGTTCATGTATTAAAGAAAATTTTCCTAAGTTATGGAAGGTGTTCACGTATAGACGTCTTGTATGGATGAGGTGCCGGAGATACATACCTGCAGTTGTACATATATATGGGGTGGTCGGGAGCCCGACTGCCTGAAGTACTGTAGCACAATGACTAGTCCTATATTAGGGACTTATGATATTAAACTCAATGATACAAAAGCAATACTATAGAAGGTCTCCATGATGAATTTGCATTACAATAGTAGGGTCGTGGATTCGAACCCTATATATGAATGATTTATGAAAGTAAGGTTTATGATTCAAAAGCAATACTATAGAAGGTCTCTGTGATTAATATGCATTACAATAGTAGGGTCGTGGGTTCGAATCCTATATATGAATGATTTATGAAAGTAAGGTCTGTGATTCAAAAGCAATACTATAGAAGGTCTCTATGATTAATATGCATTACAATAGTAGGGTCGTGGGTTCGAATCCTATATATACATGACTTATGAAAGTAAGGTCTATGATACAAAAGCAATATTATAGGAGGTCTCCTTGATGCATGAGCATTGTATGGGGTGGTCGGGTGACTGACTGCTCCTAGTACTGTAGCAAAATGACTAGTCCTTATTAGGGACTTGAAAAGGAATATTATTGTGGCGTGTGTGCTGCTTCACGAGCAATTGGTCCGAGGTAAACTTGGACTCGCTAACCGATGTGTCCTAGACATATCATCTTAGTGCCGGTGGTAAGCGGGTTTGTTGTAGCAATACGGCTTTCCCGTGGACATCGCACACCGCGTCCGAAGCGTCGTCTATATTTCGGATTGGGATGATGAGTGTGTTTGGTAGCACTTTTAAGTGTAACGGGCATACTCAACTTCATGTCTTAGTGCATTAGCGCTATGATACGTGGAGTTTTGTTCATTGACGTCTTAGTAGCGTGCTACTATGATACGTTAGTGATATTTTTTATATAACAACAATACTAACTTTGTTGCCAAAGTCGATAGGAGTCATGTGGGTGTGTTGTGAGGGTGCGCCGCCCGTATGATAGTTGCATTGATGCTTACTGCTACTTGCGGTATTGCGTCTTGTGATGGATCTGCGGGTGTGCTGCGCCTGATTCGACGCATTCCTGTTGTTCTGGTCGATGGAGGTATACAATTAACATCTTAGTGTCGGTGGTAAGCGGGTTTGTTGTAGCAATACGGCTTTCCCGTGGACATCGCACACCCATACCGTTTGTGGGCGGCGTCGTAGCGCATAGCGATGCGTCGTCTATCTTTCGGATGGGGATGTTGAGTGTGTTTGGTAGCACTTTTAAGTGTAACAGGCATACTCAGCTTCATGTCTTAGTGCATTAGCGCTATGATACGTGGAGTTTTGTTCATTGGCGTCTTAGTAGCGTGCTACTATGATACGTTGGTGATATTTTTAATATAACAACAATACCAACTTTGTTACCAAAGTCGATAGGGATCATGTTGGGTGTGTTGTGAGGGGGCGCCATCCGTATGATAGTTGCATTGATGCTTACTGCTACTGGCGGTATTGCGTCTTGTGATGGATCTACGGGTGTGCTGCGCCTGATTCGACGCTCTCTGTGGTTCTGGTCGATGGAGGTATACGGGTGGTGATGTCTGCTGGGATGTATGGGGGACCTTGGAATGGTGTAAGCCCGACGATAGTCGTATTGATGCTTGTTGCGTTCTGCAGCATTACGTCTCTGCGATGGTTGTTTGGTGGGACGCTATTCTCAATGGCGCTCTCTGCGTCTTGGTTTGACTCACACCTAAGTAGCTTTGCCCAAATCGGGTCCCTTCATTGCGGGGCTGCAGACTGTCTGCCCTCCACGATGTTTTATATAACAACATAATATTATCTCTCTGTAACTTTCCCACCTTTGAATGATTGAAGGCAACTTGTTGGTGGGTGAGACAAACATGATCGAAAATGCATTTACTCAACGTCAGTGACACAAACCCTTTCTGATGGCGAATTATTACTCTTATCTTATAACTGCCTTTTGGCTATATCTGCCGTTGTATTGGTTGGTGGAGCATATGTGTCGACCTCATGCGGGTGGTAGCTGGCGGGAGGATCTGAGGAGACTCTCAAGGCTGCGGCCGAAAGCTGCACAACGTGGGACCCCATTCCCTTGAGGTGAGCAGTAGTCTCATGACACGCTCTGCGGCTAGTAGCCGTGCTGATCATGCAATTGGTGGTGATGCCATACACTTACATCACGTCTGCAGGAGCGGCGGTCAGGCAGGTGGTGGCGCTCACGGAGGGTTTACAGCCAGTGTGCCTATTTGCCTAAACCGTGTGACGTACATTCACTGTGGCTGGATTCGTTCGTATTCTGTATGGCGTTTACACGCATTGACATGCGCGACTTCGGTCGATGTTTGTGCTTACGCACTAACAAGGGGCCAAGCCTCTTTTACTGGTTCGCCAGTTATTTTGCTGTGGACTACGGTCCAGTTCCCGAATTAGCGTTCCCTTCGGGGGGGAGTGCATCAAAATGGTTGGCGCTCACCGTGCACGGCGTGTGTGGGGCCGTGTACCTCCCCTACATTTTTTTTTAAATAAATGTAGGAGAGCGAAGCCCTTGTATCGGGTATTTTTGTATAAATATATTGTGAGCCTTTTCCACGCGGGAAGGGATTAATAATAATAAATTAATAATGTAAACCTGATACAAGTGGAATAGGGACGTTTTATGTTCTTAACCTTTTTCGAGCCCTGTCTTCGTGAACGGGGTTCACTTAGCTTATTAGGCACTACCAACAGCTTTCAATTGCTCTAGTGAATATTCATTCTTCCAAAAGACACCTAAAAGAACTAAGTTACAAACAAACACAACGTAAATAAGGGTCCTAACTAAGACGATCACGCCAAAAGATTACAAACCTATTATTAAACCTTTAGAGAGATCATTTTAGAAAGATCTAAACATAGTTTATTAATCCTGGTCACACATATATAATGTTATTGAAAAGGGGATATTTTTAATATTATAAAATTTTTATTTTGCAATACAATAGAGGGGGGGGGGATCGTTACAGTGTGTATGAGACACAAAACCCAATACCAAATTAATTATAGGACTAGCCCGTGTTTATTACCCTTGCTTTTATTTCAATACAAATAATATACACTTTGGATAGAACACACGATAATTCGGTAGCAGTTGATTGTTGTATTGGGAAACATCGATGATACTCTGATACGAGTATATTCTACATATAGATATAGATAGAAGAGTAGGAGTATGAGTAGGTATATCAGTTTTCTCAAATGTAATATCCCGTATCCTTTCGCGTGCTTATGGTTCGTTCTAATTTCGAGTCAGTGTATCATATGACAGATATTTTACTTTATTATTATTTCTTCGAGTACGATGGTAGATGTACTGTAAGGTGACGCTGTACTGCAGCGGTATCTAATAAATAGTTAGTATGCTGCCCGATATAATGATATTGTATATAATCTATCTATAGTTATTGTATCTATGTACGATTTGTATCACCCACTACTAGTTAAGTCGGGAAAGTGCCTCTGAGTTTGATTGTATATTTGCGACTGACTTCTACTTCGGTATGAACTTCCGTGAATACCGAGAATAGTCACTATGTAACCGAATCCTCGATCATGCATTTATCATGAATGACATGTTTACTGTGATATCTAGTTCATTGATTACAGAGTATTGTTAACTAGGCATCTCATTGTGAGATTTGATCATTGATTACGAATTTGATAATATATATAACAAATAATTAATTTAAAAGATGTGCTATATTATGTATAGCACATCTTTTAAATTAATGAAAAGTAATAATTACCCTACGCAAATAAGAGAAAACAATCCAAGTTATTTTTTAGCACACATGTTGCTATTACCTATCTGGAATCGCTTGGCACGCGTTCAAGAACTTGTTTACCAAGAATCCATTTTGCTTTCGCTACCCTGATTCATTCACTCGTGTTCCTTATTCTATCAGCCTTTCAGAACCAGTTCTGGATATATAGATAAGTCTGTTCTAGATTACGCCTAAAGCTTTTTTAAACAATTTAAACTACATATACGCCAATAACGTTACGATAAATACAGTCACAGAGTCAAAAGCACAAACTGCGGCCAAACAACTGGGTATTGTAAACAAGGTGTAGCGATACTTCACGCCTGTACAGCTTCTAATTTTATACAAAGCTCAAGTCCGATCATGTATGAAACATAGTTGTCACCTTTGAGATGGCTCAGCAAGATATCAAAATGCCGCACTCGACTCAGTGGAACGCAGAGCCAAGAGGCTTATTGATGAAAAAAAGCTGGTGAAAACTAAGTTTAACAGCTTAGCTGACCGTCGCCAAGTCGCTTGTTTGGCAGTCTTCTATAGATTGGACGTCAGAGAGTGTACCTATGAGCTTTATAAGCTCATACCGTTATCTTCATTTTTCTCCATACTCCGATATTATGTGCCTTGTTTCTACAATATATTTATTTATTTATTTATTTATTTATATTTCCTACTTACATTTACCATTACAGGGAAAACCTAAATCGATAAATGTAGCATCTCAATTACAACACAATAATTAATTTAAATAACAATACATAATAATTAATTTCAATGACAATACATTACAATCAATTGTATACTACAATTTAAGAATAACATATTGTAAATAATGTCACTTTTGCGAATTCACTCCGTGAACACGAAAATAAGTCCAACTTCTCAGCTACCAAATTTAGTATGTGTATCGTTCGCGTGATTGCGAACCAGTTTAGTCCTGCCGCGTGGCATCGCAAGCAAGCTCGGCCGTCGTCGCCGCTGTACATACCTATCAGGCACGCATAAGCCTATCCACTGCAGCACACCCGGGTTGCTGATGTAACCATGGAACACCCTTAAAATGTAGATTACCAGCGCTAGATCTCTTCTAGTTTCCAACTTGTTGTATCCAATCATACCTAAAACAAACAAGGTTGGATACATCAAGGGGTAGGATGGATAAACCCCATAAAGCTTATGATATATAAATCGCGTGAATTTATTCTGAATGCGCTCCAGCATAAGATTGTATTTATTTTCATGTGGAGCCCATATTGCTGAGTTACACTCCAGCTGACTTCTTACTAGAGCATCATACAGCACTGAGATTGCTTTAATGTTGGTAAATTTTACTGCTCTGCGAATGATAAACCCTAGTCGTTTATAAGCTTTCTTACATATATTCATGATGTGCTCCCGGAATGTCAATTTGACATCCATCTGGACTCCAAGATCCCGGACTGATTCCTCCCTCTTCATTAGCTCGCCATTCACCTTATAGTTGTAATGGAGTGGTGCCCTTGCACGACTAAATGATAGAATAGAGCATTTTGAAATATTAAACTGCAGTTTATTTTTATGGCTCCATTCAACTACTTGGTCGATATCTTGTTGAAGGTGCCGACAATCATCCTCAGTCTTGATGGCTAAAAGCAACTTTAGGTCGTCTGCAAATAACAGACATTTAGCCTCTCTTACTACTACGGGTAGATCATTAATCATTATGTTGAACTCTAACGGCCCTAAATTACTACCTTGACTCACGCCAGACCTAGTAAAATAAGGCTCCGACCGGTACCCGCCATACTCCACATACTGTTTTCTATCTCTCATGTAACTTGCAAAAAAATGAAGCAGTTTAGGTGTGCAGCCAGCTTTCGCCATCTTTGACAGTAGGATATCGTTATCTACCAAGTCGAACGCCTTCCTAAAATCAAAGTAGGCGGCATCTACCTGCAACCCTGCATCAACATGAGGAACCAAATACGTCATGGCATTTAAGAGGTTACTAGTTGTGCTCCTCTCTAGCCGGAAGCCGTGCTGGGCGTCCGATAATTGCGGTGCAACTTGTTCCTGTACACTTCGCTGAATGGCTCCCTCAAACACCTTCGCAGGTGCTGAGAGAATCGCCACTGGTCTGAAGGATTCAACTGTAGGTTTGTTACCTCCCTTAGGTATCGGAATAACACGCGTGATTTTCCAACTTTCTGGAAAATATGAATTCTTCAGACACAAGTTGAAAATATGTAATAACGGTTCTGCCAGCACTGAGCGGCAGTCTCGTATCACAAACGCCGGTATACCGTCCGGGCCCGCCGAGCGCTTCGGCTTGAGTCGGGCGAGCGCCGCGCGCACCTCACCTAGCTGCAGTTGCGGCACGTGTACGCGCGCGCTGCCCGCACCGCCCGCCAACACCGCCTCGTCTACGTTCAAACGCGCTGGTTCGCTGTTGTACACTGAATAGAAGTATTGGGCAAATTTAGTCGCACTTTCTTGATCTGACAATGTTACTCCATCTTTCAATATTTGTTTACGCTTAACGGTCCTTTTTTTCGCCCTAATATGATCCCAAAAAGACTTAGGATCTTTTGTCAAGTTACTTTGCACACGATTTTGATAGTTTAGGTATGCGCTATCAATAGTTTTCTTAATTCGCGTCCTGCAAGCAGAAAAAGCTTTGTAATGAGCACGAGATACGGTTGATTTATATAACTTGTGAAGTTTAGCCTTTAATTTTATGTCCCTGATTAAATCACTAGTATACCACTCGGGGTAGTGTCTTTGAACTACTTTATTTTCCCGCTTTTTCGGTACACATTTATCTAAAACACCGTAAAAAATTTTATAAAAAAACTCAATAATATTGAATACTCATATAGTATTCAATATTATTGAGGCCTTTTGCCTTAAATCAAAATATAATTTTAAATACTTTTTTAGGTTATTATTAAATAAAAAAATATTTTGCAGACAGTGACGTTGCACATGCACCGTAGCAGTGCACCGCCTGGAATGGCACTATGTAATGTTGAAGTGTGCTCATAAGAAACGTTTTGCTGGAACAATGAATTTAATTATTGGACTAACCTTAAAATACTAAAACAATGACGTGTTATGCTACACTATAACATTGAATATGCTACAAATAGTATCAAGAACTTTGAATCGGACCCTTTGAATTTTAATGCTATAGAAAAATATGGCGTACAAACGTGCACTCCATGAAAATCTTTTCGTTAATTAGTATATGTAAGTCGTTTATAGGTATAATTAATGCTCGCACACAATAGAGAGTTTTAGTGTCAGAGGGCTGGAGACCCCTTTTAGTGGAAACAAGACAATCTGTCTTAGTCCTCAATAGTGAAAACGCATCTGCATTTTGATTCCTAATTGAGGTTAGACGTAGATGTATGGGCTTCAGCATACACTTATCATAAGGGCTGTGCATTCGTTTGTAACCCTGTTCTTCAAAAAAATGCCATAGTGAAATAATAGCGTAAAGCTGTTTTGTTTCATGCGAAACGGGTCTCTGTTTCTATTCTTCGTCCTTGAGTTTGACAACGCATTACAAACTATAATATTATATTATTATATACTCGTATTTATATGAGACACAGCACCTACTTAACTATTGAACGTACGCTCGTTTATTACCCTTGCTTTAAAAAGAACCCTTTTAGATCCTTTGAATAGAGCACAATGAAGGTAAGGTAGTGAATTTGCTTCTTCATTTCCTCGGACACTTCCGTGAATTTTTGGAATCCAAAGCATTTCTATAATAATTGAAATACGAAAAAATTTAATTAAAATCTCGTGACTGACTAAAATTTAACTTTGATTTATCCCTAGTAAAATTTGTCACCAGGCCTAGTAACCCTTAAATACCCATAAAATTCACATGCAGTCGCATGCGCCTGGCAAATCCCGAGCGGTCGCATGCGACCACACCCACCCACAGCACTTACAACCATTAAAACTTATATTTAGAGACTACTTTGCTCTGAAGAAGTTTAGCATTATAAAATCTATATATAATTCTCTATCTTGTGGTTTAAACAAATGTCAGGTTTTACTTCATTACAAAAAGATTTTATTGTATTTTGATAACAAAAAAAACATATACCAAGCGGATGTCGGCAGCGTGAAAATCACAATTATTTCTATATACACGAATATTACTCGAATCGTATATTACTCGAAATTATTTACGTAAAAAGATAAATTATATTTACACAAAAACTTTTATAACAAATTTACAATAAAACACTATAATGAAACATTAGAAAAATCCAAAAATCAACACAACACATCCAAATGAAAATGGCGTACGTAATGAACGTAGAACAATGAATTAATATCCGTCTATCTGTTTTTTATTCCATTTGAAGATTGAAAATTTCATATTGATTCTATAATGCCAAACTTCTTCATAGAAAAGTAGTCTCTAAATATAAGTTAAAGTGGGTGGGTGCGGTCATATTTGACCGCTTGAATTTTGACGGAATATCGTAGCGGTCAAATTTAGCCGCTTGGTGTTTGAGAGGTTATTCTCCACTGCTGAACATAAGCCTTTACATAAATTGCTTTATAGGGGGGGGGGGGTTTTCCACAATTGCCACATTTGGCAGACGAATTGCCAACAGCTGCTGTTTTTTATCTTTTTTTTTATAGGCTAGGGTGACAAACGAGCACACAGTCCACCTGATGGGAAGTGGTTGCTGTGGCCCATAGACATCTACATCTATCCTCGATTACGAATCAAAATGCAGATACGTTGTCACCCGTGAGGACTAAGATGGAATGCCTCGTTTCCAGTAAAAAGGGTCTCCGGTTGTCTACACTCACCATACGAAATACAGTAGCATTAAGCTACTATTTCACGCTGGTATTCTGTGAGAGCGTGGTCCCTCCCCGGTCGAGCCGACCCATTCGTGCTACAACTATACTACTAATATAACTGCAGCATGGCTCTACTACTAAATTTTAGTTTCCCTTTGTCAACCCTTACATCAGCCACGGGATGATATAGGATAGTGGATATTCTTACACCGCAGCTACACGGTCTTTTTTATATTTTTCAAAAGTCTTTTTACAAAATACTAATTAATAAGGCTGCGATGGAATGGTCAGTTACCAGTTAAGAATTCTCAGCGGATCTCTTCTTACTACATTCAAAACACATCAGAGAGACATACTTAAACACACAAACACATACTTCGAGAGCATGGCCCTTCCAGATCGAGTTGAATCGTGTTGCAGTTATAATGCACTACAGTGTGTTTATACTTACAGTAGTAAATCCTATACGATATGCATGATGTTTTCTTTTGGAATAAAACAATTTTTGGCGTCGTCTGTGGATAAAAAAACAGGAATCTAAATAGGAGCCAAATGTTTTGTATTACCGGTATAAACATTTGGCACAGAATCTGCATTCAGCATCATATTTCCTTAAATGTTTCTACATGCACTTGGATAAAATATTTTCTTGTTTGTTTTTTTTTTTCATTTTCATTTTCATGATTGACCAAGTCCAATATTGTAAGAAAATTACAAAAAATACATAAGCCTCTGATAAAAATTTACACGCAATGTGCTTCTCAACAAAAACAACAATATTTATTTGACAGAAGAAATGGTAATTTTGTTTATACCTACAACTTTGTGCAAACGTCTTTTTGTTACAATGGTTATGTCTGCTTCGTGAGTCATTAAAAATAGATAACAAAAACATTTTTTTTCCTGTTCATACAAATAAATTTTAAGCCAACTTTAAAAGCAACTGTCTTTCTTCAACTCACTGTTAAAAGACTTTCCCGTTGTAGAAATAGAATAGATACCGTTACGGTATCTATTCTATTTCTACAACGGGATAAGCGGGTTGGCAACCGCAGTTTTTATATTTAGTCGTTATGGGGAAGATGCTGCTGCCCATCTCCTGATTTGCTTCCCTCAGCCGCCTCTTACGACACCCACGGGATGATACGGGGTAGTGGACATCTTTTTTTTTTTAAACGTTACCCCTACACTAGGATTTTCTCCTGTATCGCGGGGGCAGTTTACAAACATAAATTGCACAAGAACAAACATCCAGACCCGGAACAATTATTTGTAGGCCATACAAATACTTGTTCAGTGCGGGATTCGAACCCGCGACCCCCAGCGCATCCGCTCATTGCTAAGCCACTGCGCCACGGAGTCGTCATCATGTTGCATTTTGTCACGTTTGCTCTTAAAATTGGAAATACATTCTTTTACACAAAACATCGCTTCTTAATTTTAAGTAATTTAACATTTTTCAAATTTGAAAACCGTAGGTTTCTAAAATATTGATAGTAAATTAGTTAAAATAATATGGTACAGTTAACAGTTTTTTCAATATTATAAGCCAGTGTTTGACTACTATCCTAACTAATGTTAATCAGTGACGCAGCTGAAAATGGCAATATGTGGCTTAGTTTAACAAAAGCTATTCACTCTTGCCTTAGAGGCCCTGTGAACCACAGTGTGAGAGAAAGACAAATGCTAACAAATTATTCTACTCCTTTACAAACGCATTACAAAAGAAGAAACAAAAGTTGTTTTTGAATTCGTGGTATATTGAAACCAAACGGGATTAGACCAGCCGAGATTCTGGTTGTCCGATGATGAAAAGTAAAGAAAGGAATTAAGTCATGCATTACTACGCCGACTTTAAGAAATTGATCCTGTACCACCAAAAGCGTCTATGTTCGACAATGGTAAAATTTATTTTAACCATATTGAGGTCACCATAAAGCCTCTTAGCGCGCCTTTCTATTGAATTCAAAGCCGCAAGGTGACATTTTCATTTCTATGTCAAACAATGAATACGATTGAAAACAAAAAATATTTCTATTATATAATCTTTTTTATGAACGAGATTTACCTTAAATAGGTAGAAAAGTTGCGGCCTAGATTTTGCATCTAAGCTTTTCATTGTTTGAAAAGACTCACCCTCACTAGTGAGGCATGTAGAGCTCGTGAGGCAGTGAAATTAAAACTGTTGGTTTACAAAAACTTTAAATTAATTTTGTGACATTTAACGAACGTAACATATAACATTTCTCTTTAAAAATATAATATATATACAACCATATGTAGCACGAATGGGTCGGCTCGATCGTGGTAGGAATTTCTCATATAATACCAAAGTAAAATAGCATCGTAATGCTGCTGTGTTTCGTATAGCGAGTGCAGAGATCGGTTTTTTACTGTAAATGAGGCATTCTATGTTAATCCTCAGGGGTGACAACGCATATGCATTTTGATTCTTAATCGAGGGTTGATGTAGGGTCTATGGACCACAGCATGTACTTACCATCAGGTGAACTCAGGTGAACTGTGCTCGTTTGTCAATCTCATTCTATAGAAAAATACGGTTGAGCCTACGGGCCATCCCTGGACCTTCCCATTGATTTCAAATGTAAAGCGCTCCAAACCTATTATGACCTACGTTTTTTATTTTTTCACTAACTGAATATTTCACGAACAAGTCAACCGATTTTGAATAACTTGATCGAATTCGATGCAGTTTTTTAAGCACTCATAGTTAATTTATTACATCAAAAACGATTCAAGAAATATTCAAGATATTTGAAAAAAAATCTTTTTATGAAATTTTTCGTTAACGATTTCTCTTCAACTCATCAACTGATTTTGATGCGGTTTTCAGAACTCGAAGGCGTTTTTTAAGTTTAAGAGCTGCTTTTGGAATTGATCGTTACATCTATATTTCGAAAACAATTTTTTTTTGAAAATGTTTATTTTGAGATTTCTCAAAATCTACTGGTCCTAATCAATTCAAATAGTATATAAAATCTAAGTTTAGTGAAGCCCTTTCGAATGTCGCCAAGACCGAAATAATGTTCTTGACTAGTAAACTATACCTGGAAAACATGTAGGACAACCCTTCTCTAAACGATGCAGTACGGTTAGGTATATTAATCTTTAATCTATAGAATTAAGAAGTTCTTTTATGATATTGAAAAACTTGTTAGCCCAGGGGATACCTTCTCATTATATTATAGAGAGAAGCTACAATATCGCAGTGATTAAGGTTTGCGGACTGAAAACTCATAAGATCGTGGGTTCCGATCCAATATAGTCTACTATCCTGAACAACTCCTAACACATGTTTTTTAAGCTTACTTTGGATGTACTAATAATTTTAATAGTGTTATTAAAAATCACAGTACGCTAGTAGTTCTGTTCTTCAATTCCTTCGAATTTTGTGCAAGTTTGAATTCAATTACAGTGCAGTGCTTATACCTTAGCGGTGAAGGAAAACAACATCATGAGGAATAGTCACTGTCTGACAATATTGACAGATATTTCGAGGATATGTGTAGTCCGGCTACACATATTGGTGCAGGGCAGCGGTCTTTTCTTTGTCCCAAAACCCCTTTCTGAAATAAGAGGAAGCCTATTAGAGTAAATACTGTTACACTTCTACTTTATATATAAAATTATATGATTTTTATTACGAATGTTATACGTAAGCAGAAATTACAAAGTATACCATTTGAAAATCGTTCAACTAAACTTATTACTTACTAATATTTTTTTTGTTTTGATAATAATATTGTATTTTATTAACATAACAAAAAAGTCAATATTTGATTCCCAGAGCGAAGCCTAAAAACTCTGCAAATCCTAAAGCCCACTTTATTTAATTAAAACTGATTTGATTTGATTTTGATTTTGTGTTGTTATGAAGCCATTCACCATTGAATCAGATGATTTTCACATCTTTATAACTTATAAGATAAATTTTTAATTTTAAAATATTTGAGTTTCATTATAGCCATGTTATGATCTCCTTCTTCGTTATCGGCCGGTAAAAGTGCTAGCATCTGCATGGATAGTGCAACTGCAATAACAATTGACTTTTCATACGTCTGAACTGTATTAGTTGTACTTTATACGTTCGTGTGAACAAGCGCAAACGCTAGTACATTGTGCCACAAAACTATGCCGTAGGCGAACAAATAATAGCGACGAAATAGCCACGCTACAAAAGCTGGGTCGGCTTCGTCAACACGGCTTTACAGAGTGTTTGCTGTTTCGTAAATTAAATTGAAAATCTGCGCTTTGCGTCCGAGGAATTGTTTATTAAGCTTTTGGATGTTCCATCTACTGGATAGGTAAATAACTTTTTATTTATTTTATTTATTTACACTTTATTGTACTAAAGGTACAAACGGCGGACTTAATGCCATATGGCATTTTCTGCCAGCCAACCGGAAAGTTAGTGGGAGATATATGTACTGCAGTGGGCTGGGATGAAACCTAAAATTGATAAATTTCATATACACATACATCCCCCCCCCCACGCACACACACACACACACACACACACCACACACACACATACATACTCATAGCTCAAACTTAATTAAATATATATTAGGATCTAATAGATTATATGTTATAGATTATTTATATATTTATGTGTCAGATGAAACCAAATAATGTTCCTTTACCTTTGTTTTAAAAATCCGCTTGTTGGGGGATTTTCTTATTGCTAGTTTTTAACTTTTCACTTAATGCTTTAGTTTGAATCGTGTCTAATAGTTTTTGGTAGAAGAATATATTTTTGTTTCATATTATATTATACAATACGTCTTCAAATAATATTTCTTTTATTTAACATAATGATTTCTTATATTTACACGAACACTACACATGATTAAAACTACTTTTACGGATTTTATCGCGTTTATTTTTACTTTTTATTTTTAATTCCCGACGTTTCGGGCGCTTTCCAGCACCCATGGTCACGGGGGACTGAGATGACTGACGTCCCGATGTCATTGTTAAACATGGAGTACCTTCAGCTTTTTTAATTAAAATTTTTTTAATAAAATTTTTTAAATAAAAATTTTCATTTGATATCATATCATTAGCTGAGAAGAATACGAACATAATGACGTTCGCGTTCATCTCTTCGAGGAGATTGTACCCGACCAAACGGTACGGCTAATCGGGGTCGCGTCTTTAGTAATATCGGCCTACATCCTAGGCAAATTCTAGCGGCGATAGACTTTTAACTAGAAAAAGTTAGGAATAGTTTGGAGGTGCTCGAACAAATGTTGTAGGTACCAACAAAATTCAACTGCTGGCACTAAAAGAATTGAAGAGGAAGATATAAGTTGGCCATTAAAAAACCAAAAACAACGCATTAAATTAAATTAACAGACTTAAAAACGTGTCCAGCAATAACCAAAAAAATAAATAATAAATAAATCCCACTCAAAATAAAACCCTTCAATTTGTTACATTACACAATTTATAGATATGATAAAAAACTTGTCGCGAGAATTATATGTACATATAAACAACAATACAATATAATATAATAATAATAATATTCTACAACTATCACACAACGCCATCTAGTCCCAAGCTAAGCAGAGCTTGTGTTATGGGTACTAGACAACTGATAAACATACTTATATATTTCTAAATACATAAATATTATAGATAAATTACACCCAGACACAGAGCAAATGATCGTGCTCATCACACAAACATTTGTCCTGGATGGGAATCGAACCCACGACCTCCGGCATAGCAGTCAGGGTCACTAACCACTAGACCAACAGGCCTGTCATATGTAACTGATATTGACATAAGTGGCTAATTCTAAGAAAAAATAATGCTTTTATAAAACAGATAAATCTCGCGACAAGCTTTTATATCATATAAATTGTACAGTGTAATAAATTGATGGATTTGATTTAACTTAAAGTTTATTTTCTTCTTTTTTTTTAGAGCATTTCTATAAAAGCTTGTTATTAAAAATGTTTTTATTGTTAATTTATTGAAATTTTGCTTATTCTTTATATAGGTGTAACGGCATAATATGTATAACCTTTTAATCGACCTTTAAAAAGGTTTGCAAGCCCAGATAAACCAAGGTTTATTAATTTTTCTGACATTACTCGTACCATGAATGAAAAGAATACACCTAAGTTCCATCACATCCAGCTTCTTTCGC
Organism: Parnassius smintheus behrii; assembly: GCA_036936625.1. Classification (NCBI taxonomy): domain Eukaryota; kingdom Metazoa; phylum Arthropoda; class Insecta; order Lepidoptera; family Papilionidae; genus Parnassius; species Parnassius smintheus. The sequence goes on along the minus strand of JAUPFT010000004.1, from coordinate 18,772,287 downwards.
CTGTTCACAGTTTAACGTAAGTCTCTCCCAAAGCGCGCCACTTGGTCCAACGTTCGGCTTCACTCATCCAGTTATTCCCAGCTGCCTTGCGGAGATTAGTTAAATTACACGCAAGCTTAACCAACCGCAATCGGTTTCTCCTAGTTATAGCTGACTAAGCTAAGTTTATACTTTTAATTTAAACATACAAATGGATGCGTGAATAAAATAAAAATATTTGTCCGGTTAATAGCCTTTAAACAACAGTTAATGAAGAACATGCTTGTTGAATATGTTTTTTTTTAAATATTAGTAATCTTATTAATTAACATTACTAATATTCCTTTTAACCACCCCTGGTAAGCTTGAAACGCTTGTGTTAGGAGTGGTTCACGAAAGTAGTCAAATGGCGGGTTTGAACCCACGACCTTTTGAGTTCGCGATCCATGCCCTGCCATTAGGCTACTGTCGCTTATTGTACATACATGTGCGTTTAATTATTAAAATTTAATGTCCAAAAAAACAAATAAAAGCATTAAATGAGTTAGGACAAATTAAAAAAAAAACAATTTCGTTAACAAAGTTAAATTTGTTGCTTTTGTCACCAACATGGGAGTGCTGAAATTGGTAAATACCTCGCCGCTAAAGTTGTTGGACATTTTTGAGTGCGGACGAAATAGTTGTCAATTAAAGTCTGGGATTAGGCTATTTTGCTTTTGGAAAATATTTTGAAGGTATTAAAAAGTCCTAGAGAAATGTAAAAAATGTAAAATTAAATTTTAATATAATTTTTAATTTTATAAAACCGAAGTGACAAACTTAATTATAGTCCACTTGGTGGTAAGGAGCTGCAGCAAACTGCAAACAAAGAAGTCAATAGCAACGTTGTCATCTCCGAGGGCAAAGATGGAATGCTATTTTACGCTGGTATACCGTGAGCGCGTGGTTCTTCCCCGGTCGAGTCGACCCATACGTGCTGCAATTATACAATTAACACAAAAATAAGGTTGGCTCAACCAAGAATCACTGCTAACTATACTCGTTTGTCTTTTAAAAAACGCGTCTAGTGATATATACTACTGTTAAAAAAGATTTGCCCACTTTCATTAACGCTGGGCAGACGGGTTGGCGGACGCAGTATCAACACTTTACCCCGGTAAAACTGCTACCTATTATGTCAAATCTATGATATGACCCTATTATCTAAGAATCCAACTACACTCACCTCTATCTTTCTCTTGCACTGCTATGTAGTAAATAGCACATATATCAGTGTCAGTTCAGGTGTTGCAATTCATCATAAAAATTTATCACAGTGAATTTCTAAACGAACTGTACTGGTCACGGATACACTCCATATGCTGGTGAGAAAAGGACACTTTTCCCACCCATAGGCTTAGTATTTAATCGCTATTTAGCGAGGAAACGCCGCCAGCGATCTTTGCAATATATCCGAGGAGTGAGTTATTATTTTAAAATTTGTTTTGTAAAATATAAGTTAATACATAGTTCTCTAAGTATGCATAAAGTTAAAAATTCTGATATTTTTCTAGATAAAATATCATATTAAAATTATATCGTTACAAAAAAAAAACGTTAAAAGTTTTGTTCATACGTTTCTCTTTCACACAGTTCAATATTTTCGTAAACATCTGCAGAACCAGAAGTATTACTGGTGCCTTGTCAACCTTTTAGAAAAGAGTAAGCCTTTTATTGAAGATTCCTAAATCGTATCGATCTGGAAAAACCGCTGGGGTTCGAGATCATTCAGATGGAATTAATAGCACTATCGCGGTGTACGCTAACGAATATTCATTTTCTTCTTTATCATCAACATTGGATGCACCCAAAATATAATTCCATCTGTTTTGGGGAACATACAAAGGCTTCAACAGCTTCATCGTATCCATCATCCGACAATTGGAAACGGAAAAATTATATTATTATATTAAAAATGTATGAATATTATAATGTTATACAATCATTAAAAATAGTACCTGGATGACCGATATTTTTTTATGATATGACATGATATGATATGATATGATATGATATGATATATCTATGATATTTTTTTAAATCCTGTGTTTTGGAAATTATATTTAGATACAAATTACACACTGATGAAATATGAATAATATTTTTGATCTTACCGACATAATAGAAAAAACTGAACCGGTTATTTGAATAAAAAATTATGAGAGCAATTACTTTAATTAAAATTTTCGTGTTTTTCAAAAAATGCTAAAAAGGGCTCGAAATAATAGATTTTCTCAAAAAAGAAGGAAACTTGAAAAAAGGGCCGATGACAGTCGAACGAGGGTACTACGATGTCGGGACCGCTCGATATCCCTTTTGAGCTATTATAATCACTAACACGCTGTCAAAATTTACTTTCTTATTCTAACCATATTGTAGCATTTTTTCATTCCCAGAAAACACGAATAAAACGACATATACGTATATATTTTATGCTATTTATGTTGACAATAGTTTGTGATTTAATAGAATAAGATTTTTTGTGCTCCATACACCTTAGGCATTTGATATCTCAAATATTCTCGATTTCTTTTAATTTTATTTTTAGACTTCTATACTCTCATTTCAAACGGCTTTAAAATACTGGCTATAAAAAAGTAAAAAAAAAATATTTCACAGACAACAAAAATCCTAAATTAAAAAACTTAGTAACTAATGTCAGTACCCAATAGCTAAAAGTGATTCAGTGAGTCTGCATAGGTTGCTCGACAAGTGAAAAGTCCCCACTGTCGGCGATAGTCTTCAGTTTGCGGCAGCCGCAATAATGTTATTGCGTCTGCCGCGAACTTGCCGTAAAAGTGAGCTAGCTTTCTTTCGCCGGGAAACTCGACCTCTGCATGTGCGAACATGCTAGAGAAACTACAGTATCATGGAAGCCACAATAATGCACTGAATGCATTTCTATATTATATATTATATATATACGCAGGGCGTTATACGACTTTTGAGTATAGTTGATCCACATACTACTCCGGTAAAACGAAGTACAGTAAGCTTTAAAAAACGTTTTATGTTCGCTCTGACCGACAACGCCCTGTGCTCTCATTCTATTTCAATAATCCTTTTGATTTTCTGTGCCAATGTGACCTAGGTACTTGAATTTGCGTAGCCTAACAAGTGGTGACCCATAAAGCTTCATCAGGGGAACATAATCAGGTATTATGTTGCCACCCTTAAATACTAGGTATTCACTCTTCTTGTTATTGTACACCACCCCATAAGCATCGGCATATGCGCCAAAAAGCCAGCATCCCCTGATGGTCACCAATGTGACATCCAACCCTCATTCTGCTGAGCCCCTCAATCAGCGCATTGGCTAATGAGTAGAAAAGATATACGTAGGTCTGAATTTTCTTTAGTGTATAAAATCAATGCCTGAAAGTTTCTGTGAATGTTTTACATATAAGCTTTTATTTCTTTAAATAATACTGAGTGCATCTCATAAATGAAAAAGCGCTCTCATTTCATTTTCGATCACTACACGAGTCCGTATACGATTTCACGTACTTCAAATAAATAAACCATGACTACGTAATGTGAAAACGTATCTCTATTCATGAACTTTAAAATTTATAGTCCATTATTTTAAAGATCTGTAAAATCCGTAATCAAATCCGAAATATGTATCAAGCAGCAAGCAATTTCAAGAAGCAATTTCAATTTCAATCAAGCTACAAATCAAATTGGATGTACCGTCTGTGGAGAATCGTGAAACATCTCAGAACACCTCCTATGTTCAGTAGTATAGATGAAGTTTCGTTATCTTTTTCGTGAGATAGTGAATCTCTTCAATAATAATTATCACAGTTAATGCTCACAGTAAAATAAAATTACTAGTAAATCATTAAAAAAATATCATACAGGTTGGAGTTCAACTTTGATTTTCAATTCAATTGTATTTTTTTAATTGTAAGATTTTAGTTGTACGAGTGTCTCGTATTATTGTAACACAAACAAATTATTTTTAAGCAATTGGTTACCTATTGATAGTAAAACGCTCAGAATCGTGAAGTTTGTTGAAAATCGTAGAAAAGGAGTGCGACGAGGTGATAAGAATTTAGGTTTATATGCGATAAAGTTATAGCTAAGAAGTTTGTTTCTCCTCGGAAGAAAAGAAAAATGTCACTATTTAGTATATGCGAGAAGGTGAGGAACTCTCAAACTCAAATTCACACCACGCCATGGGTTGACTGCTAGAGAATGCCTTTAGGCATTAAGTCCACTCTTTGTGTCCTTTTTTTCTAAGATGACGCAATACATTTTTAAAAAATAAAAGATCAATAAAAAATATAAAACGTGTTTAAATACGTTTAAAGAATTCTGGACTGCTCATAAATATCCATTAAAAAATGAAGAACAAAGCAGCCGATATAATGGGTATTTTGAAATACGCCATATATCTGTTTTTATACTAAAATCAAAATAAATAATTTATATAGTAACAATAATTGATTTAATACGTTAGTGAATTTATTTTTTCTCCTTCAAATATATTTCATATAAACCGCACTAAATACAAAAATGTTTAAAATGTTTGTGACCACTGTCAGTAGGCAAAGAGATCATTGTACGAAATTCTTCCTGCTCCGCGACTGGAATTTAAACTAATAAAACATTATAACTTTTTACATTTTAATTTTTTTTTACTTTGACACTTCTAAGGTTTCCAGATATCATTTAAAGAAATATCATTAACACCGTCTTTTGTAACCAAAGTACTGATATGAGGTAGTAGTGACTACACTATTACATCGATAGTCTAGTCACTAGTCACTAGACTGCGTAGGGAAATCAACTTCTCCCAAATAATCCAGTAGGTAAAAATTGGAGATTGATTTGTATCATATTAGTATTATTAGCTTACATATGTAAAATGTAATTATCGTATGTGTTATTTTTATTTATTGTATCATTTTATTCTTATTTACAGTATTATTTAATATGATTTACGAAATATTTTATATATTATTTATTCGTTAGTAGTAGTAATGTCTACTGTAAGATATTTAAGCAAATACACACTGTAATGTTGTATACTGTTCCTGTACCTTGTTGAGTGTACCTTCATAAATAAATTTAAAAAAACTGCAGTTTTCTTAATTTATTTACGAAGGTACAATCAACCCGCTTGACAAGAATGGCCACAAGCGTATCTCCTCAATTTGAGCCAATTTATAGGGCGCCCTATTATGCCTATATTTTATTACTGAATAGTCACCAAAATCAGAGCTAGACTGATAAAGAAAAGTTTTAGAAATGCAAGGGGATTTCTTCAAGTTTTAGGTTCTTTCATTTCCGAATATTATTTAATAAAATATCATTAACACCGTGTTTTTGTGAACGTTACATCCACTCTAGGATTTTCTCCTGTATCGTGTCCAGTTCACATTCACAAGGATAAACATCCAGACCATGTAGCTAATAGGGTATATAAATACTTGTTGAGAGCGGGGTTCGAACATGCGGCACTTAGATCACAGATCACACACAGTGCCGTCGATGCGAAAAAAACGCATCCTCCGATGATAAACATTGAAGGATGCTTTTTTCGAGTCAGTTAGAACACATCTTGAAATAATGGCTAAAATTGTTGACAAACATTTTGATCACTTCAACAAAATCCTTTTTATAAAAAAATCCTTTATAGCCAGCGACTTAAGTAGTCATTATAGAACATATTTCTCTTACATAACATATTTAGCTCTTAAATAGGTTCTTTTATAAAAATATGTATTTTGAGATTGGTTATTTGACTAGTGACAAAAGCTCATTACTGGCAATTTCCTTGCTCATATTATGTTAAAATGCAGTGGTTCTGCAAGGTAACGTAGACATCGTTCTTTCAAAGTGTAATGGGAAAAATATAATATATCCTATACCTTTAACCGAGCAATTCTTGTATATGTACAATACAAAATATTTTGATTTTAGTATAAAAACAGATATATGGCCGATTTCAAAATGCCCATGATATCGGCTGTTTTGTTCTTCATTTTTTTAAAGGATTTTTTTAGAGGATATTTATGAGCAGTCCAGAATTCTTTAAACGTATTTAAACACGTTTTATTATTTCTTTATTGTTTTTTATTTTTTATTTTAAAAAAAATTGTTGCGTCCTCTTAGAAAAAAAAGGATACAAAGCGCGGACTTAATGCCTAAAGGCATTCTCTAGCAGTCAACCCATAGAGTGGTGTGAGTTTGGGTTTGAGAGTTCCTCACCTTCTCAGATACACTAAATAGTGACATTTTTCTTTTCTTCCGAGGAGAAATAAACTTCTTAGCTATAACTTTATTGCATATAAACCTAAATTCTTTTCTTTTTCTTTTCTTTTCTTTGACGCGGGTTTTAAACATATAGCTGATGTGAAGAATCGACGCTCCGGGAAGTCTGCAGTCTGTGAACATGTACAGGATCGCCCCCGTCACTACATCAGATTTGATAGACCACAAATCCTCGCCAAAGAACACCGATTCCTTCCAAGGATGATTCGCGAGGCTATTGAAATCAAAAAACATCCTAATTTCAATAGAGAAGATGGCTGGGTGCTACCATCTGCTTGGGATCCTATAATAAATAAAATTAAATCCCAACCCAAGCATACAACTGCAAGACTTCATGATACCGTAAGTTCATACTGTGTAGATCGGAACAAAAGTTAAATTTTAATCTATGGTAACCGCGGTTAACTATGACATCTGGACATTAAACATCTGTCCTTCCCGTGACCATGGGTGCTGTAAAGCTCTCGAAACGTCGGGTATTAAAAAGTTAAATATACGCGATAAATTCCGTAAAAACTAGTATTATTTCAATGTGTAGTGTTCGCGTAAATATAAGAAATCATTATTATAGTCTCTTCAGGAGTATGCATATTTTTAATTAAAGTATAGGATATATTATATTGAAAATGTAATTTATATCAGGAACTCGACGATAAATTATTTGATAGTTTAATTTTGAATGCAATATAAGAGTCTAGAATAAAACTGCTGACAATTTTCTTATCTAGTACTTTTACCAGTAAGGCCTACTTGGTAAGAAAATTCCTAGTAATCTCTTACTTGTAGTATAGTACGTGAGGGTAATATTATCATCCGGTTAATATGTTCATTTTCTTTTTTACGCAAAAACTACAGCCTTGTTTGAATAGATGGCTGCGTGATATGATAGCTCTCCTTCGTCATCCTTGGCTTTAAGATGATAACTTTTAAAGTCAGGGTAGGCCCTGACGCGGCAATGGAGTCCGAACCGCCCCAACCCCAACCCCAATCCCCTCAGCCCTCCACCTCTCGGGGTGAGGCTGACACGCCACCGGTGAGAGTGACGAAGACCCAAAGCGCAGATTTCGCCTCGGTCCGACGGCCTCCGCTGGTGTCGTCCAGGCCAGGGGGGAGGGGAGGTGGGAGCGGTTCGAAGAAAGGTAAGGCGGGGGTCAAGTTCACAGGAAAAGGACGTCCTCGTCCTCAACAGGCGGAAAAGACCCCTGCCCCCCCCACGCCCATAAGTGGCTAAACCCAAGGGTAAGACGAGGGTCCTCCAAGCAAATCTTCACCATGCAGCAGCTGCTTCTGCCGTGGTGGAGGTTTGCTTTGCATAGGACAACATTGACCTCGCCCTTATACAAGAGCCTTGGGTTGCCAACGGTCAAGTTCTGGGATTGGCGGCTGCCGGTAAGATTCTTGTCAATACCAAAGGCAGTAGACCCAGAGCTTGTATAATTTATAACAAAAATATTGAACTTTTAGCTGTTCCAGAGTACTGCAACGATGACCTGGTTACAGCCTTCATAAATCTCAAGGGATGCGATCATGCGGCAGCTTTGCTGTTGCACGTATGGGCCGGCTCAAACCGGGGTGGTACCACGACCTCACAGAATACCGGCGTGAAGTGGAAGTTCTGCTTCCGCGTTTCGTCGGTGAGTGCAGGTGGCCGGAGGCCCAAATCCCCCCCCCCCCATCAACATGGTAGCGGAATTAAATAAAGATAGACTACCCCAGGAGGGTACCAGCACCCCTGGAGAATCCCTCGCTGAGCATCCACGACCATGTTTCTCCACTTCTGAGCGTGGGTGCTCAGGCTGCCCCGCGTATTCTGGGGGGGGCGAAATTCCGCTCAAGACTACAACTGCTCGGGGCAAACGGAGCAACAAGACCAAGGCGACCCCTGCCACGCTGTCCGTGAATTTCTGCAATATCAGGGGACTTCACTCTAACCTAAACGCCGTCCACTACCATCTCGAGACGGCGAGGCCGGCTCTGCTCTTTCTGACCGAGACGCAGGTGTCCTCTCCGGCTGATGTTTCGTATCTCTCCTACCCGGGGTACAAACTGGAACACTCCTTTGTGCCTCGGGCTGGAGTTTGCGTTTACGTCAGAGAGGACATCTGTTCTCGACGCCTCGGCAGACTTGAAGGTTCGGACCTGTCCATCCTTTGGCTACGCGTAGACAGCGACGACCATCCGCGCGTCTACGGGTGCCTCTATAGGTCCCACAGCGGTAATGCCGAAACAGACCGACTCTTCGACCACGTCCAAATGGCTGCAGATTCGTTGCTACAGCAGATCCCCTCTGCAGAGATCGTGATCCTCGGCGACTTTAACGCCCATCACGCCGAATGGCTCGGTTCACGTTTAACCGATCATGCGGGGAGATCTGTTCATGATTTTGCCTTGGCATATGGTCTGACACAACTGGTTACTTCGCCTACGCGGATTCCAGATGTGGAGGATCATGCACCTTCCCTGTTGGACCTTCTGCTGACCTCTCACCCGGACGGATATCAGATTTCCGTCGACGCCCCTTTAGGCTCCTCGGACCATTGTCTGGTCCGGAGTGTTGTGCCACTCACGCTGAAATCGCGGTTGCATTCTGCAGGCTGCCGCCGTGTTTGGCACTATAGGTCAGCCGATTGGGATGGGATGCGGTCTTTCTTTGCATCCTACCCTTGGGGGCGGGTTTGCTTCTCGCCGGATGATCCCAACGTTGTTGCGGATTCTGTTACTGATGTGGTACTTCAGGGTATGGAACTTTTTATTCCTTCCTCTGTGGTGCCCATTGGAGGCAAATCTCAGCCATGGTTTGGTCGCTCCTGTAAAATAGCATCATGCTATAAGCAGGAGTGCTACCAAGCCTGGGTTGATGCATCAGCGTCCCGGGATGTAAACACCAGCGCTCTAAAAAAGAAGTATAATTCCGCCTCTAGGTCCTTCAAAAGAGTCATTGCCAAGGCAAAGTCAGAGCACATAGGCAGAATTGGCGAGAGACTAGTTCGCCTTCCTTCTGGAACCCATGCATTCTGGTCTCTCGCCAAGGCTGTCCAGGGGAATTTCTGTCAGCCATCTCTTCCATCTCTGCACAGGGAGGACGACTCACTGGCCCATACTGCAAAGGAGAAAGCCGATCTTCTAGGCTCCTTCTTTGCGTCTAACTCGACTCTCGATGACGGGGGGAGTACGCCGCCGACCATCCCGCGGTGTGAGTGCTCCATGCCGGAAGTGCAGTTCACACAGCGCTCGGTTCGCAAAGCACTCCTCTCCCTGGACATCCACAAGTCGAGTGGGCCTGACGGAATCCCCCCAATTGTGCTGAGGACGTGTGCTCCAGAGTTGGCACCGGTTTTAACGCGTCTTTTCCGGTACTCCTACTCCCTAGGCGTAGTCCCAAAATCATGGAAGACTGCTTTCGTCCACCCGATCCCTAAAAAAGGCGACCGCTCAGACCCGTCCAACTACCGGCCAATCGCCATCACCTCCTTGTTCTCCAAAACAATGGAGTCCATTGTAAACTGCCAGCTCATGAGGTACCTTGAGGATCACCAGCTGATTAGTGACCGCCAATACGGTTTTCGCCGTGGTCGGTCAGCTGGTGATCTTCTGGTCTACCTCACTCACAGATGGGCGGAGGCAGTAGAGTTCAAGGGGGAGGCATTGGCCGTTAGTTTGGACATTGCGAAGGCCTTCGATCGGGTTTGGCACAAAGCGCTTCTTTCGAAGCTCCCTTCCTATGGGCTTCCCGAGAAATTGTGCGATTGGATCACCAGCTTTCTTGCAGATCGGAGCATCAAGGTCGTTGTAGACGGTGCAAGCTCCGATTGCAAGCCTATTAATGCTGGTGTTCCACAGGGCTGCGTGCTATCGCCAACGCTGTTTCTTCTGCATATCAATGATATGTTGCATACCCGTAACATTCATTGCTATGCAGATGACAGCACTGGTGATGCTCTTTACACCGGCCGAGCCAATATTTCTCGGGAAAACGTCTCCGAGTGCCGGGACAAACTTGTGTCTGAAGTCGAGTCTTTGCTGAACAGAGTCTCGGATTGGGGACGACTAAATCTAGTCCAGTTTAACCCCCAGAAGACACAAGTTTGCGCGTTAACCGCTAAAAAGAACCCCTTTGTCGTATCCCCTCAGTTTCAAGGCACTCCCCTTGTTGCCTCAGCCAGTATCGGAATCCTCGGCGTCGACATATCGAGTGACGTGCAGTTTCGTGGTCACTTGGAAGGGAAGGCCAAATTGGCCTCTAAAAAGCTTGGCGTGCTCAGCAGAGCGGGGCAGTATTTCATGCCGGCACACCGCCTGCAACTTTACAAGGCGCAGGTTCGACCGCACATGGAATACTGTTCCCATCTCTGGGCTGGGGCTCCCCAGTACCAGCTCCTTCCACTTGACCGCATCCAGCGCAGAGCGGCTCGAATCGTCGACGACCGAGTGCTTTCCGATCGGCTCGATTCACTGGCGTTGCGAAGAGATGTTGCATCTCTTTGCGTATTTTATCGCATCTATCACGGGGAGTGCTCTGAGGAATTGTTCGGATTAATCCCAGCCGCCAAATTTCGTGAACGCACGACACGGCAAACGTCCCGATACCATCCACACCATCTGGATGCTTGGCGGTCCACCACTGTACGTTTCACAAGGAGCTTTCTTCCACGTACAACCTCTCTGTGGAATAGTTTATCACCGGCGATTTTTCCGGACCGATACGACCTGGGGACCTTCAAGAAAAGAGCTTACTCCTTTCTAAAGGGCCGGCAACGCACCCGCAATTCTCCTGGTGTTGCGGTTGATCATGGGCGGCGGTAGTCACTTAACATCAGGTGAGCCGCATGCTCGTTTGCCCCCTCTTCTATAAAAAAAAAAAAAAAAAAAAAAAAAATGCACAGGGGCCAGAGTAATCATTTGCTCAGCCTATCTTCCCGGCGAGAACGCAGATCCTACTATCGAGTTAGAGCGAGTGGCGGAGTTCGCCCGAAAACAAAACGCCGAACTTGTGGTGGGTTGTGAATGCTAATGCTCACCACACAGCCTGGGGGAGCACCAACATCAACGAAAGAGGTGAGTTACTTTATGATTTTCTCATCTCCAACCGCCTGGTAAGCCTAAACTTAGGTTGTACACCAACCTTTGTAACGCGTGCTAGGCAAGAAGTGTTAGACATAACCTTTGCTACCAATAACATGTCCAGGCGGATAAATGACTGGCATGTTAGTAGCGAAAACTTGATGTCTGATCACAAGCACATTAAGTTCGTGATTGGAGCATCACCATCCTTTGAAACCGTTACTTTAAGGGATACGAAAGCGACCTCCTGGGATATCTATAGAGATAGCCTAAGGAGGAATTTGGAAACGTTTGCTAAAAGCATCAAAACAATTGAAGGTCTGGAGTTAGCGACGGAGACAGTAGCCGTAGATATCTGTGAAGCCTTCGAAGACAGTTGTCCCGTCAAAACCAAGACCTCAACACGAAAAGTTTCTTGGTGGAATTCTAAGCTGAAAGACCTTAGGGAAAAGACCAGGAAACTATTTAATAGGCCTAAGAAAACCAAAGAGTGGGATATTTATAGTGCAGCCCTAACTGAATATAATAAAGAAATTAGGAAAGCCAAGAGAGCATCGTGGAGGAAGCTATGCGAGGAAGTTGAGTCTTTGCCTCGCAGTGCAAGACTACAGAAGATGCTATCGAAAGCTAAACCTAATCAGATCGGGCTTCTTAAAAAGCCGGATGGTAACTTCACTAATAGTGAAACAGAAACATTGGAGTTACTAGCGTCAACCCATTTCCCAGGGTCATACTTCACAAGACTTCAGCCTTGAACTCTTTCAGAGCCCTACGAAGGTCTTGCAATGAGGACTGGCGTAGGGCTGCAAAGATGATAAGGCCAAATCTGGTGCAGTGGGCTGTTGACTACTTTGAACCATTTAAATCAAGCGGGGAGGATGGAATAATTCCCATCCAACTACAGAGGGGTATCGACATCCTTCTTGCTTATCTGGTGAAAATCTTCAGAGCAAGTCTGGCATGGGGATATATTCCAGAACGGTAGACAATTGTCAAGGTTCTAATTATACCTAAGGCTGGTAGAAAGGACTAAGCTTTAGTAAAGTCCTTTATACCTATAAGCCTATCTTCCTTTCTTCTTAAGACATTGGAAAAGTTTATAGATAGATATATAAGGGATGTAGCTCTAGCTACGATGCCCATTCATTACAACCAGCATGCTTACCGTAGAGGCAAATCTACGGAAACAGCCCTGATCAGTGTCATTGACAGGGTCGAAAAAGCACTGGCGAATAAAGAAATAGCTCTTTGTGCCTTTCTAGATATTGAGGGCACCTTCGATAGTAGCCCCAAATCAATGCTGATTGGGGGCCTAACATCTAAAAATGTTGACCCCACAACCATCAGATGGGTGAAGTCGATGCTCTCAAACAGAAAGGCAAAAATAGCGCTGTTTCAAACTTCGATTGAGGTTGTTACCACAAGAGGCTGCCCACAGTGAGGTGTTTTGTCACCCCTTCTTTGGACTCTTGCGGTTGACCAACTATTGTACAAAATGGCAGACCTACGCATTGACACATTGGGTTATGCTGATGACCTTGTGATCATTGCAAGGGGCTTTTGCCAAAGTACTTTATCGTCAATAATACAAAGAGCCCTAAACACCATAAATAACTGGTGTAGGAATAACAGTTTATCAGTTAATGCTGATAAAACTGTTGTAATACCTTTTACCAGAAAGGGACGGTTGGACAAATTAGTCCAACCAAAACTTAATGGTAAAGAGGTACAATTTTCCACGGAAATTAAGTACTTGGGCGTAACAATCGACCAAAAACTAACGTGGAACTCTCACCTTAGCAACGTATGCCATAAGGCAAAAATTGCTTTAGGTACGTGCAGTCGTTCGGTCGGGAACAACTGGGGCTTACGTCCCAGTATGGTCCTATGGCTGTACAGTAGCATAGTGAGGCCGATTCTTACCTACGCCTCTATTGTCTGGTGTAACAAGGCCAACCAAAAGACGACTGCGGATAGACTAAATAGTCTACATAGGAATGCCTGCCTAATGGCAACTGGAGCTATGCGATCATCGCCTGGAGCGGCTCTTAATGCACTTCTATGCCTAACGCCCCTTGATCTCTATCTAGACAAGGAGGCAAGGGCTAGTTTGTATAGGATTAACGCCCAGGGCGGTCTGAGCTTGCTCTCCTACATATTGAGATCCATGCTCGACTCAATTAAGGAATCACCGGTCTTATGCATGATCTCAGATATCATGTGTCCACTATACACTTTTGATAAAAAGTGTATAGTGGAATTACCCTCCAGAAAAGACTGGCTGAATGGCCAGGTTATCTGTGAGGCCGGTAGCCTCATATGGTGTACCGATGGGTCTAAAATGGGCCTCGACGTAGGCTTTGGAATTTAAGGGGAACGCCCCAAATTCAAACTTAGTATGAATTTGGGTAGATACACCTCTATTTTCTAGGCAGAAATTTTCGCCATACTTCGGTGTGCGGAAATCAATCTGCAAAAACACTACGACAACCAAAAAATTTACATAAACTCTGATAGTCAAGCAGCACTCCTAGCACTGAGATCAAACTTAGTGAACTCAAAGCTAGTTGGAGACTGCGTGAACCGTTTAAACGCCCTGGGTTGTAAAAACAGGGTCGTTTTAAGATGGGTTCCGGGTCACGAGGGTATTGTAGGCAACGAATTTGCCGACAAACTTGCACGGGAGGGCTCAAAGTGCACACAATTTGGACCCGAGCAATTTTGTGGAATCTCAAGAAGCCTAGCCCGATTGACCCTTGAAACTCTTTATCACAATAAATCACTTAAGATCTGGTCTGATACACCAGGCTTAAAACATTCTAAAACCTTAATCCGGGTTTTTGATCGTAAATTCGCTTCAGAAGCCCTGGGATTAAGTAAAAATAAATTGCGCATTCTGGCAAGAGCCCTAACTGGACACTGTTGCCTTAAAAAGCACATGTCCATCCTGGAACTAAGCAACTCAAGGATGTGTCGGTTCTGTTCCGTAATGGAAGAAACGCCTCTACACATCCTAACCGTTTGCAGACCCTTAATGCGCAAACGTAACACTCATCTGGGACACTATCTACTCCGCCCAGAAGAAGTGAAATTGCTCACGGCTAAGCAACTCCTTCGATTCATTGAAGACATAGGGCTTAGCAGTGAACTATAGCCATAGCAGCGATCACAATAGATCTTATAGGTCGCAGTGATACTGGTCTCTTTAACTAGACCTGCATAGCTGCTCGCACATAATTAAAAAAAACGACTTAACGTGCTTTCCGAGACACGGGGGTGAAACGCCGCCAACTTACTGACTTAGGGCTGCTACTGAGAATTTCTTGACAGAAAACCCAATAACTGATTTTGGCCTGACCCGAGATTCGAACGCGGGACTTCATGATCAGAAACCGCGTTAACGATTACTATACCAAAGAATTAGTAAATTTGGCAAATTATATTGGTAAATTAGTCAATCTTTGAGGGTGGACTATGTTCGGTAGGAGACTATTGAATACGTGATAATGAATGAATAAATGAATGAATCGAACCCGATTACCAGTTAAAGTTAAAAAGTTAAAGTTACAGCCTATATAGATCCCACAGTTGGGTACAGGCCTTCTCTCATTACTGAGAGGGTTTTAGGGCAAAGAAATGTCTGCCGCACTGCCACAATGCGTTTTGGCAAACGTGAAGTTTGCCAACACGTATTGTGTCTTCGAAATATTTTTTCTTTTTCCTCAGACATGCAGGTTTCCTCATGGTGTTTTCCTTCATCGCTAAACACGTGGTAAATCAGCACTTAAAATTACGATTAATAATTTCATTAATCCCGGCAGGGATTGTACCCGGGTTCCTAGCGTACTGTGAAATTTACAGCGAGCACATAGCCCCTGAGCTACCACGGCTAAACATTATACCTATACTATTAAATGTTAGTAGTAAGCCGAAGTACACACAGTTATCTCTTCTTACTATTACTTACTTCTATATTTATTTACATAAGTCAAATTATCGACTCATCTATTAAGTGTCTACTCGTATTAAGTGTCGTAGCTACGGGTTGACTATGGAAAACACAACAAAAATCTGTGGATTGCATTAAGTTTATAAATTTTTGCATAATTTACAACTCAGAAAGCCGTGTAATTTGATTACTTCCGCTTATTAATAAACAAATTCGATATGCATCGGAGCTGTACTTCAGTTCTCTGTCGAGTTATAGTGGCCCGCAGAGAGCAGTTGTTTCCAATTTCAGGTTATTTTATTAATTTAATTTTTTAGTTTTATTCGTTAATAGTAAAAATGTTCTCTTGCAAATACAAATAACTAAAATAGCAGTTTGAAAAAAATAACAACAACATGTCAAGTCATTCTAACATCATTGAAACAAATAAACATTTAATTTTAACTCAGTTCGTGGAATAGTTTATAAACATTTATTAGGAAGGGAATCCTAGAAATGATTTCTTTATATAATTAGGGTAACAAAAGCGTAAACTGTCAAATTGATAGCTATATTTAACCTAAATTAAGAATTAAAATGCAGATGCATTTTCACCCTAGAGGACTCATGGCATTCCTAGTTTATATTAGAAAGGGTCTCCAGTTCTCTGCACTCACCATACAAAACACAGCAGCTATAAGTTACTATTTTAAGACGGTATTCTTTGTGTGCTTTGTCCTTCCTTTTCGTTCCATTCATTCGTGATATAACCATAATATGGCTGCAGCGTGGCTCTACTACGTGTAGTTGTGTAAGAAAAGCCTTTAAATATTTGACAAGGCTACCTTTAAATTTTTGAGAAGAAAGCAGAACCTTAAGCCGAACAGTAAGACTTATGTGGTCGACTTTTTTTAGAACAAATTCATGTATTCACTAATGACGTATTTATAGTCATACTTAAATTCGACCGTATTAGCACGGACACAATTTTAGCTTATCTAAAGTAAAATATTCAGTTGAGGTTGGTCAGTTCAATCAAGCTAAGTAGCCTACTTGAACAGCGCATTAATGAAATTACCCTCTAACCGTACTTACTTTATTTATTGAACTTTTGGAAGTTTAAGCAAATTCTCGTTTATAAAATATTCTATCTAAATTGCCGTCATTAAGAGTTTTATGTTTTGCGTTCATTTAAAATTCTTCGTCTACTGGTGCTTACGAAAAACTATCATTGTAATCAACTTAATGCATTGAAGATATTAATTTACTCGAAATGTGTAATTTCATTTAGTCCCACAGTTATATTTTTAATATTATAATAAAATATTAAAATAGCAAAAAGTATGTAATAAATCGACATTATTTTATTTAAGAATAATGCTTAATACCTTGTCACATTAGTAGAAACAGTAGCGTATCTTTCAACGGTCGAAATAAGGCCAGGCCTTCCACGACTTTATCTGCCACCAGCCCTAATTCACTAAGATATAATTTCAGACTTTTACATTATTAGAGCATCAATTAGGCAAATGGTCCATCTGATCGTAAGTGGCTATTGCAGTTCATGATTTTCTGCTCATTCCATGCAAAGAAGGTCAGTTTATTGCATTTGCTCTTCTTAGATATATTTCTAAATTAAAATGCCTCACAGTTTGCAATTATACTGGCTGGATTTTTATTCTTTAAAACTCAGCAGCATAGAGCAGTTATAATAGTTAATCTTGTTAATTTAAATAATATGTTTGATAAGGTACAATTTTCAATCGTTTAACTTATTAAATCTTTATACATATAATTGTAAAGTGAGTTTAGTGATAGTGTAACTTCTGAACGACTTGAACTACTAAGGTTGATATATTTGGTAAAAATATTAATTAATTTGCAACCATCCGCTAACTAAATACAATGATGTGTCTTACCTGGATTGAAGAGCACCTCCCGCCCTCCCTCAATTGCGTACACCAATCCCGTCACCACTAATGACAGCACCACTACTGACACCACCACTAATCCCGGCACCACTACTCCCAACACCACTATTCCAGGAAAGACACACCATTGACGATAATACGACACGTGTTTCGCCTCTACACGAAGCATCCTCATGTGATGTAGACTCTACGGCGGCTTAGCGGTCAGCCGTTGATGGTGTGTCTTTCCTGGAATAGTGGTGTTGGGAGTAGTGGTGCCGGGAGTAGTGGTGTTGGGAGTAGTGGTGCCGGGATTAGTGGTGTTGTGAGTAGTGGTGACGGGATTGGTGCATGCAATTGAGGGAGGGCGGGAGGTGCTCTTCAATCCAGGTAAGACACATCATTGTATTTACCAAGCGGATGGTTGCAAATTAATTGCTATTTTTATTATAATGGATTTCCGCAAAGAAACGCCTGATTCTCTCAATTCCAATACATTTGTTTAAAGAAGATGTCGGTTTATAGCTATGTTAGAATCAGAAAGGTGGCGCTGGAGTCAAGTTAGTAGCGAATCCTTTATTTATGAACCAATAAGACTTTTCTCTATATTTGTTAGTTTATTGCTAAAGTCAAAATAGATAAACTTCAAACTACTAAATCTGGACACGGTAGGTCGCTCTATGTCTGTTATTAATAAAATTTGTTATATACGCGAAAAAACGTTATGGTTACACTTTTGCTAAATGATAAAATTTAATAATTGTTTCATTAATTAATCATTTTTACTCACTCACTCAATGAATCAATAAAAAATTCCACTGCCCCCCTTGTAGATTGTCTCATAGGGGGATATTTGGCATAGTGGGTTGGCAACCGCAACTTTTATTATTTAGAGTTACTGTCTGGGAGTTGCTGCTACATATCACATGTTTAATATCTCTCGGTCACCTCTTACGTCACCCATGGGGCCTTATGTGTTGAAGCAGGTAGGTTGGTTTATTTAAGTTGTTTCTATAGCATAATATCATATGGAATCTTGCTATGGGGTAATGTCACTGACATTGAAACTAGCTTTGTTTTGCATAAGTGAGCCATAAAAGCAATTTATAACATGCGCGCATCTGTGTTTGGATTCTTAATCGAAGATAGATGTAGATGTCTATGGGCCACAGCATCCACTCACCATCAGGTGGGCTGTGTGCATATGATAGCACCAGCTTGGGACCCTATAGTTAATAAAATTAAATCCATACCCAAGCATACCACTGCAAGACTTCCAGATACTGTAAGCTCATTCTGCATGGATCGGACCAAAAGTTCATATTTTAAAACTGCCGGGCTAACTATGACATCGAGACGTCAAACAACTCAGTCCCCCGTGACCATGGGTCAAGTATGAATATTTGTAAAGCACCCGAAACATCGGGAATTAAAATATTCCCGATATATGGCGTTCGCGTAAATATAAGAAGATTGAATATATTTAATTTAAAATTTTAAAACCCCCTAAATAAAAAGAGCTGATAATAAGTCAAGTTTCAAACAAAAAAAAAATAAATCTAAATCATTTAATCCGTTTGGGAGCTAAAATACGCCACTTCTTGCATCGGGGGCTAAAACTGATTCTATTCAGTATGTTATTCCTGCATCAATCCTTGTATTGTTTTTCTGTACCACTTGATGTTATATCTCAAATCTTAAATCATGGATAAATTCTTAAAACCAGTGAAATATTTTTAATAGCTGTAATGTGTTTTCTAGGCGGGACAATCTTCGGCCGATGTTTCAGGTTTTATAACAGCTGTCATGAAACCACTTAAGCCTTTGCTGAGTTGGCGACCTGCCAGCCACGACTATGTTCTACAAGGCACTAACATCATGATTCAAGTTGCTGTATCGAAAATATAATAATGTGATTTTATCGAACTGTTTAAGTTTTGGTTAGATTACAAGTAGACTATGTTTTACTACTATATCTTTAATCATTTTCAATAATTTGTGATGTGATACCTTAAACTAAAACTAGGAGATATGATAAGGATAAAGGACGGCGAGTGAACGAAGGAAATAGAGTAAATGGGGCTCTATACTCTATTGTGGAAAGTCAGAATGTGTCAAAAAAGGCACATATGGCAATTCATAATGCTATGTCAGTCCCTAATCTAACGTATGGTAGTGAAAGTTGTGTGTGGCAGAAGAAGCACAAGAGTAGAATAAACGCAGTAGAAATGCTGTCATTAAGGAGTAGGTTAGGGCTAAATCTGTGTGAGGGGGGAGATTTTTTTTTAATATTCCACAACTATTACACACAACGCCATCTAGTCCCAAGCTAAGCAGAGCTTGTGTTATGGGTACTAGACAGCTGATACACATACTTATATATTTCTAAATACATAAATATTATAGATAAATTACACCCAGACACAGAACAAATGATCGTGCTCATAACACAAACATTTGTCCTAGGTGGGAATCGAACCCACGACCTCCGGCATAGCAGTCAGGGTCACTAACCACTAGACCAACAGGCCAGTCTAAATTGTGTGATAAGAGAATAGTGTGGTATGCAAGATGATCTTGTGACGAGGATTAAGAAAGGAATGCTTCGGTGGTTTGGTCACGTAGAAAGACTGAATGAGGAAAGAGTGACAAAGCAAATTTATGTTGCAGAAGCGAACGGTAGAGTCGGTAAGGGACGTCCTAGGCGAATGTTTGTCGACCGAATACGCGATATATTGAAAATGGGCCAAATTAAGACTACCTTTAACCGACGAGCATGTATGCGTAGGTATATGGATGTGGAGAAGGCGAGAGAGGTGTCAGGATCGTGCCAAATGGAAGTCTTTAGTCTCTGCCTACCCCTCTAGGTGACAGGTGATGTATGTGTACTTTAAACTAATCATTTACGTTGCATCGGGTACGAGTAAATTGGGACGAGTGCGTGTCTCTACGTTTCTACGTATACCGTTACCATTACAGCCTATTAAAGTCCACTGCTGAACAAATACCTACCTCATAAATTACTCATAGGGGGTATATTTGCCATTGTTCAACGCTTGACAAGCTCTGCTGCCCATCACCTGATTCGTTTCTCGCTGTGGCCTCTTACGACACTCTTACTCTTACTCCTACGGGTATATTGTGGGGTAGTGGAAATTCTTACACCGCCACTAGACGGTAGTGTACCTATATTTAAAGTAAAATTACAGCTTATTTACGTCGAAAATAATTGACACAGACTTCCTCTCGTTTCTGTGAGCCTTCTCATAGCTAGTGGATTAGTGACCACAGCAGCAGATATCTCGCATCTTTGACGAGGCCGCCCATCGAATGTCTAGTTATTTTGAAACTAGCGTGAGTGATCTGGTTATAATAAGCATAGAACACCACGAGATCCTTCTGGAATTTCTCATATTCACCTCAAAAGACGACCACGGGATAAAATGAAGTGATTGGATAATTTGGAAGGTTCTCTTATGTAGCTACTACACACCCACAGTAATTAAAATTATTTACACTGTCGTCAGGATAGTATTTTTTATTACGTAGTTTTAACAGCCAGTTTTAAACCAACGCCATGCAAAAACTAATGCAGGCAAGAAACTTGTCTAAAAAATATCGTTTGCACAATGTCGTACGTAACGATTGACCATGCTCCATGTGATGCGATTAATCATACTATTGTATAGTATGATTAATATTGCTATTAATATATGTTATTATTATACATGATTGCTATTGATCCGTCTAATAAATGTAAATAGGTTGTTATTTTTAGAGCCGTGGTAGCTCAGATGATTAACGCTAGCTGTAAATATAACAGAACGCGAGTAACACGGGTTCGATCCCCGCCGGCACCAATGAAATTGTTAATTGCAATTTTATGTGCTGATTTACCACGTGCTCGGCGGTGAAGGAAAATATTGTGAGAAAACCTGCATGTGTGAGGAATAAGAAAAAAAATATTTCGAAGACATGTAAAATCCGCCAACACGCAGCGGCAGGGCTGCGCGGTGGACACTTCCTTGTCCTAAAACCCTCTCAGAAAAGAGGGGAGGCCTGTGCAAAGCAGTGGGACGTATATAGGCTGGCTCACGCTCCCACAGAATGCCAGCGTAAAATAGCAGATTAATACTACTACTGTGTCTTTTATGGTGGCTGTAGAGATCCGGAGACCCTTTTTACTGAAAACGAGGCATTTTTAGTCCTCAGGTACGACAACGCGTTTTGATTCTTAATCGGGGATAAATGTAGATGTCTATGGGTCACAGTATTCACTTACCATCAGGTGGACTGTGTGCTTTTTTGTTACCCTTACTCCATAAAAAGTACTATTGCAGCCGTACTATACGTAGTTCCAATACGTATAAGTATAAAAAATATGAATTAAATTGGAGATGTACACTTCGTTGAAAAGTCTAAATTAGTTTTGCAAACGCGGCAGTCACAGCGTTTGCCGTTTCGCAAATTGAATTAAAAATGTACACTTAAGCCAGTAGCGACTATTTGCCGAGTTGCATTAAATTACGTTCAGAATAGGCTAGAGAATTATTAATATATAACTATTAGTTAACTTGTTTAAATTGACTTTATTTGTATCCAAGTTTATTTTAATTTCATTCAAAAGAGTTCACAGCTGGGCTTTCACTTTTTACTTATTTATTATTGATTACTTGATAATCACAGGACCTGATGTCTATTACCTTCGAAACAGCTTCTAATATCAATATCAATTTAAAAAAAAAAGTTAACAACGACTTTAAAGTAAAAAACAACTTATAATTCATACACATTTTAGCTATAAATTATATCTCACGCAAAACAAAACTAGACGTAAACTGTTTTTCCTAGAAAAATAATGGATTCAACAAAACCTAGTTTCTCCACATTTAACATCATTGTAGTTTTATTTTTGTGCGAGCGACTATGCAATTCTAATAAGATCAATATCACTGAAGAAATTCTAAGTAGTAGTCCAGAGTCAGGCTTTTAACAGTGTTTCACCACGTGCCTCGGAAAACATGTAAAACAACTGCTTCTGCATCTAATCTCCCTCGGGTCTTGTCGAATTGCCGTCCCATCAGACTATAAGAGTGGACCTGGGCTTGCATACTATAATGCTATTCAGCTTAAATCTGAGAGAGACTGGCTACCGTAATCGGAATTCGATCTAGAGGATATTACTAAAAATAATAAAACGGATGCTTTTCATTTAAGTTAAGCAAATTTACTATATTAATATTTATACTACGAGGATTTGGGTGAATATGCATCTCACTATAGGACGTAGAATATATAAGTTATCATGTCAAACTATAGTAGAGGCTTGTAAAACATGAACATATGTTTGGCGATTTGCCAATACTAATGCACCTCAATAGTTACTTTCAACTACTCTTGAACTAAACTACTCGTAAGAACTAGAATAAAGGTATTCAATGTACTATTGTACAACTTGCATTGTATGTGGTACTTTTAGTGTAGGGGGTAAACGAGCATATCGCTCTCCTGATGAAAGTGACTATCGTCACTTATGAACAACTACAATACCAGGGAATTACAGATGTGTTTCCAGCTTTTAAACGGCTTACACATTTGCGCTGATATTCTGTGAGAGTGTGGTTCTTTCCCGGTTAAGCCAACCGATTTATTCTAGTGTCATAATATAGCTGCAACGTGGCAAAACCAGACACTAATATTTACATTAAACAAATTTTAAAAAGCCTAAACTTGTAACAAATAAGAATAAAATAGAACTAGTCGTACGCTTGTACGATGTTTAGCAAATACCTTACGAGGGAGTTTATTTCCGCATGCTACGTTCAAGTACTACAATATATTTTAAAATTCCGCCCTGAGAAACATCTGTGTCTCTCCTTTCCTGTACCTATATTTTTAGTTGTAAGTTATAAAGATCCGGAACCGCAAATCATCCCGTGCTTTTGAAACTAAAACAGGAGTATCAGCTACATAATTTTCCTGATAAAAACTCAAAAAAAAACTGCGGTTGTCAAGCACCCCGTCAAGCGTGGCAACTAAGATTCAATTTTTTTATAGGATAGGGTGACAAACGAGCACACAGTCCACCTGATGGTAAGTGGTTGCTGTGGCCCATAGACATCTACATCTACCCTTGATTACGTATCAAAATGCAGATGTGTTGTCACCCGTGAGGACTAAGATGGAATGCCACGTTTCCAGTAAAAAGGGTATCCGATTCTCTACAATCACCATATGAAACACAACAGCAGCTTAATGCTGCAAGCTACTATTTTACACTGGTATTCTGTGCGAGCGTGGTCCTTCCCTGGTCGAGCCGACCCATTCTTGCTACAACTATACTACTAATATAACTGCAGCATGGCTCTACCACGTATATAATCTATGTAAAAGGCCTATGTTTAGTTGTAGGCGTTTGATTGGCTGTATGGATAATCTAATTCTAAAGGGTAATGGTAAATGTATTTCAACTGTTTTATTTAATAGAATAAGGGTGATAAACGAGCATACAGTCGACCTGATGGTAAGTGGATGCTGTGGCCCACAAACATCTACATCTATCCTCGATTAAGAATCAAAATGCAGATGCTTTGGCACCGGAATACACACTAAGGAATACACACTAATATGGAATGACTCATTGCCAGTAAAGAGGGTCTCCGGTTCCCTACACTCACCATACGAAACACAGCAGCATTGAGCTGCTATTTTACGCTGATATTCTGTGAGAGCGTGTTCCTTCCCCGGTCGAGCTGACTCATTCCTATTACAACCATAATATATCTGCAGCGTGGCTCTACCACAACACACAGTAAGGCTTTTCATTGTATTACAATCAAGCATAAAATATATATTTCAAAAAGCGGTAATCGTTCTACTAATTACAAAGTTCTCGCGAATAATTAACATAGAGACGTGTAGAACAGAATTGACTTCCGGTTCCACGAGAAATTGCATAATAAGCGTTGAATATTAGAACAATTCACGTACAAAGCCGTATCAAATAGACTACGAAAACGGTTTTTAAGTTAATTACATTATTAATTTGCTAATTCTGTTATACAACCACGATAGCCTTAGAGTCAGTGTTTATACGAGTAACCCAAGTTCACACTAAAAATATTTATACTAAAAATTGCAACCTTTATTGCACATTCAGTGTTTTTGTTTAAATAAAACATAGTCAGGAAACCTGCATGTCAGCGAAATTCAAAATATTTCGAGTATATGCGAATGTGAAGTCTGCAGTCTGACTGAGACCGCACGGTGAACTCTTTCTTGTTTCATAATCGTAAAAGTGGGCTTTCCCTAGTTGCATGTACGGTTGTAAGCTTGCTTTACTTTTTATTTAGATTAAAATATTTTTTACTTATTTTTTGCGCCGCTTGACTTCAATATCGTGCCGACGTAAGCCTTGAAGAAATCTATATCAAAGACTACTGCTATATATAGCCCTCTTTATATGTTGACTAATAGATGGGATATTTGTCGTAGTTACCATCCTTGGCAGGCAGGTTGGCAAACGCATTTTTATCACACTCTAGACCAGGAACATGCTTCTATCGATATTCGAGTTTCTTACGACACTTGCGGGACTGGAGTATGGAAAGACTGATGTTGGCAAATTATTATACGCTAATTACCTCTCAAACGCCAAACGTCCAAATTTGACCGCTTCGATATTCCGTCAAAATTCAAGAGGTCAAATTTGACCTCACCCACCCTCAGCACTTTAACCAATATATACTTTTCTATGAAGAAGTTTGACATTATGGAATCAATATGAAATTTTCTATACTCTAGTGAGTCTACTAGTCTATGGATATTTATTTATAATCTACGTTCATTTCGTACGCCCCGTTCGTGTGAATGTTATTATGTTGGTGTTTGGATTTTTCTAGTATTTTATTAGTGTTTTAGTATGTATAGTGTTTTATTATAAAATTGTAATGAAAGTTTTTGTGTCAATATAATTTATTTTTTTACGCAAATAATTTCGAGTAATATATAGAAATAATGGTGATTTTCACGTTGCCGACATCCGCTTGGTATTTTTTTTTTGTTATCAAAATACAATAAAATCTTTTTGTAATGATGCAAAACCTAGCTTTTGTTTAGAATACAAGATAGAAAATCTTGTACAGATTTTATAAAGCCAAACTTCTTCATAGAAAAGTAGTCACTAAATATAAGTTTTAATGGTTTTAAGTGCTGTGGGTGGATGCGGTCGCATGCGACCGCTTGGGATTTGTCAGGCGCATGTGACTGCATGGGAATTTTAGGGGAATTGAAGGGTTAAGTTATTATTTTCGACAAATTTCATATTGTTTATATAGGTAGGATGCGGTAGTTTTTATAATAAGTTTTCGCTTTAGTGTCATGGTAGCAACTAAACCGAGTTCGATTTCAGCCGACACCTATGAAAATGTTGTTGACGATTAAGGAAAACCAAGAAAAATCCTATAAAAGAACATTTTGAGGAATTTCACTAGTAAACGTTGTAGCGTCGTTCACCCCTCCCTACTATAAAACTTTCTCAGATATGAGAGAAGAGTGCTCAATAGTGTGTATGCTGGTCGATTCTTTGTTGTGTACTTTCTTTAATAAAAAAGCAGTAAATAAGTAAGTATTACCTTTTTAAAGCTTTTAATGTTTGTACAAAATGCTCAACTTTACGGTACAGCTACATTGAATAAATAATTAACCTTTCCATATAAAGCAACTGCAGATTTTTTGCCTTTACATTTCTCTAAGAACTCTACTTTTCGCTAGAGTTATCAAGCGTGCTACTTCCTTCCGATAAAATTAAAGTTTTCTTATAAAGAATGAAATGAAAATTCTTAAAACATTAGAAGATAAGCACTCGGCTTCTAAATTTATAGTGCACCACAAACCCTCCAGAAATCAAAATACCAATTTTTTTTAAACGCAGCAGCTTTTGCTGTTGCACGTGTGGGCCGGCTCGAGGCCGCGTTTCATCTGGTGAGAGCAGATGGTCGGAGAACATGGTAGCAGAATTAAATGTAAGATTACTGATTTTGTCCCTGATGTGATACTTCAGGGTATGGAACTTTTTATTTCTTCCTCTGTGGTGCCCATCGGAGGCAAATCTCAGACATAGTTTAGTCGCTCCTGTAAAATAGCATCATGCTATAAGCAGGAGTGCTATCGGGCCTGGGTTGACGCATCAACGTCCCGTGATGTAAGCACCAGCGCTCTAAAAACGAAATATAGTTCAAATCCAGGTCCTTCAAAAGAGGTATTGCCAAGGCAAAGTCAGAGCACATAGGCATAATTAGCGAGAAACTAGTTCGCCTTCCTTCTGGAACACGTTCACTTTGGTCTCTCGCCAAGGCTGTCCAAGGGATTTCTGTCATTGTTCTTTTCCATCTCTGCACAGGATTGACGACTCACTGGCGCATACTGCAAAGGAGTAAGCCGATTTGCTAGGCTCTTTATTTGCATCCAATTCGACTCTCAATGACGGGGGGAGCACACCGCCGACCATCCCGCGGCGTGAGTGCTCCATGTCGGGTGTGCGGTTCACTAAGCGCTTGGTTCGCAAAGAACTGCTTCCCTGGTTATCCACAAGTCGAGTAGGCCTGACGGAATCTCCCTAATTATGCAGTGCTCTAGAGTTGGCTCCGGTTCTAACCCGTCTTTTGCGGTACTCTTAATTCCTAGGCGTAGTCTCAAAATTTCGAAACGGCCTTCGTCCACCCGACCCCTAAAAAATACGACCGCTCTGATCCGTCAAACTACAGATCATCGCCATTACCTCGTTGTTATCTAAAATAATGAAATCCATTATAAACTGCCAGCTTATGCGGTACCTTGAGGATCACCAGCTGTTTAGTGACCCCTAATACGGTTTACGTCGGGGTCGACCAGCTGGTGATTTTCTTATTTACCTGACTCGTAGATGGGTAGAGGCAGTAAAGTCCAAGGGGAAGGCATTGGCCGTAGGTTGGACATGGCGAAGGTCTTCGATCGGGTTAGGCTCAAAGCGCTTTTTTCGAAGATCCCTTCTTAAAGGCTTCTCGAAAAATTGTGCAATTGGATCACCAGTTTTCTTGCAGATCGGAGCATCAAGGTCGTTGTAGATGGTGCATGCTCCGATTACAAACCTATTAATGCTGGCGTTCCACATGGCTGCGTGCTATAACCAACGCTGTTTCTTTTGCATATCAATGATATGTTGCAAACCGGTAACATTCATTGCTATGCGGATGACAGCACATGTGATGCTCTGTACACCGGCCGTGCTAATATTTCTCAAATAAATCTGGTCCAGTTTAATCTTCAGAAGACACAGGTTTGCGTGTTTACCGTTAAAAAGACCCCCTTTGTCGTAACTCCTTAGTTTCAAGGCACTCCCCTTGTTGCCTCAACCAGTATGGGAATCTTTGGCGTCGACATATCGAGTGACGTGCAGTTTCGTGTTTAATTGGAAGAGAAGACCAAATTTTCCTCTAAAAATCTTGACGTGCTCAGCAGAGTGAGAAAGTATTTCATGCCGGCACACCGCCTGCAACTTTACATCGCGCAGGTTCGACCTCACATGGAATACTGTTCCCATCTCTAGACTGAGGTTCCCCAGTGCCAGCTACTTTCTCTTGACCGCACCCAGCTCAGAGCAGCTCAAATCGTCGACGACCAAGTGCTTTCCGATCGGGTCGATTCACTGGCGCTGCGAAGAGATGTTGCATCTCTTTGCTTTTTCTTTCTTACCTACCACGGGGAGTGCTCTGAAAAATTGTTCGTTATTAATCCCAGCTGCCAAATTTCATGAACGCACTACTTGGCAAAACTCCCAATCTCATCGACACCATCAGGATGCTTGGCGGTTCACCACTGTACGTTTCACTAGGAGTTTTCTTCCTCGTAAGACCTCTTTGTGGAATAGTTTACCACCGGCGATTTTTTTGGACCGTTAAGACTTAGGAACCTTCAAGAAAAGACCCTACTCCTTTCTAAAAGGCCGGCAACTTCCCTGGTGTTGAAGTTGTTCATGGGCGGTGGTACTCACTTAACATCAGGTAAACCGTATGCTCGTTTGCCCCCTCACCTATAAAAAAATTTGATCCCCCCTCCACCAGAGTTAACTCCGGATTTGCTATGTGCGCGACGTTTAATAAAAATACCGTGATAAAACCCGCATGATATGAATTATATCTTTGGGCGACATACAAATTCGGCAAACAAGCACTTTATGGCGTGGCGGACCCTTCCTGCCCTCAACCCTTTCCAAAGTTAGAGGAGTCTTGTGCATAACAGGGAAACGAAGGCTTTTCCTTTTAAACTAAAAAAATCTGTCAGCGATTGTTTTTAAAACTCCACGTCCACTTTAATCCAGTGATAAATCAAATTCGTATACAATACATTTTTAAAGAAGTTACACACAGTCCACCTGATGGTAAATGGCTAACTGCAACTAATTGGATACCTGCAACCAACTCTAAATGAATCCAAATAAAGAAGAATTTTAAAAACTAAATGGTGTTTGTAATGAAACTCCAATTACTTCTGTTTTATTATTTACAGATTGTTAGCAGGCAAGCAACGTAAGCACTAAAAATTTCATTTATGCTTTCGAACACTACTAAAGTAAATTTTCAAAAGTGCCCTATTTTATTTAAAAAAATCTTACTGCGAAATGGTGAAAGGCAAAGCTAATGGAATTGAAGTTCTAACGTCACCGTTCCTTCCTTATGTATAAGTAATGTAGTTTTAAAGAGGCTTACCTTTTTTGGTTTTAATTGTTAATTTACGTAGTGCTTTTGTTAGACAAAAAATGTTTTACTGATTAACTAAAGTAAACCATAAATATATATTTTAACAGATATGTATGTGAACATTAAGAAATTCTAAACCACTTGTCCTTTAATAATAATGTCCTTCAGACCGAATTTTGGTCACGGCGGCCTGCCTCAACGGAAACTAGCCATCGGCGGATCAACCATCAAGAACAAAAATATAGTGTCCAAGTGTACATGCAAGCACAGGTGCACTCTCTATTCCCTCACTCTCATAATCAGATTGAACGGTAAACCAACACGACCGGAGGGAGATCAGGTGCTGGACCAACGGCTTTACGTGATTTCCGAGGCACGGGGGTGAGACACCGCCAACTTCTTGACTGCGAGCAGCTACTAAGAATTTCTTATAGGAAAAACTCAATAATTGATTTGTTGGCCAAACCGACCCGGGATTCGAACCCTCATGATCATTAGTTGCACTACTACAACCACTAGACCAACGATGCAGTCACTGCACTTGTTCTTTATACATAGTTTACACCTGTAATCCTCGAGAGAGTAGGCAGAGTCAAAAGAGCAGTGAACCACTCGGACCATATTTGGCCGAAAAATATAGGATTAGATTAAAAAGTTGTGAACGAAGTGATCGATTATTGGTTAGCCTTTTGGATACAAACTCACGTACCCAATATCCAGTTAGTTGCATTTTGCCACATGCTTTATTTATATATTAAATTCCACATAAACCTGAAAGTTACAAATCCCAGAACAACATTGAACCTATTTACTTGTATGTGATGTAATTTTCAATATTGATCATAAGATCTGACTCAGATTTTGATTCGAAGTCGGAGAAAAGTTACCACAACAGTTACACATACTACTAAAAAGACGTATCCGCGACGCAGTAATCAGGTCTAATTAGGAGTGTAAGGCCCAGTGATAAGTGTTCAATCCTAATAATAAGAAAATTGAAACGCTTTCTAAAACGCTAATTAAGATATTTCACAGTAATCTGACTTATTTAACGTTTATTGTGATAATAACGCAATAATAATAATTCATGTTTACTTACACACATATACAATTACAATTTTATCTAGTCATTTTACCACCGTTAATTACGAGTATAACTCAAAAATGAGCTATTTATATTTTACAGTTACCGTTATAGCTTATTAAAGTCTACTGCTTAAAGTTAAAGTTAGTTCAATTAACAGCCTATATACGTCCCACTGCTGGGCACAGGCCTCCTCTTTTTTCTGAGAGGGTTTTAGGGCAAGGAATAGTCCGCCGCGCTGCCCCAGTGCATGTTGGCGAACTTCACATGTCTTCGAAATATTTTTTTTCTTAATTCTCAGACATGCAGGTTTATCACGATGTTTTCCCTCACCGCCGAGCACGTGGTAAATCAGCACTTAAAATTGCAATTAACAATTTCATTGGTGCCGGCGGGGATCGAACCCGGTTTGCTCGCGTATTGTGAAATTTAGAGCGAGCGCTAACCATCTGAGCTACGACGGCTCTAGCCACAGTTACACTTGCCACATATCACACAGTTCCACTTCCACGGTCCCTTTCCACAGTTCCACTTGCGACAGTTGGTCCACTGCTTAATATAGGTTAAATACCCCCTTAGATTTCCTCATAGGGGGATATTTGCCGTGGTTGCTACTATTAGTAAGCAAATTAGCAACCGCCATTTTTTATTTTTAGTCGTTATTAGGAAGACGGTGCTGCTCATCTCCTGATTCGTTTCACCCTGTCGCCTCTTACTACAGCCACGGGATGATACGGGCTAGTGGATATTCTTACTTTAGATACTGTTTTTTTAACTAATTAAATCATTTATAGTATCTTGTTTAACATTTACTTTGGTATAACAGTACTTAAAACGTGTTGAGTGTTTTAGGAATATTTATTTCTCAAAAAAATGTTTACAGAATTCATACGTGAGAAATAATTGCAACTAATTTATTGAATGTATAATGTCACCATAACATATTGTAGGTTTTTCCTTTATTACACTGTAGTCAGAAACAAACTTACAGTCCACCTAAAAATGACTACTGCAGCCAATGAAATTCTTTGTTTTGCCTATAGATATGTTGTCACTTGTGAGCACTAGAATGCCTTACAGCCTGTAAATACACTATATGTTAAATAATAATAATATTTTACTTAAAGCATTTGGATATTGTGTTGGGTGTTATTCATTGTTAAAATGCTTAGTCATCTTGATTTCAATTGACAATTTTTATTTTTGTTTTTGTTGAAAATACTTCTTTGTCATATATCTGTTGCCATGCAAAAATAATATATTATTTGCGTAGTGAAAGGCTTAGTGATATCCTTCCTGTAACTCCCACTGAAAAGCCACATACTCGCATTATGTACCCTAGCACTGATTCAACATACGCAAACTGCTCTTTGACTTGATTTGACTTCCAAAGATTTTTTTTATTTAATTTTACCTCTCTTAAATTTTACAGGAACGAAAAAAGGCATATCGAATAACTTTAGTTTCAGACTCGCTTAAAACTAGATCCGCATCTGATTAAAACTAAGACTTACTCTATTTAATTTGAATAAAAAAAATTTATCTGGTAGTTTCTATTTAGTCCTTCGTCAAAAATAAATGGTTGTCTCTAATATAAAAACTTAACTTAAATACCGTGACAAAAAATATCGATGACACAGTTAAACTATATCCCTTTCC
Source organism: Parnassius smintheus behrii (assembly GCA_036936625.1). NCBI lineage: Eukaryota > Metazoa > Arthropoda > Insecta > Lepidoptera > Papilionidae > Parnassius > Parnassius smintheus. The sequence continues at coordinate 18,740,610 of JAUPFT010000004.1, read as the reverse complement.
CGCTTCCTCATACGTTCAGTTCGTTTTAAGCTACCATAATTTAATGCAGCACAAGAATTACAATTTTAACCGGTTTGGTAGTGTTGCCCAAATGCAAGAACAGGACGAGACTTAGCCAGTCTTAGTCCTAGTCTTGCGCTAATACACCTGGTCTTGGTGTTGGTCTTACTTAACACTAGTATGTTTATATATGAACGGAAGCTTTTTATTAAAAGAACAAACAACAACCAGAGTACGAAACCTATTCAACTTGGTTTTGGTCTCGCAGCAAGTCTCGCAATTACCCATTTAGCCTATTGCTATTTATTAAGCGTTGCTTTAGATCTTATAACAAGTTAATAGAATAGATACATTTTGAACTTGAATTAACATAGCCATAGTAAAGACCAAATAAACTAATAAATGTCTAAACATTTAATGAGAAATTCGAAAAATCAACTGACACCGGGAGGGGTTTGAACCCACGACCTAACCGATCCGTGCCGATGCTCTAACCAACTGAGCTATCTATCGTGTCCCACGGCCACGGGAGTCAGTCTGTTTCTGGTTCTCATGGTTAAAACATATAAAAAACAAATTAACGACATTAACTTAACTGCATTTCAAAGAACACTATCTCTCTAGCCTCTCAACCCCCTAGTGGTCTCATGAGACCGCAGCCATATTCCGTCAAATCCCTAGCGGTCTCATGAGGTCGCACCCACCCACAGCACTTTAACTCATAAAAACTTATTTAAAGAGACTACTTTTCTATGAAGAAGTTTGGCATTATATAATCAGTATGAAATACTCTATCCTCTAGTGCTAGTCTAATAAAAAAAACTGTTATCTATATTTTGTGTTAATATAATTTATCTTTTAAACAATATCGAGTAATATATATTGAAATAATTGTGGTTTTCACGCTACCGACATTCGCTTGGTATGTTTTTTTTTTTGGTATCAAAATACAATAAATTCTTTTTATAGTGAAGTAAAACCTGACTGTTGTTTAGACCACAAAATGGAGAATTTTGTATAGATTTTATAATGCTAAACTTCTTTATAGAAAATAGTCTCTAAATATAAGTTTTAATGGTTTAAATTGAATGTAAATGTACTGCTGGTTGGTGGCACTAATAGATAAGGGAGCGATTCCAATCCAGATGGACCAGATTATATAAGGAATTACAAGCTAGTAAATTGTCTTTTTCTTTCGTTAATCTGCGTTTTCACTAATACTGCAGCATTGGATATATGCCTTGTCAAGAATGATACACGAAGAATAAAATCTGTGTGCAAGGTGAGGTTATAAAATGGAGAAAAAGTTAATGAACACTACTATGAAAAAAAAGAAAAACCCTTTAAGAAAAATACAAATAAACCTGTGGTGACAAAGGGGCTAATTAAACTTAATTGTATCCGAGACACTTAAGTAAGAACCTTCCGGCACCAATGAAATTGTTAATTTCAATTTTAAATGCAGTAAATATGCTCTGCGCAGAGAAAAATATCGTGACGGAGAATCCTGCAAGTCCTCGAAATAAGTATTTCAAAGTCGTGTGATGTCCACCAACAGCAGTGTTGACAAACTCTTCACCGCTGCATTGGAAGAATTTTAAAGCTGCTGGACTGGAAAGAATACAGTACTAATGTCAGTGGAGAGTACATCACTCACCTTCGATTTTCCGACGGTATAGTCCTTATCGCCGAATCGCTGTAGGACCTAACCAATAACCTCAATAGTGCCTCCCAATGATTATGATGAAATTTTCGCCACTCTTTTTTTTAGAAGAATATTAACAATGCTATAAACATTACTAATGTTCCACTTAACCACTCGTGGTAAGCTCAAATTGCTTGTGTTACGAGTGGTTCACGCCAGTAGTCGAATGGTGGATTCAAACCTACGACCTTTTTGAGTTCGCGGTCCGCGCCCTGCCATTAGGCTACTGTCGCTCTCTAAATGATGCTTGACATTTGCCGTCAATTTCTAATTTAAGCCGTAGACTAACTACTAATAAACTATTTTTGTAAGGCTGATAAAGTTATGTAATGAAATTTGCTTAATGTAAGTACATATACTTTTTCAGACTGACTGTCTCGTTGGTCTTGTGGTCGTAAACGCGTGCGTCATCATATCATGTGATCCCGGGTTTGAACCCGCGTCGAGCCAAATTCAATTATTTGGTTTTACTTTCAAAAATTCTCAGTAGCAGTCCGGTGTCGGAAAGTTTCACGCGCGTGTCTCGAAAAGCAAAGCAAAGTTGTTGGTCCTGCGCTTGCTCTCTCCGGTCCTGGCGGATAACCGTCCCATCGGACTATGGTAGTGAAGGAATTGAGAGTGCACTTGTGCTTACATGCTTGTACACACGAGTACTATGATTCTATCCTACGCAGATGGCTAATCTACATTAGGTATCTCCACACTATTCCCTTTCGTCTTCAACTTTCGTCGTCATCTTTCTATCAAACTTTCGTTTGGCCCATTCAATAATTGAATGCGTCAACGAACGCAACGCCAACGTAGTTATTTGAATTTCTGTCAACTTGTGTGTTGTGTGTGACGATAACATTTTACTTCTTGGAATATATGCGGCTTACTTGGTCATAAGAAATTTCAGAAAAAAAAAGAACCATGCAAAAGTTAAGGATACGAGGCTTTAGATATAATTACGAGTAGGATTAGCTAAGCTAAGTGCGAATAGGACTCGCGCCATGAGTGCTATATAAACTTAATTATGTTTGTAGACTGTCCAATATCCTAGGAATTTAAAATCGACATAGTATCAATTTTCGACATTATGTGACGAATGCTGTAAATTTACCGAGCTTATTTTTATTTATTTCTCAAAAATATTTATTTTCTGAAATCCACTAGTCCATATCATCCTATGAGAGTCATAAGAGGCATCAGAGTGGAACAAAACCAGGAGTTGGGCAGTAGCATATTCTTGGTAAGAACTCATAATAATCAAACTGTGGCTGCCAACAAAATGTCTGCCAGGGGTGGCAACTGTAGCTAATAATTTTTCGATCTTCTTTATAAGGCAATATTTGAGGGAGGGTAAAATTCAGCTTTGGATTTAATAAGTTGTAATGATGAAAATGTTAATTCCAGAATAACCATCATTTTTTCTTCGTAGAGCCATGCTGCAGCTATAATATAGTTGTAGCATGTATTGGTCAGCTCGATCGGGGCAGGACCACGCTCTCACAGAACACAAGCGTAAAATAGCAGTGTAATGACGCTGTATTTCGTGTGGTGAGTGTAGAGATCGGAAGAGTTCATTACATCTTAATTCTCAGGGATGACAACGCATTTGCATTTTGATTCTTAAATGAGGATAAATGTGGATATCTATGGGCCACAGCATCCACTTACCATCAGGTGGACTGTGTGCTCGTTTGTCACCCAATGCTATAAAAATAACATCTGTAATATTGAGAATATCTATTATTTCATTTTACATTATATTCATAAAGTACCTATTTCAATAAGCGATAGAATCAACAGTTGATCGCGTCCAGTGCCTCCCGACTCTATCAATCATGGAGCTCCGCACACGCGCCAACCGTTTGTCGAGTGATGGTTTATCAACTCACTCGCTCTTGAGCCAAATATTATTTTTGTTATTTAATGTTAGAAACCATCTTTGTATTGATACAGTTCTTCGTTTTATCAATTTATGTACATGAATTCTACTGTAAAAATTATCTTTGACCATTAAAATATTTGTTTGTACATTTTTGAATAAAAATATTAGACTTTATTCATAATAGAGTCTTCAAACCTAATAATTTTAATATTAATAACTATTGCTACTTGCATAGAACAATTTGGTAGCCTCTCATCTCAGGAGTACCTCATTTAGAACCGGGGCGGCGAGAGAGAGTATGATGAGATAAGAGTCTCTGAGAGATAACTATATATTTGTGCAATTTTCTATAATCATTATTGATCCGTGAGATCTATTTGTGGTAAGAAAAAAGAAAGAAAGTTCCTAAAGAAACTATATCCGCGACTGGTAATCGCGGGTGATGGGTCTTTTCCCGGTCAAAGGCTAAGTATATAGCCATTCAACGTAAAAACGCCAGCGTTCTTGACACCATACCACGGGAAGTAGGATTGTACGATAATTTCAGTTTTTCATTTAAGTTTTTTTTTAATATAGTTATTCCATATTATATATTATATATTTCAATGTTATATGAATAAATCTGTTATATTAGCAATTAAATATTTTACTTTTCTATCTTAATAATTTAAGCAGCATTTCTTTACTGTCTCGTTGGTCTAGGCAACTGTTTCGTGTCGTAGTGCAACTGTTGATCATGAGGTCCTGAGTTCAAATCCCGGGTCGGGCCTAAGATATCAGTTATTGAGTTTTTCTGTCAATAAATTAGCTGCCCGGAGTCAGGAAGTTGGCGGTGTCCCCGTGTCTCGGAAAGCACGTAAAGCCGTTGGTCCTGCGCCTGATCTCTCTCCGTTCGTGTCGGTTTACCGTCACATCGGACTACGAGAGTGGGGGAATAGAAGGTGCACCTGTGATTGCGCATACATTTGGACGCTATAATCCTGTCCTGCGCCCATGGCTAGTCACCGTTGTCTTGCCGCCATAACCGAAATTCGGTCTGGAGGACATTATTATTATCATATACATTACAGCCTATAAAGTCAAGGGTTAAAATTAAAGGTAATAAAATCTGCAAAATTAGTTTAATTTTGTAGTTTTATGAGGTTTATTTAAGGTTTTGAAGCTTAAAGTATTGTTTGACTCTTTACATATTGGTCACTTACTACCAATGCTGTCACGTTTTAAGAGGAAGACTTACTTCAGTTCAGACATTCAGTACTTCATATTTATGAGAAAATACTTTATTTCTGCGCCACAATCTTCTTTCCTTGCAAAAAATCTAAGATAGAACTCATTTCACTCGCTTATTAAAACAACTAATTATAACTTTTAAAGTGTTCAACCCTGAGCTACTTAAAATTCATGTAACATATTATAATCATGACTATGATTTTATTTATACAAAAGCAAAACGTCTATAACAAGTTTAGTTGTTTATACAAGATGTCGGAACTTATTAAAAGATCTGAAAGCTCCATTATGTTATAACTGCGTGGAAAATTAACTATCGATAAAACAAGAACAAGAACGTTTGGTTTTAATTAACTTTAATTTGTTATGTGACATGTGGTCATGTTGACATAGTCAACATGACGAAATAGACATACAAGTTGTTTAGTATTGAATGAGTTAATGTCTTAGATACTATATTTTTCTAGTCAATTTTAAATTATAAAAATCGAACTAGCAATCATGATTAAATTATTTAAAAAGAAACAACTTCAAGTAGAAAAGATCCTTTTTAATTGTATATTCTATCATTGTGATAGCTTATGATAATTCTAAATAACCAAATAATATAAATATCCGCAGTAAAACCGGAGTGACCGACATAGCCCAACGGACTAGTAAGCTGAAGTGGCAATGGGCCGGCCATATAGCCCGAAGAACCGACAACCTATGGGGAAGAAAGGTTCTCGAGTGGCAGCCTCGCACCACTAGATGGAGTGAAGACCTAGTAAGACATGCAGAAAGTCGATGGAAGCAGGTGGCTCAGGACCGTGCTTTGTGGCATTACTTGGGGGAGGCCTATGTTCAGCAGTGGACTTGTGAAGGGCTGTAATGATGATAATGATAATGAACCAAATAACTCCGTTAACTAAATTTGGAAATATTGTATTATATTTTTTATAGTATAGGTTGACAAACGAGTACACAGTCCACCTGATGGTAAGTGGTTGCTGCGGCCCATAGACATCTACATCTATCCTCGATTACAAATCAAAATGCGGATGCGTTGTCGTCCGTGAGGACTAAGACGGAATGCCTCGTTTCCAGTTAAAAGGGTACGAAACACAGCAGCATTAAGCTACTATTTCACGCTGCTATTCTGTGAGAGCTGTTCTTCCCCAGTCGAGCCGACCCATTCGTGCTACAACTATACTACTAATATAACTGCATCATCCTACAGTCGAATTAGTAAGGTCTTCCTTTAAAAAGCGGCCAAAACGAATATTAATCTAATATTTTACTCAGAACAATATTAATTAACAGATTATTATAGAACAATTTAAAAAAAATTAATAGTGATCGCACAGTTTATCTGATGGTAAATAAATGCTGTAGCCCATTTACATGTACATCTATGTATTAATGATTAAGCATCAAAATTCAGACGCGTTGTCATTATAGAAGACTGAGATGAAATACCTTTTTTCCAGTAAATAGGGTATCCGCAAACATATCATAGTAAACACAGCAGCATTATCCTGCTCTTTCACGCTGATATTGTGAGCCGACCCATTAGCGCTGTACCCATAATATGTTACTATATTTATAGTTGTTTAGCAAGATACCATTAGAATAATTTACTTTGTTTATTAAAATTATGCTATTTAATGGTCTCCATGAATAGCGTGAGTTTTCAACATTAAAAGAGAAGCTTGACATGTTACACACTACAGTCACACTAGTGTAGCCCGGGTTCGAAGACCAGCCTAATAGTCAAATGATAATAATTTATCACATTTATTTATACTTGGTACATACTTAAAAGGCGTAATATTTAATTTTTCAACAACCCGCATTACGGTATAGAAAGTACACGAAAAACCGCTTTTAAAACAAAATAATGGTTAAAAATGTTACCACGCTTTTTTGTTCGATCAAATTCTAAAAAGCAGTATTACTTTATGGAATCTCTTATATCAGTGTTTTTCTAATGTAGCAGCTATTCGTGGACGCCGGTGATCACTTACACACGTACCAGGCGAGCCACACGTTCGTTTGTCCGCACTTCCATAGAAATAAAAAAAGAACCGGACATCAGCTTTAGAGAGAGTTTTTAACATGGCTACCAAATCTTACGGAAAGGCATTACGTAAAACCAGTTTCGAGTTCAATAAATATATCGGTGCAAAACTATCTGCCAGACCTCTGGCAGCCGAAGTTTTTGTTTCTCGCTAATGTGGTCGAGACAAACTTTTGTCAGCCTACAATGCCTCCGCTTAGGCCTAAGAAGAACACGTACAACTTGTTAATCTCTGGCAGAGAAACAAGAATACAAACCAATCAACTTGCTTCTCAGTTTTTAATACGCACAGCAAAGTTGTGGAACCATTTGCTAGTCTGTCTTTTCATCCCATATATCGTACATATAATATAGGAGTGGTCAAGGAAACAGCGAATAAACTTTTCTTTAGCTAAGCCAGACTCTTTCCAATCTTCTTATACCATTCTCTGGATAGAATTTCATCCGAAGAACCTCAGTTTATAATATGTTGAACCCAGATCCTAAAGACGTGGGAAGCATACGATAAGTAACTACGCGATCATCAACACAACATTTATCAATACGCCCGCCCAACTAGTTCAGTAGCAGCATATTTTCAAGAAAACTTTATTTTGTGCACTCTTGAATATAATATTATATTAAGGTATATTGCTAATATATATCTAGAAGAAGATTGAAAATAGTGATGCCATCAAAAACATAACTTGTAGAAAAACCAAGTCTCGCAACTCAGTTCATCTACCTTAAAAAGTAGTGAAATCCATGTAATACGAAGTCGGTTCATTTATTCAGTCCCTACTTAAGGGCCCTTCTGTTTTAAATTATTACGTAATTAGCTAACCTAACAACATTTTATAGTGACCATATCAATGTTAAAAATCTTTTATGTTTTAAATATAAAGATTGACTTGGCAATCGCACTAAGCAATCTAATTTAATATAATATGTGTACTTGTGAGATACATTGTTTTCTTGCGATTGCCAAGTCAATTTTTATATTTAAAACATAAAAGATTTTTAACATTGATATGGTCACTATAAAATGTTGTTAGGTTAGCTAATTACGTAATAATTTAAAATAGAAGGGCCCTTAAGTAGGGACTGAATAAATTAACCGACTTGGTATTACATGGATTTCACTACTTTTTAAGGTAGAAGAACTGAGTTGCGAGACTCGTTTTTTTACAAGTTATGTTTTTGATGGCATCTCATTTCTTTTTGTAGATAAGATAGTCTACATTTTTACTTTCCGGTACCTTCTACTTCCTGAATACCAACTACGTACCTATCTACACCTATTATACATATTCAAACAAGTACACGGAATCATTAACTGCAAATATAACTTTGTAATTCTATATATTTATATAGGGTTACAAAGTTATTTGTGCAGTTAGTATATCTAGAAAACTGGACCGAAATTAAAAAGTATTTTAGTTTTTCCTTGATTTATACACTAAACACTAATTGTATTCTGAATTTGAAGCTTCTATGTCTGCTAGAAGTGCCTTAGACTTTTGATGATCGGTCATTCAGTGAGTGACAAAATTAAGAGACTTTGACTAGTTATACTTCTTAAACTACTAGTTCAAATTAAATGAAATTTGAAATATATCATGCTTATACAATGTCTACTTGGTAACTGAAAATTCAGGCTTCTAGTTTTATCCTCTAGGAAGTTATAGAGGGTCGAAAATGGCCTGAATTGCTTCGAGAAAAGTATGGTACGGCCGTGCCGCTTTTTTTCTCGACTTGGCGGGGGCGCTGCCATGCCCCCAGATAACAGAGAACTAACAACTTAAAGTTTATTCATGTTCTTTCTTTCAAAATCAATTAATTTTAGTCGCATAAAGTAATTACTCACGTTCAGGATAAAAATATATACTTACTAAAACAATTCTTTAAATTTAAGCAAAAATCGTTGATTCCAAGCAAAATTACAAGCTAGTCAACATCTATCCATTCACTATTACTTATTAATCTGCATATTAAGTGTCACTATCTAAAAATTTTTTAGTAGTTTAGATAATTATCTTATTACTTTCAATTTTTCTTTAATATTTCGAATGTTATATTCCTAGAGGTTCTTGAAATATTATAGCAAATTAACCAATTTACATAACTAGTAGTTCATTGTTCCTTTAATTACCTACTTACTTACTTATCTTCACGCACAATCCCTAACGGGGTAGCCAGAGAGAACAGATCGCCAAGTGTCACGATCCTTACATACCTCTTTCGCTTCTTTCAGGTTCATTAACTTCTTCATACATGCACGTCTAGGTATCCGAGTACTCTTGACCCTCCCCTCTTTGAGCAATTTGCTCACATGGTCTTCGAAAGTTAGTCTCGGTCTACCTCGACACCTTTTAATATTTACTTTCGCTCTATATATTTTCTTCACCATTCGATCTTCACTCATTCGTTCAACGTGCCCAAACCATTGGAGTACGCCCCTATCAATTTTTGTGATAAGGTCATCTTTCAATCCTGCCATATTGCGAATCTCTTCGTTTCGCTTTCGGTCGGCTATGCTAACGCCACACATTTTACGAAGAGATCGCATCTCCACTGCAATCAACTTGCTTTTATGCTTCTTCTGGCATACCCAGGTTTCGCTGCCATATAACAAAGTCGGTACCATCACTGCGTTATGTATTGCAAGGCGTGCACTCTTCACTACGCCTTGCCTTTTTACTAATGCATTCAGGGCACCATTGACTTTGTTTCCGGCAGCAACACGCCTATCCACATCTAAATCACATCTTCCATCCCGGCTGAAAGCACTCCCCAAGTATACAATTTCATTTACCTGTTCTAGACATTCCTGATTTACCCATATTTCACATTTCGTTCTCTCTTCGTTCTTTTCAAATACCAGAACCTTAGTTTTATTAGCATTCAAACGGAGACCTTTAATTTCACATTCCTCTTTCATACACGTGACTAATGCCTGCAGTTCTGCTTCTGATGGTGCAATAAGCACTGCATCATCAGCATACAGCAGACAATTAACTTTTATGTCACCCAATTTCACACCCAAACAGCTATTTTTCAGCTTCTGTAAACAGCTGTCGAGATACAGTATGAACAGCCAGGAAGACATGACACAACCCTGTTTTACGCCCGCTTGGACGCTAAACATGGGTGACAGGTCATGCCCTACCCGCACACAGGCTTTACAGTCATAGTAAAGTGACTGCAAAGCCCTTAACAATCGACCATCCACACCATATCCCGGCAACAGTTCCCACATTTTCCTCCTTATAACCTTATCAAATGCTTTCTCCAGATCCACAAAAGCACAGAAAATCCTCTGGTTAACACTCAGAAGCTCCGTGACCATGCGGGGAGAAAACATTTGATCCGTGCATCCTCTTCCAGGTTTAAATCCGCATTGTGCCTCCCATAAGAATCTTTCCGATTTCTCTCGCATCCTACGTGTCAAAACCTTCGCGTAAACTTTACTTGCTAAACTGGTCAAGCTGATCGCCCGATAGCACCCGCAGTCAAAATGTGAACCTTTACCTTTATATAAAGGCACAATGACCGCGGATCGCCAATCATCCGGGACATCTCCCGTCCGCCAGCACAAATTGCACAGCAGATGAAAGCTGTCCCAGACGCGAGGCCCACCGTACTTGATCATTTCAGCAGTAACTCTGTCTAGTCCCGCAGCCTTACCACATTTCAAACTTCGAATCGCACGTTCAATCTCTTTCATGCTGATGACCTCAGTGTCATCGAGGTCCGTGTCTGGCGTGCCAGTCACGGCGTCATCCCCGGATCCTTCACTAAGATCATGACACGCATACATTTCTCTATAAAATTCACTCCATCGCTGCATGACGTCCGATTTTTCTGACAGGACGTCATTGGTTCTCGAAAGCACTTTGTTCATTCTTAAGGCTGTCACACCATTCCGGGACCCTCCAACCTCTTTCCAGAAGAGTTTGGAGTTTTCCCTAAAGTTGTGCGACAACCTCTCGTCCGCTTCTATTCTACACCTTTCACGTACTTCCTCAATCAATGTTTTCGCATGAACTTTTTGCAGCTTATATCTTTCTTTCATCTTCTCTCTCATATGCTCATCGTTACTAGAGGCCAAGTGGTCTAACCATGCTTTTTTCTTCTTTTTTACAGCTTCTCTCACTGCATCATTCCACCATGCATCTCTTCTTTTAATACTACCTCTTTTTGTTGTTCCACATACTTCTTCCGCTGCACTTACCATTCCATCCCTAAGGTTCTGCCATGTTCTCTCCACACATTCTTTCCTGCCATCGATGGTGTCAAGCTTTTCGGCTACCCTAGTGTGATATTTGTCCCTAGTATCCGCTTCCTGAAGCTTCCAGCTTCGGATGCGACAGACCGACTGTGGTTCTGTTACTGTCGTTCGGTAGCGCCAACCCGCGAACAAACCCCTAAATCTAGTAATTACTAGATAATGATCCGTTCCCAGGTCAGCACCCCTGAACACTCGTGTATCCATCACCTGTTTTCGCAGTTGGTCATCCACCAGGAACAAATCAATCATACTTCTCTCATTCTTTCTTTCTCTAGTGTACATATGGATTTTCCTGTGATTAAACATAGTGTTTGTCACAAGAAGACCCTTTTCCTTGCATACAGCCAGTATAAGCTTGCCAGCATCATTAACCCATTTATCTCCAAACTTTCCAAGCACCGATTCGTATCCTGGTCGAGCGATACCTACCCATCCATTCAAATCACCACATACAACAGTTCTTTCGTTTCCCTTAACCAAATCTAGAACTTCTCTTACATTCTCCCAAAATTCCTCCAGTTCAGCCCTGGACGACGAAACTACCGGCGCATAAACAGCCAAAAGGAATAACTTCGTCAGTCCCATTTTGAAGCGAACCCAGAGAAGTCTTGAGTTCACAACCTTGTATTCAGTCATAAGATCGACCAACCGGGACGACAACAGCACTCCCTCTCCCTGGCAGGCGCTCTCGCTTTCCGGGACTCCGGACCATATAGCTAACGTCCCGCCAGGGAGCTCTTCAGTACCACTGCCTTTCCGTTTGGTCTCCGACATACACACGACATCTAATTCTCTTTCTTTCATTATTTCGATCAACTCATTCGTCCTATCTCTCATGCCCCCTCTAACATTCCACGTGCCAACTCTGCACTCCGTCCTCCACCTTCCGCCGTGTCGGGCTGTGCGTGACGGGTGGCGGTCTCCATCGCCGCTTTGCGCGCTGCATTCCACACCAATGGGGACGAGCTGGTGTGCGTCGCCTTGGGGGGACGCCCTGACCCTCGTTTGCATGGGTGCGCAGCTGTGTAGAATTGCAGCCCTGAAAAGGGCTGGCAGGGGTCGCGACGACCACGCTTCTACAATGACCCCCCTTAATTAAATAGTCAATCATTATTATAATAAGTCGGGGAAACGCTTTTTCGTATTTTGTTTGTGTAAAATTGAAGAAAAATATCTTTAAAGAAAAATATCTGGCTGGTCTTAATATCAATACATATAGAACATCAAGAAAAAGACAGTAGTAGAGTAGGCTTCCCCACCACCTAACCCTAGGCTCACCCGGGTGGTGCTAAACAAGTGACTAAGCCGCTTGTATATCGTGCCGCTAAGTATAGACTCGGCTCCTCACCATATGGTAGCAGCGTAAAATCTACAACCCTCCCCCCCCACCCTAATTCGCAACACGAGGCATAAAATAAAAAATGGCTCCAAGTTCCCGGCGCACCTTTAATGAGGTAGGGGTGCGAAGAATCTCCGGAAATAAAACCGGTGACGAGATTTGCCACCCGTAACGTTCGGTTTCCCAGAGGGGTAAAAAGTGGATTGCAGAAGCCCGTCTTGCTACGCTGAAAGATATGGAGCAACGAATGGTAAGATGGATGAAGTATGTTAAATGATGAATGATAGAGGAGTAGATGTGTTATGTGTAAATGAGACAAAACGAAAGGAAAGGTTGCCACTGCACATGGCATGTATACCGCATACCGGTCTTGTGTAGACGAGACTGAACCGGCATACCAGGTTGTCGGTATCATCCTTTCAGAAAGAATGGGCCAATGTGTGAAAGAGTATGTATGTGTCAGCCCAAGGCTGCTATAGATAGGAATGAAAGTGGGTTTAAAGAAGCTTTTTGTGCTAGTAGTGTACGTCCCAGACATAGAATATTACAATACATACATAATAGAACGGGGGAGCGGGCGGAGCCCGCGTAGCCACTAAAATGCTACTAACACGTCAATTCACACGTATAAATGTTAACACGAGATGTGTTTTGACGTTACAATCGCTTCCAAATTTCGCATAATTTAGAAAATGCCGGAATGCACGCTATTTACAAATAAATATGTATTAAAATCCGTCTGTGAACTCAGCGAATCGAGTTTGTAGTAGTGATTAACTGATAATACGACGTAATTGCTTGTATGTGTGCTCCCAGCGACGCCTATCCTACAAAATAAGTTGCCAGCCAGATTCTATTGTGTATTATAGTATTCTATGGTCCCAGACATGTCTAAGTCCACTTATATCCGAGAGCAGTTTTGGGACAAGTTAAGGACGCTGTTGATGAAATTTAAGGAAAATTAAAATATTATTATGTTAGGAGGCTTTAATGGAAGGGTTAGGGTGAAAAGCTCTGGTTATGAAAGGATATTTATACTTTTATCACCAAACGTTCCCACGTTTGATGTGTGATGAACGTGTGATGAACACTTTCTTTTGTCATAAGAAGATTCATACTTGTGAATGAAAGAATAGGGAGCGCAGTGGTAAATACAAAGGTTTACCGGGGGTCAAACGTAGGGACGGATCATTACTTGGTCTTATGTCGAATTAATGGTCTATTCAAGCTTTGGCGGTATCGGACATCTGTTTCTACCACTGCGTTACAGCGTGTAAGAATAGAGAGGTTAGAAGATGAAGGTGTGAAATAGAAGTATAAATGTAAACTGAGGAAAAATATTAGGTGTTTGAATGAATTGTGTATGAATGATTTAGACTTGAAAACTATGTGGGATAATGTTAAGAAAAGTTTAGTGGATGCAGCCACGCAAGTATGAAGTGTAATTAAGAGCACGAATGAAAGTAAAAATAATACAATGAGGAACGAATGGAAGTTAAAGCAAAGAAGATAGCATGACTAGATTTACTAGCAACCAAAGCTGGTAAATCTGGCTGAATGAATGATGAGATTAAAAAAGGCAGACTTAAGATGTCTAAATAAGAGATTAAATGAAGTAGTTGAAAGAAAAAAACAAGAAAGAAGGGATAAGAATGATAAAGAATCTGATAACTTCCAGGAAAATATTACAACGTTTTGGTAACTCGTAAGAACTGCCAAAGAAAATGCAAATCTGCCTAGACTGAATGCTATACGAGACGAGAACGGATGTATTATAAGTGACGAAGTATAGAGTTTATAGAGATGGAAGGAATACTTTGAAAGCGTGTTTATGAGTGAAGAGTCGTCTAAATTCAATGAACTAGAAATTCCGAAAGAAGTGGAAAGAGGTAGGGAGGTAAGTGGAGATAAAGTAATGAGAGCAATGAAAAGCATAAAAGCAGATAAGGTAGCTTGTAACTCGAGATTCAAATACACCTTGTTTAATTTATTTTGGGAATTGAAGCGAGTACCGGGTAAGACTGGGGTAAAGCAGGCATAGTGAATGCAGGAAATAGAGTGAATGGGGCTCTGTTATCGAAAGTCAGAATGTGACTAAAAAGACACCTGTGGTAATTCATAATGTTGAGTTAATCCCTACTTTAATGAATGTTAGTGAAAGTTGGGTATGGCAGAAAAAGCACGAATGTAAAATAAACGTAGAAATGCGGTGTTAAAGGAGTATGCTGGGACTGAATCTAAATGACCGGGTGAGAAATTGTGTGACAAGAGAAAAATGTGGTGTACAAAATGATGTTGTGACCAGGAATAAGAAAGGAATGCTTCGGTGGTTTGGCATATAAAAATAATGAACGAGGAAAGAGTAACAAAGCAAATTTATATTGCAGATGTGAACGGCAGAGTTGGGAATGAACGCCCAAGGCGAACATTTATCGACCGAATTGGCGATATATTGAAAATGGGTAGTTATACGTTTTATACGTGGTAAAGCCACGTTGCAGCTACATTATGGATGTAGTACGAATGGGTCGGCTCGACCCGGGAAGGACCACGTTCTCTCAGAATACCAGCGTAAATTAGCAGCTTAATACCGTTGTGTTTCGTATGGTGAGTGTAGAGATCTGCAGATCCCTTTTTACTCAAAACAAGGCATTCCATCTTAGTCCTCAGGGGTTATAACGCATCTGTGTTTTAATTTTTAATCGAGGATAAATGTAGATGTCTATGCACCCGCTTACCGTCAGGTGGATTGTGTGCTCGTTTGTCATCTTTATTCTTTAAAAATACGCATTATTGATGAGCGTATATATGCGTAGATGTGTGGATGTAAAGGAAAGGAGAGAGGTGTGACGGGATCGTACCAAATGGAAGTCCGTAGTCTTTGCATACCCCTTTGGTAACATGCGTGAGAGTTTAAGCAAAGTAAAAACACTTTTCTGGCATTTTTCAATTGTTTTTCTATCAGCCAAAATGAGTTAATCTAATGACTAAATTAGATACATTCTGAAGTTTTATCCCTTCAAGCCCTAAGCAGTCGAATTCAACCGCGCACACCCACGGCACTTTAAACCATTAAAACTTATGTTTGGAGATTACTTTTTTATGAAGAAGTTTGGCATTCTAGAATGAATATGAAATTTTCTATACTTTCGAGTAATAATAATAGTTATGCTACGGATATTTATTTATAATCTACGTTCATTTCGAACGCCATTTTCGCGTGAATGTTATTGTGTTGATTTTAGGAATATTCTAGTATTTTGTAAGTGTTTTAGTATAGTATTTTATTATAAAATTGTAAAGAAAGATTTTGTGTGAATATAATTTATCTTTTTACGTAAATAATTTTGAGTAATATATATTGAAACCACTGTGATTTTCACGCTGCCGACATTCGCTTGGTATGTTTTGTTTTTGTTATCAAAATACAATAGTCTTCTTGTAATGAAGTAAAACCTGACTTTTATATAGAGAATTTGGTATAGATTTTGTAATGGCAAACTTCTTAATAGAAAAGAAGTCTCTAAATTTAAGTTTTATTAGTTTAAATCTCGGTGGGTTGGTGCATGTCGCATGCTTCCGCTCGGGATTTGCCGGGCGCATGCGACTGCATGGGAATTTGAAGGGGACTAAGAGGTTATTACAAAAAAGGGAAAAATGCGACTCAAGCTGCGAAAAAAAAAATATGACGTTTGTGGACCTAAAGCAATATCAGTAAGAATAGCACAATGTTGGTTCCAGCGTTTTCAGTCCGGGAAATTTGAAGTTAAAAATACAGCTCGCTCTGGTGGCCCTCATACGGTTAAAGTCGATACCATGTACGATAGAGTAGAGCAAGATTGGCATATCATTAGTTAAGACATAGCCAAGGAGTTGACGATTGACCAAAAGACAGTTTTGACCCATTTGAAAAAGTCTGGCTATACAAAAAAGCTTGATATTTGGGTACCACACTTCACTGGAAGAAACGTAATGAATCGTGTACTCCTTTTCGATTTTCTATTGAAACGTAATGAAACTGAAACATTTTGGCTTCATTGGGAAGTGTTAATGCACCCACCATATAGTCCTGACCATGTACCCTTAGATTTTCATCTGTTTCTATTTCTTCAGAATTCTTTGGTTAGTGTTAGGTTAACATCAAAAGAGGACTGTCAAAACTACATGTCGCAATTTTTTGATCAAATATTCCAATATTTCTACAGCAACGGAATTACGTCACTACATACAAGATGGCAACAAAATATCGAACAAAATGGCACATATATATTATAATTAAATGTAATTGAACTTTGAAAAAAAATGTCCTGAATTTTCATATAAAAAAACAAACAAACTTGTTCCCCGACCTAATACTTTCCGCATTCTAAAAGACAGAGCTCATTACTTTTCCAACAGACACAGACACCCTGAATCTCTTGGCTGTCACAACAACTGTCCTATTTTTGTTCACTGAATTATATAGAAATTATTTAAAACTGCCTTTAAACAATATATATTTCATCAACCATTGATATGGTTTAAGTACAGTGTAACTTATACCGTTGTTATGGAAATGGACGCCCGAGCGGCATAATTCAATTGCCTTCGTTCGAACCATTTCCGTGAGTCTGCGGCTGAATGAGCGCCGTCAGAAAATTCTATTAAAATCCACGCTTGAGCGGTTTAAATCTAATATTTTCATAATAGAGTTTTATAGTCGTAAACATCCTCTTAGAACAATTCCTAAAAGCATAATGGTAAATATTAACATAAATGTTAATATTAATAAATTTCTTAAATAGCCTAAAAATATTTTTAAGACGAAAAATATTATTTAAGACAAAGTATCGTATTAAATTTGGAAATTTCAACAAAAGCTAAAGGTAAGGTAAAGTTAGCCTACATACGACTCACTACTGGGCACAGACCTCCTTTCATTTTTGGGATGGTCACAAAACAACAAAATAAGCTGTTGATTTAACGATAATAATTGATAATTTTCATACTTTTGTCTGATTATTATGTTAACGAAAATTGGAATAATTGTGACTTATAAACAAGATGTGCCACTTTACGGTTATTTATTACTGGTTACTTATTACAAGAGAGCTCAAAATCATCAGCAGCATATGGAGAGAGCACAATGATTCTCTACGTGGTAGAGTCCAAAACAAAGGCATACGAAAAAGAACAAAGTAAACGGCATAAAAGTACTTAAACCACAAATCTTAACCGATCAACAAAATGAAGAGCATTATAGGAGCAATCACGTAATGTAAGGAATCGAGGGAAGCGGGTGGCCCAGAACTAATTCTCATGACAATATATATATATATATATATATATATATATCGTCGCCTTGGAGGGCAATGGAGCTAACCCACAATTTTTGCGAAATGGAGTTAAGTGCATTAACGTACTGAGAAAGAACCATAGTTTATATTAGTCAATACATGTAACTGATATCATAACTGTAAGCAGGTTTTTTTTAAATTGCCAATAAATTTAAGTGTAGTTTCAATAAGAGTCAAAAATTCTATGCCGCTTAGATTTATTGTGATGACAAGGTTACAAGTCATAGTTAAAGTAATAATTCAGTGGTCAATAGTTGTAAGAGCTCATAGAACTCTTGACCACCAAAATTATGTCTTCATAATATCTATGTATGTTATGTCATTTTTTATCCAATCCCGATTTTATTTGGGAACATTTTAATTGGCAGAGAAAAATCATGTTTATTCCTGTTAACCAATCCACATTCTGTATTTCTACGAGTTTGTGCGTGCATTGTTTAGTTTGCTTTGATAGTGAGTCGGTGATTTGTGCAAAATAACAATAATGATCTATTATATTAATAATATAAACTACTTAAATAATTGAGAGTTCATTATGATTTCTAGCAATTGATGTGCATATAATATAAATATATATATTATTTTATCAGTATTCAGTGTGTGGTTAATATTATTATCATGAATTTATCGCGAGGACAGAAGATGGTTGCGGCGGTTTTTGATCTATACAAACAAAACAATCAAGGTATGTACATACTTATGTTTTTATTAATAGACATCTAATTATTTTAAAATACTACTAGGTGACATTCAAACATAACACAACTTTCATAATTCGTTTTCGATCAATCAATCTAAAAGACATTCCAAACGATTTATGCGGGGCGGGGTGTCGGGCGCGACTCACGTGTTTCTTACTTATCTGCTTTTTTTTGTATTAAATGTAACTTTCTAGATGATTATAATATGGAACCATTCTAGAAGATTTTAAATATCAGAGTAGAGGTTTTTTTTTTTGATTAAATTGAAGGATTAAACCCAATTTTGTCAGGTGTATAGTGTACAAACTTGTACTATCAACAAAAAGGTACTGGGGTGTTATTTAGCGCGGTCTCGTGGTAGATATTGGAGCAACTTAGTGCTACCTGCATTTAATTTTAATTTTATTGTTTTAGTTCTTGAAGAAAATGAAGAAAATTCGTATCATGTACTTCAATCTGTGCCTCCAACAGTTGAGACAACCGATGGTTCTAGTGTTTCACTCACAGAACAAACACGTAAATATACTTACAACTTTATTGTTTTTATTTAGGTAATTTAGCCATAAAGATTCTTTTAATTTAGAATTGTATCAACTGCCCTCGTCTTGCTGCCCTAGGCAAGCGCTCATGACGAGTGAAGCGGTTGGTGACCCTGCGCATTGTGTCCCTTGTACCCTTGATAGTCACTGGCGCTTTAACGTTGAATTCACAAACGAGATATTGTAAAATATTGCTATATTTATATAGATATACATACCCAAATTTGATTTTAATTTTTATTGTTTTAGTATTTGAAGACAATGACGAAAACTCGTATCATGTACTTCAAACTGTGCCTCCAGCAGTTGAGACAACAGATGGTTCTAGTACACTCAGAGAACAAACAGGTTAATATAGTTATGTAATACGATCTAGGGTAATCTAGCCATAAATTTTCTTTCAAATCTAGAATTTTAGTAACTGTATTTATTTGTTGTAGAATTTACAAAGTTTGTAGGAATTTTTGAATCTTGGTGTAGCTCAAACGTGGTAGAGCCATGCTACAGCTATATTATTAGTATAGTTGTAGCACGAATGGGTCGGCTCGACCGGGTAAGGACCACGCTCTCATAGAATACCAGCTTAAAATAGCAGCTTAACACTGCTGTGTTTCGTGTGGTGAGTGGAGAGAACCGGAGACCCTTTTTACTGGAAACGAGGCATCTTAGTCCTAACGGGTGATAACGCATCTGCATTTTGATTCGCAAACGAGGATAGATGATGTCTATGGGCCACAGCAATCACTTACCATCAGGTGGACTGTGTGCTCGTTTGTCACCCTATCCTATATAAAAAAGCTTGCCAGACTTATTTTCAGGTAAAAATAATAATGCTCTTTCTGGACATGGTTATAATTTTTCTTGTTTATACTTTCAGGTTCTATAGTTGATCGCAATCCTTACTTTACCTCTGATTCTGAAAACGATACAATGTACCACCCTGTAACGAGAGTTTCGGAGACCTCTACCTCTGAAAATATATCTAACAGTTCTGAAGAAGACAATGAAGTCCTATGGAGTAAATACATTCGAAAACACGTCACCTCTACAAGTAAAAAAGTAGACTCCGACACTTTGACAAGAAAACGTCAAAGAAATCCACTTAAGTGGAAACGTAATACTCAAAAAACTTTAAGGCTAGCTGGAAAGGAATATACAACAAGATCAGGAAATAAAATAGGTATTAAAAAAGTTAAAGATATATCGTGTAAGTGCCATTACAATTGTAACTTTAAATTTTCATTACAAGAAAGAGAAAATCTTCTACAAGAATATTTATCTTTGAAATCTGAACATGCAAGATGGTGTTTCATAGGTAAGTGTGTGCAACGTGTACCTGTCAAACGAACCTACAAAGAAAATCAAAGTAGACGTAAAAACACGTTGGTATATAGCCTGTTTAGAGATAGCCAAAGTTTCCAAGTATGCAAGTCATTTTTTTTGACTACTTTTAATATATCTGCGAAGAAAGTTGAGACAGCTTTAAGTAAATTGACACCATCTGGAGTTACTGAACCAGATATGAGAGGGAAGAAAGAACCACCCAACAAGAAATCAGATGTAGTTAAAGATATAATTAGAGACCACATTAAGTCTTTACCTACTGTGTCTTCACATTATTGTCGTAGTACGACGAAGAGAAAATATTTGCCTTCAGGTTTAAGCGAAAACCGTTTGTACTTAGACTATGTAGAGTATTGTAAAGAACGTCAAGTTGTACCTGAAAAGGCCAGTTTTTACAAATTTATTTTTACCAACGAATTTAATTATGGTTTCCATCGCCCTAAGAAGGATCAATGTGACCATTGTATTCAATTTAAGAATAGGCCAGAGCATGAGCAGCAACTTCATAAAGAAGAGTATGATTTGCATATTATTCGTAAAAACGAAGCAAGAAAGCATAAAGTTCTTGACAAAAATCGTACCAAAGTAGATCCTGGCTTTATTGCCTTTGCTATGGACCTGGAAAAACTACTATTAGCTCCAAACTTACAGGCTGGTCAGGTGTATTATAAAAGAAAGTTAAAGATTTACAATTTTACATTGTATAATTTAGGAGATTCTGAGGCTACAAATTATATGTGGCATGAAGGAGTAGGTACTAAAGGTGCATCGGAGATAGCCACTTGCATTTGGATGCATTTATCGTCATTGGCTCCTGAGATAAAAGAAATAACTTTATTTTCTGATACTGCTTCTGGCCAGAATCGGAACACTATTATTGCCGCAATGTTTTTACATGCAGTAACAGTTTTGCCAATCCAAACCATTAATCAAAAGTTTATGGAGTCTGGACATTCAGAGATGGAATGCGATAGTGTACACTCTGCAGTTGAAAACAGAGGGAGGCATGTAGATATCTATACACCAGAAGGCTGGTACACTGTCGCACGTACGGCTAAAACAACAAAGCCATATTACAAGATCAAAGAGTTGACATATTCAGATTTTATTGACTTTAAGTCGTACAGTAACAAAGTTATCACAAATAAAAATAAAACAGATACTGGTGACAATATGAACTGGCTGTTATTAAAATGGATACAATATCGAAAAGAAAGTCCTAAAATTATATTTTTCAAGAACCAATTATCAGAAGAAAATTTTAAATCTTTACCTATACAGCGCAAAGCTCTACGCAGATCTACTATGACACCATGTTGCGATTTACAGAAGCTCTATAACAAAAAGCTTAAGATCTCTGCCAATAAACTTAAAGATCTGAAGGATCTCTGCGCAAAAGGTACCATACCTTCGGTGTATCATGATTTTTATAACGATCTGGAAGAAGGACTAATTAGTGACAACTCAGAAAGTGAATAATTTATTTTAACTTCCTCATTTTTCTACATTACTTTTTAATTGTTAATTTGATTTATTTTCCTTTAATAAAAGTAAATGAACAATTAATTATTAATAATATGTATTTATTTTTAAACACTCCACTCCGCTTGCGCGTTTTTATCTATTTAGATTGATATGTCATCGGAATAAAAAGTCAATAAGGCAAGAGAGTTAAGTGACATACACCTCGTAATATGAGTATTACATTGTAAATAAAATGGTAGTCAATAGGTCTAAGCCACATAACTTTTAAACCATGATGTTTTGATATTTTTTAATTATAGCATTCAATGGTAACACGTTTTAATAATCTAAGGTAAAAATTTGAACTCTCTACTAAAATATGACGCTGATTTATGTTAAAATAACTGTTCTTACTCGCATCATTTAGTTTTTAAACGTCCATAACTCAGAAGTGTAGTTCTGTGGAATAGCTCCATTACCTTCCAAGGCGACGATATATATATATATATATATATATATATATATATATATATATATATATATATATATATATATATATATATATATATATATATATATATAAAATCAATGTTGATATATTTTTAAAATAATCAAATATGTATTATGAAAAACATTTCTGAAGTTTTCTAGGCGCAAAGATATTAAATTATATGTAAAAGTAGAATGCCTATCACTACAAAATCCTGGTCAGTAAACTTTCCAACAGACAAACTAATTGTTTTATAGTTTCTCTTTGTTTTGTATAAATAATAAATGTTTTAAGAGAAACAATGTACATATTTTTTTATAATTTATTGTGACATCTGTTGGTGGAGTAGAAGGTTTGTTCTTTTTGCACTATTAGTACAGTTTCACTATCTGCCAACAGATGGCGGAAAAAAATGACAACGAATTAGATATTAATAAGTTTTTCTATTACCGGTCTATTTCCTGTTAATTTAATGAATTCATCTTATAAAAGAAAATCCTCGTAGTCAAGAGTGCTTGTTATAATCGCTACTTGGGCTCGCTGATTGGTAATCGCAGTGCTTTTGAGTAGTTGTCGACTAACGACTAGCAACGAAATAGGTATTTAGATTTTTGCTAACTGTCGAAAGTCCCTAGATCCTAAATATGATTATAAATATTGTCTTTGCTAGATCCTTTGAGCTTATTTTTTCTTAAGCCTTGTACGGACTTGGTTTCCCAATGTACGCCTAATCTAGGTAAGTTGAATATGCGTGATTACGTACAGGTCACTTTTATGCATTGCGGGATTATGAAGCCTTGCGGGATTATGAAGCGTGGTGACTAGTTGCAAGTCACCAGCCACCAGACTGTGGCACTTCTCATTGTGCTACTAAAAACCGACTGGCGACAACTCGCTCGAGTCTAAACGCGTGCTCAAATTGTATACGCATTGCTGCAGGTATGGACTAGCGTTCCTGCGTACGCGTAATCATCCACGCGTACATTGGAACGCTTAGTCTGTATAAGACTTTATATTTTCTAAGTGGTAGGATTTCTTTTCTGACTAGGAGTCCATTTAGGTTAGGTACCATCCTCCTACCTATTCCTGCCATCAAACAGCAGTGCTTGCACTGCTGTGTTCCGATCTGAAGGGTATAGAGATCCGATACTTATATAATTACAGGCTGTGAGGCATACAGGGTTTGACAACGCACGTAGCATTCATTGTATGAAATTAGATATGCATATATGGACTTGTATATCTAAGCATGGACTACAGTAGCCGCTTACCACACTTATAAAAAGTATATCCCTTAGGTGCCTGGTGCCACCACGATTTTACGTGGTAGAGCCACGCTGCAGCTATAGTATGGTTATAGCACGAATGGATCGGCTCGACCGGGGCAGGACCACGCCCTCACAGAATACCAGCGTAAAATAGCAGCTTAATACTGCCGTGTTTCGTATGGTGAGTGTAGAGATCCTGAGACCCTTTTTTACTGGCAACGAGGCATTCCATCTTAGTCCCCATGGATGACAACGCATCTACATTTTGAATTTTAATCGATAACTGTAGATGTCTATGGGTCAAAGCATCCACTTACCATCACCTGGACTGTGTACTCGTTTCTCACCCTTATTCTATAAAAAAAACGAGGTGGTGCCCACTGCCTGGACGGCTAAGCATGAGATTTATAAAATGACGTATAGTAAGATAACTTAATACTGTGACAATATAAGTAGTTGGATTTTATTAATAATTGTTGTAGCTTAAGCAGCATTCTGATTCAGATGCAGAGGTATAACTCAATACGCCTAGGGAGGTATGGCCAAAGAGTATATAATCATTACGTTTATATACGGCCGCTTTCAATTAATTATTTATTTTTAAAACTAAATTTATTATTTACTTTACATCTCTCGGGGGATAAAATAAGTTGAATTTATTTTTGATGACGATTTTTTTTGTTTAACAAAACCTACCCACATATATTTATGACCAAAAGTTATTGCAGTTTATTTCTATAAAAATATTAGAAAATCCATATAAATAATGTTACACGAGAGAATCAACAGTTGAATGCGCTCGACAGCCCGTTACATCATCAATCACAACACGCTCTATATACGCTAAACGCTTGTCGAGAGCTGCTTTAAAATCACTCTGAAGCTAAATGTTGATATTTTAAAATTATTGAATAACACAGATTTTTGTTTAAACTGTTTACAACTACAACTGTGTACAACTGTTTGAGGTTAATTCTTCTTTCTTATTCATTATCGGTTTATAAACAGGAAAGACTGAGTGTTTCCCTTATGGAAGATTAGCCTTAATCATTATGTTTCAAAAATTTGGTGCTGTTCTGTGAAGTGATGTTGTAAGAATATAAACTACCTATAAACTACCATATGTACAGCACCATGTACGTGGAAGAGCCATGCATATGTGGTAGAGTCATGCTCAATCTGTACTGTAGTTGCAGCACGTATGAGTCGCCTCGACAGACCACGCTCCCACGGAATACAACATATAGCGTAAAAGGCTGTTAGCCTTATACAGCTATGTTTTGAGAACCGGAGACCCTTTTCACTGGATACAAGGCTTTCTATTTTAGTGCTCAGGGGTGATAACGCATCCGCATTTTGTTGTCACCCTTATTCTATAAAAAATCCTCCTGATAATAAAAAAAATTATAAAAACTTAAGTTGCCGATCTGCCTGGCAAGTATGGCAAAATCGCCCCTGTGGGGTATTATATTGGAAAGGCATATGTTAGGCCGCAATCTATCAAAAGTTAAGACTCCATTGGCTCCTCTTACCTGAATTGAAATTAAGATTACCCTCCCGAATAAGGAAGCTTTTGAACTAGACAAAGTTATTAGCCTTTCTCGGCAGAACAACATCGTGGAATTCATTACACCCTATTTCGTATTCAATCCACAAAGAGACACGCTCCTGACTCTAGCAGAATCAGACATTAAAAATTGTATCCGTACACAGACAAACAAATTATTATGGTCTATAGATAAACCGACTTATGAGTTACAAATAACATAAGCAATTTGTAATTTCGCAGTAAAATCTGCGCACGCACACATTTGTCATTAAATTTAAGGGATAAAAAGTACCGAACGTTGGAGATTTTTTTCAAATTGATTTTTCTTAACCATTTGCCTATATCACTTATTCTGAAAATTTCTTTTCAATTTGGCCGGTTATTGTAAAATAACCTTGTTTAAGTTGTACCAATAAACAAAATGTGCCTGTTGAACAAAATGCATCTGGTCTGTTCTAGTGCACCGTAGTCACATCATTAAGTACATTTCGTCATTTAGGGTGGCAATGAATTTTGTTTCTTAATCGAGGATAGATGTAGATGCATGTGGGCCACAGCATCTACTTATCAACAGTATAACTGTGTGGTCGTATATCCTATATACTTTTATAAAAGTATTTTTAGATAAATATATAAGTAACATTTACTGTGTTAAGTTGTAACTTCTTATCTTTTAAAAATATAAAACATTGTTTGCAAAATCCATTTTTGTGAATTCGGTGATTTATAATTCACGCGCACTAAAGGACAAACAATCATTAATAAAGTTCAAGGTGATGACGCATTACCTGGAAAAATGTTTGTCGTACGTCAATTTATTTTTCTTTTACTTATACGAAGTCATGAAAATGGGTTCACAGAGTACTGCTTTTCAAGAACTTTGGAATTTACCGAATGTAATGTGAAATAATTTAATACGTGTATTCAGAAAGCAAAACACGTGTAAATTCACTCTAATGATCTTACTATTAAAATGACAAACCTTGAGGCAGCTAAAGGTAACGGAAGTGAAGCTTAACATCGTAACGATCTGGAAATACGCATTTATATTTGCTATCATGAAACATCATTATCTATTTGGAAAATACAAACAACAGCCTAAAGTCTAGTAACATTAGGTAGAATCGCTGGAGACCCTAAGCACTATGCTCAATGACCTCAGTACTGTCTCCCAACAGATAGGTCTTAAGATTAACATGAACAAAATAAAAGTCATGTGTAACGTTCGTGTCACACATAAGCCTGTAGTTATTAGTAACACTGAGCTCGAAGTTGTTGACGAGTATGTTTACCTGGGACAAATAGTGTGGCTAGGTAAGTCCAACTTCGACCGAGAGGTCAATCGACCTATTCAACTCGGCTGGGCAGAGTTCATTAGATTATGACACAGCTTCTTGCCAGGCACACCTCAAAACTTTGAAAACACAATCAATGCGTGTTGCCAGTAGTGACCTATGGATCTGAGACGTGGTCCTTCACTCCTGGTCATATGAGGAAGCTCAAGGTCGCTCAGCAAACTATGAATATCATGTTATGCTCGGGGTATCTCCGCAAGATAGACTTTAAAATGAGGATATCCGCAGTTGAACCAGAGTAACCGACATATCCGAAAGAAATAGTAAGCTGGAGTGGCAAAGGGTCACCAATATAGCTCAAAGAACCGGGGATGCCTATGGTTAGGAGTGGACTTGTGAAGAAAGAAAAAAGAAAGACAATTATTCACTAAAACTATTCAAATCACATAAACAAAAAAGAGAGTTAAACGTATGACAGTTAAGACTACAAGTGATGGGGTGTGTATCGAGCCATTGAAAAGGTTGTGACACATGCATACGAGACATATTGTACGCATACACAAACTATGTAAAAATAAAGGACTTGATAAAAATAATAAAATTACAAAAGTATATAAATATAAACGCAAGGATAAGCTTAGTAAATAAACAATAACAACAAATAACAACAAACTTATAATGCTCAACGATGCTGAATTAAATATATCTGTTGGGGGCTCAAGGTTATGCCTTTTGTAAGTATAATGAATGATTTTTGTATCGTGATTCAAAATTAAACTTTGAATTACACTCACGTTAAGACGGTGGAATGTCATTTCATTTCATTTACCTCTAAAAGCTGGAGCTGGAGCAGTAAGTAGTATTGACAAGGAGGTTCGTACAACACCTTATCATGTTTTGTCGATTTCTCCATATAAGCTTTTGATATAAATATAGGGGTGACTTAATTTTGAAAACATCAAATAGTAAAATAGCGAAGAAAAGTTTCTGTTGCGCTTCCATTTTTAAAATACTTTCTTCATTGAAACAACCGGCCAAGAGCGTGTCGGGCCACGCTCAGTGTAGGGTTCCATAGTTTCCCGGCCGTCACAAAAAGTGTTCCCACTTATGAGTTTAAAGGTGGGTATCCATTATGTTCGCGCTCCAGCAGCGCTCCGCGCTCCTGCAACTGCTCCCGGTAGTGGGTACTGTTGTTTCCATACAAGTTCATAATGATTTTCCTAGAAAGTCCTTATGGTTCAAAAGTTAGAGGGGGGGGGGGGACGCAATGTTTTTTACTTTTGGAGCGATTATTTCCGAAATTATTGACATTATCAAAAAATGATTGTAGTAAACCCCTATTCATTTTTAAATACCTTTCCAACAATATATCACACGTTAGGGTTGAAATTAAAAAAAAATCACTTCCCACTTTACATATAGGGGGGCTACCCTAATAAAACATTTTTTTCCAATTTTTATTTTACCACTTTGTCGGCGTGATTGATACACATATTGGTACCAAATTTCAGCTTTCTAGTGCTAACGGTCACAGAGATTAAGCGAGGACGGACATACGGACAGACAGACATGGCGAAACTATAAGGGTTCCTAGTTGACTACGGAACCCCAAAAAGGTTCATTTATGTGTACCTTAATCAAGTTTTGTTTTTCTTCTTATCAGTTTAAAAACGTAATAAACATTTTTTTTGAATATACAAATTCATAGAAACAATAATATCATTATAAAAGTTTATAAACAGCTTAAAATGACAAAACCGACCACATTCGCCTCTCTATTACTGCCAATTACTCGGCAGCCGCTGTTGGTAGCTCTGCATAATAAGGACGTAGCACATAGGATAGCCGCGTAGCGAATAGCGGGCGAAAATTCCTCCAGTAGAATTGCATGATACTTTTTAATATAAATTACGACATTAACCTATGAAGATTATATTAGTTTCTTTATAGCAATAATATTTTTCATGTTGACTGTCTTAGTTTCTTGATTTTTTTCACCTTCTTATAACATTAGAATGCTAAACGAGTTAACTATTCACCTTATGATATGTGGTTTTCTGCAGTCCATAAACACCTGCAACCAATTTTAAGCTTTTAATAAAAGTTACAATTGTATTATAATACCTCAGTACTAAGAGGAAATGCCGTACAACCTCTAATTATACACATAATAGCTATTTTATGTAGATTTTCTGCTGCTTCACGGCAAAAATAGGTAAATTAATTGTATATGTATTACATAGTGTAGTAAGCAGACGTACTTCTAAGCAAAATAGAAATCTTATAATCTACATCATACAGCTTATCAAAAGTCCGAGAAACCTCCGTCATGAATTGCCTATTTGCATAGTTTTTTTATATGTCACCAAGAAGATATAATCCACGGGATTATATAGGTTAGTGGAATCTGTTACGTGCCGCTCTACACGACATAGCAGTAATTGATACTATTAGTCGATAAGATTAAGGGATAAAACCACCATTAATGCAATAACTCATCTGCAACAAACATATACTATTATTATATTATTGCTGAAATGGTAATTAATCTCCACCACACTAGTTCAGTGTATTGGTGAATTTCTCTCACTGAAAAATATTTTTTATTTTAAAAACATGAAAATTTCCTCACAATTAACTTAAAATCTGTCGCGTACGAGATGTACATAAATACAGATCATTCTCACTATGCAGCTTAACGTTCTCTCTCCCTGGGACGGCCAAATCACGTACCCGTCTGGAACACACAACCCAATCCACTCCAATATGTCACTATTATATATTTTTCCCCTAAGCACTTTAAAAATATATAGGGCTAAGGCGAGGTCTCGTCTTACCCTCAACTCGTTGTAGCCAACCATACCCAGAATAAATAAGGTTGGGTACATAGGGTATGTAAGTTCATTTTCCTTTAAGATATCAAGTAATCATTTTTGAGAAAAAAAATTTCGGACATATGAAATCTACCCTAAAGCACTGCAGCAACGTAACATGCTGCATTTAAATAACCATCTTAGAAATGAAAGGTCTGTGTCCAGCGGTGGGACAAATATATAGTATAACTTTAATGACAAAATAAGGAAAATCATTATTTTGGGATAATTTAAGTGTTCTGAATTAACTAATGTTACATAGTGATCCAGGCAATTTTAGAATATACTACATTATTATATAAACTAAACGATATTTAAATTTCTGATTTTGTTATTAAAGGTCTACGTTTTAATAAGTGAGATTAAATTAAACAAACAAACACAATCATTATAACAAATACGCTACGCTTGCCTCTACGCCTGTTGATGTAGCATTTGTCTACGCGAGGTCTACAGCCGAGGTCGAGGCAAAGCCCTGCCAACACAACAGTCGAACGCTTACGGACAGACCATACTTTCACTGGCGCATAAACTAAAATAACACACCCGGGAGAAAATTTTAATTGCTTCTACTTTATACAGTGGACAAATAAGATATGATTGCTCTGTAATATGTGATCTAAATGATTCATAGAATACAAAACTGCAATTCAACAACCTCGTAGTAAAATTAAAAAATTTGGGACAATATTAAGTACTTTTAATATATGCCTTTGGAAAATGTTGTTGAGTATTAAAATGAAATTATATAATTATTTTTAGTACTATTACTTCAGAAGCTGTTATGTAATAACAGTAATTAGTTTTAAAATACACAATCAAGTGGAAAATGAATTGCTTAAGTCGATTATACAACGTTTTTCGTTTGTGTTTTTATTTTTAATTATTGGTATAAACACTGTTGCATTTAAAACTCTAATATTGCTTGAATGCCCTCATAAAAACAAAGGCTTTGCAAACTGTGAAATATTTACTTGTTACTTGGCGGACTGGGTCAGCGCGGCGGATTAATTGTTCTATTTGTCTCTTAGAAATGAGAATAGGCCAGCTCAGCTGTGGGACGTAAATAGGCTATAACTTTTCAGTTTGGCGTACATATAAATACTGTTAACGCTTATAAAATAAATAACGAAGAAATTACTGTTACACTTAGGCGAAAAAAATGCGAATTAACCATGCGCCCAGCAAATCCCGAACGATCGCATGTGACTGCACCCACCCCCAGCACTTAAAACCATTAAAACTTATATTTAGAGACTACTTTTCTATAAAGAAGTTTAGAATTATAAAATCTATACAAAATTTTCTATATAAAAGTCAGGTTTTACTTCATTACAAAAAGACTATTGTATTTTGATAACAAAAACAAAACATACCAAGCGAATGTCGGCAGCGTGAAAATCACAGTTATTTCAATATATATTACTTGAGATTATTTACGTAAAAAGATAAATTATATTCTTAGAAAAACTTTCATTACAATTTCAAAATAAAACACTATACTAAAACACTAATAAAACACTATAAAATCCGAAAATCAACATAATAACATTCACACGAAAATGGCGTACGAAATGAACGTAGATTATAAATAAATAGCCATAGGATAACTTGACTTCTTATTGCACTAGAGGATAAAAATTTTTATATTGATTCTATAATGCCAAATTTCTTCATAGAAAAGTAGTCTCTTAATGTAAGTTTTAATGGTTTAAAGTGCTGTGAGTGTGCGCGGTCGGATTCGACCGCTTAGGGACTAAGAGGTATCATAGAAATCTGATTACAATTTTTTCTTGATAAAGCATCTTTTGATTTCGCGTATGCTCAACTGAGTAAGCATACACTACGATACACGTGATTATAATTGTTGTTGTTACAAATAAAATAATTTATCAATGATAAACAATAGAGGTACATAAGCATCGCCCTATACCGTTACTGCACCGCAACTCGTTACTGTATATCGTCCCCCATAACACTTTGCCAAATAGGTCAATAGGTCAGTTTAGACAACAGTAACAGATATTTTCGCGAAATGTGAAACCAATTGTCGAAAACAACTTTACAAAGATATTTTCAATTTAAAATGTGCCAAAGTTATACCATTATTTTTGAGGGCAAAGTCAATTTTAGTTAAATTTTTTTTCTAAATTCATCACACCATTTTAATTAGTAAGTCGACTGTGAGAGTGCCAATGAAGGTTATGGTCAACGATAAGCCAACGCTTCTTATAGTTTTGGCTTATTAGCGATCAAGCTAAGTCTTCTATTACCTATGACCGAAAATAGACTATATATGGTTTGAATATCATCATCATCATCATTATGGTCCTCCATAAGTCCACCGCTGAACATAGGCTACCTAAGGAATGCCGCCAAGCTCGGCCCTGAGCCACCTGCATCCGGCAACTTTCTGAATATCATACCAGGTCGTCACTTCATCTAATGTAAGACAGTCCTATATTTAACTTACCGTTATGATTTTTTTTTATAGAAGAGGAGGCAAACGAGCATGCGGCTCACCTGATGTTAAGTGACTGCTGCCCATGATCAACCACAACACCAGGGGAATTGCAGGTACGTTGCCGACCCTTTAGAAAGGAGTAAGCTCTTTTCTTGAAGGTCCCTTAATCCGTAGCGGTCCGGAAAAATCGCCGGTGGTAAACTATTCCACAGAGAGACGACGCGGAAGAAAACTCCATGCCACTCAAGGACCTTTCTTCACTATCGAAGATAGTTAAAAGTATCCCTAGTAAAATTAAATATGAATAAATCCGTGAAATACTTAGCATATTTTTAGTAAAATTATATTAATTAAGATGTTTATCTTTACAGCACGTGATTATAAATAAAATTTGTTGGTACCGGTGGCGATTGAACTTGGATTGCGTGCATTATATGAAATTTATAGCGATGCTTATTGAACGTCACTTTTTACTCACTCCGGATCAGAAAAACTTATTGGCAGGGGCCAGCATAAACGTTTCATCAAAATAGTATTTTATTATTAAATAAGTTGTACAACTATAAAAGTCATTTTAGAAACAATTGTGTTAAGATATATATATATATATATATATATATATATATATATATATATATATATATATATATATATATAGGATATATATATATATAGGATATATATATATATATAAGATATATATCCTAGGCGGAAGTTTGTCGACCAAATTGGCGATATACTAAAAATGGGCCAAATTAAGAGTACCCTTAACCGACGAGCATGTATGCGTAAGTATATGAATGTGGAAGAGGCGAGAAAGGTATGTCAGGATCGTGCTAAATGGAAGTCTGTAGTCTCTGCCTACCCCTCTGGGTGACAGGCGTGAGTGTTTATGTTATGTATGTATATATATATATATATATATATATATATATATATATATATATATATATATATATATATATATATATATATATATATATATATTTCTTCCTTCGTACCTAAATCTACCGCCTAATACATGCACGGCTCTGTTTCGATCTTAATAGTATTTAGAGTCAGTGTAATAATTACATAGTCACTCATCCTTAGCTTTTTTTGTTTGATGTTGGTAGGTGTTCACGAACTTCAGACGCCACTTATCACCAGGTGGATTGTAAATGCGTATGTCACTACAATTAAAAAAAATACATTAACATTTAGAAAACACAATAATAATAGACTCGTATAACAAATTATTGTTATTCAAAATTTCGTTTCGAAAATCTATTCCTGGTAAATAAAAACTGAAGTATCGGATTGTTGATGCGTTATAGTTGGCTGCTGAATAAGTAATCACTGTCTGATATCAAAGTGCAAATGAGAGAACACTCGTGGCATAGACTCGTTAGTCGGAGAATGCAACTGGAGCAAACAATTCTGCAATTAGAAACGGGTCATTCAAGCTTACATTCTAAAAGCAATTTACTATCGATACGTATTGAATTTTGATTATTACTGGATTAGATATTACTTTTACGTAGTAGAGCCATGCTGCAGTTATATTAGTAGTATAGTTGTAGCACGATGGGTCGGCTCGAACGGGAAGGGACCACGCTCTAACAGAATACCAGAGTAAAATAGTAGCTCAATGCTGCTGTGTTTTGTATGGTAAGTGTAGAGAACCGGAGACCGTTTTTACTGGAAACGAGACATTCCATCGTAGTGCTCACGTGTGACAACGCATCTGCATTTTACATTACTTAACATCAGGTGGACTGTGTGGTCACCCTATTCCAATAAAAAACCTTTTTAAAAAAGTGCAAAAATTAGGTATAACATTTTTATTTGATTATTAATAATAGATCAATGATTTGATTAATAATAGTAGGTCCCAACGAAGAGAAAATACAAAAAATCTGTAAGGTTTAAAAAAATTTAAGTGCAAAGAACAAGCGTTAGTAAATCAAATCTTAATCTTAATCTTACATAGTTTAAATAACCTCCCTTAAACGCTTTACCTTATTCCGTGCACTATGCACACTATGTATGTACAAAGATGTGGAAAAAATCAAACCCTACCCGCAAAACAACAATCTGTGTTTTAACTCTACCTGTGCCTTCACTCTGAACCAGTTACTAAAACGGACTCAAAATTTTAGTAGTTTCAATGTAACCATTAAGTTTGCTGTTGTACTGTAATCCTGGATAGATCATATAAATACGATGCAGCTCAATATGTTTCAAATATACGATCTAAAATACTTACATTGATGAATTATACTCGACCTGTCTCTAAATAAATAAAAATCTAAAGAAAAAGAACTATTGAAAATACTGCAAAGTTAAGGAAGGCTGGACATTAGTTCAGAAATTATGTTTCTTTGTTTCCTCAAATTGCAGTACCATTATTAACAAGTTGAAGTAAAACTAGCTGGTGAGACTGTAGTATTTATGTTTTATCCGTGAAAGAACGTTATGTCTCATGAGCAATGTTATTTCTCAGACTAACAAAGAAAGAAAGACGGAACCCTGCGTACACTCCAAATGATGCAAAAGCCAAGTCAAAACCATGCTCAACATTTTATAAGAACACGCACATCGCGCACATATGAATCTAAAATAAATTTGCAAACAACATAGTTTTAGGTATAAAGGTGTGGTTATGACAGTGAACTTTTACAGGCTCTTGAAATAAGAAAGATAAAATATGTGTGCGTGTCTTGAAATTACACACATGTCAAGAAGTTAAGCATAGCTTAAGCATCACTTGTAATGACCACAGCGATCCATCAATGTTTATTTGTAAGTATGAATGTAATTTTAATAAAATACTAGGCTGCACTAAAAGTATCGGGAATGGAATATTTCCACTGTTCCTGTCATATTAAAATATTTTTAATTGAAAACTCCTTGGTTTTAAAAACCAAATACCATTTATTTATTTAAAAAAAGATTCTCGGTCTTGTCACAAGGTTTTATCAAACTTGTTTAGTCGTTGAGAAAATGGAATTGACTCGAGAAAATTCAAGAGCGATGATTTATTATGACTTTCGAAGTAGTTTAACACAAAAACAGTGTGTTGACCGGATGATTTCTGCATTTGGTGATGAAGCCCCATCCAAAACCACAATTTATCGCTGGTTTACTGAATTTCAACGTGGAAGTGTCAAGCTCAGTGATGATCCCCATCAAGGTCGTCCAAAAACTGCAGTCACCCAAGAAAACGTTGATGCTGTACGTAAGCTGATTGAGGAAGATCGACATGTGACATACCGCGAAATTCAGGCAACTTTAGACATTGGCATGAGTCAAATACAAATAATCTTACATGAACAATTAGGTGTAAAAAAGTTGTTTTCCCGATGGATACCGCATTCGCTCTGTGAAGAGCAAAAACTTTTTGTTACTTGGCGCGTCAGAACTCTCTCGAAAGATTCTACGCAGGATCCTCAAATGCTGTATACAACATCGTATCAGGTGAGCAATCCTGGATATAGGCATACAAACCCGAAACTAAAAACCAGTCACGAGTTTGGGTGTTCGAAAATGAGTTAAAGCCAACAAAAATTGTTCGTTCACGGAGTGTTGCAAAAAAAATGGTGGCCACGTTTGTCTCCAAAACCGGCCATGTTACAACCATTCGTCTTGAGGGACAAAGAACGGTTAATGCAGAATGGTATGCTAGCATTTGTTTGCCTGTATTCGTTTCTGAACTCCGTAAAGAGAACTGCAACCGCCGCATCAACCTCCATTACGACAATGTGAGTTCTCACACCGCACACAGAAGAAAAGAGTTTTTAGAGCAAGAAAACATAGAATTATTAGACCATCCGCCGTACAGTTCCGACCTGATCCCTAATGATTTCTATACTTTCCCAATGTTCGCGCCACTTGCACTATCGCTTAACGCTCAAGGGATTCGTTAATTATTATCCAATAAGATTACTGCAAAGCCCATTTCCGGTTTCCTATCTACCGCTTTATGCCCAGCATGTGCATTCTTGTTAACTGGCGCACACAAGTTGAGAAGACACGCAACCAACCGCACCGCTTATATCTTGCATCATCGCTCCCGCCCTTGTGTAATTTGGACATTGAATTATACAAGCATATAGTAAAAAGTATAGACATTTGCAATAACGCTATATTTTGTGATTATCTGTGAAGTTGATAAGTGTGAAGACAGCCAGCAGCCATCGAGACACG
The DNA here is from genome assembly GCA_036936625.1 of Parnassius smintheus behrii. Classification (NCBI taxonomy): domain Eukaryota; kingdom Metazoa; phylum Arthropoda; class Insecta; order Lepidoptera; family Papilionidae; genus Parnassius; species Parnassius smintheus. The sequence continues at coordinate 18,704,623 of JAUPFT010000004.1, read as the reverse complement.
AGGCAGATCAGAAGTCCAGGTGGGTGCACATGCATTACTTCACGTCCTTCCTATATCCCGAATTTAGGGGATTTGCAGTATCACGAATAAATTAAATTCCATTCACCGCTCGCATCGCGCACATATACAGTCCACTATTCTATTAAAATTAATAGCCGCACCGCATAACATTATTTAATACATTTGAACCAGCAGTTTGGTGGTTGAAGGCCAAAGCCAAATCCACCATATATTTGTTGGTCACTTCGGCCGGATTAAATTAATATTTGTTGGTCAATTCGGCCGGGATTAAATTAACCTTTCGGCCCGGAGAAGTAAATTCATTTTTTTTATATATTACAAAAAATTATATACGTATATATTATTAAATCATAATAAATTGTAGTTCTAATTATACTAACTACAATTATATTTGTCCCGCATCGCTTATTACACGTATATATTATATAATACCTTTGTAACGCATACCACACCGCTTCATTATTCCATTAATGATATTTTTCTTGTTCATTAACCGCCATCTTTCTAGTAACGCGAGATTGCTTCGTTCCCCAGTTAACTAATTCTACCGTCACTTATCGCAACAATTTTAGTCCGCATTTGTATGTTGAAAATGACGACGAGAAGCAAAGAATCTAAACTGGTTTCGGATGAAGAAGTTAGTTTAAAAATTATTATCGCTAAACGTAATTATATTTACGAACGATTACAAAAAATTTACGAGGCGTCAAAGGGCGCACTTAATTCCTTGGACGAGCAGAATTTATTTCTTAGCATCACTTGGAATATAGAACAATTACGTAGTGAAGTTTCAAGAAGTTCTAGATAACTATAATACTAAAAATTTAAAATTAAACCCTAATGCAGACGTTGATTACGAGGCTTGGAACTCATTTGAAGATTTATATAGTCGTATTAAGTGCCAAATTACGAAAATATCCACATCGCCTTCCACTGTTACGTTTGAAAATAGATTTCCTACTAAATTAAAAACTTCACTTCCGCCAATTGAATTAATGTCATTTAACGGAGACATACGCCAGTGGTCCATGTTTTATCAACAATTTAAGACATTAATTCACGACAATTTGCAATTAACTGATGCCAATTGAGTGACAGGGCGTTATCAGTTTGTGCCGGGTTAGCCCCTACCGCAGAAAATTATTCCATTATTTGGAATGCGCTTATAAGAAGATATAATGACGAACGCACACTCGCATCTACGTATATTAACCAACTATCGGATTTAACACAGGTGAACGCAAACACAACAGGAGGTTATCATAAATTTATGTACAAATTTGATGCTTCAATTAATGCTCTAAAGCAATTAAAAATTGAGGACTTAGCTGGTTTTTTGTTTTTAAATATTGCACTTAGAAAATTAGATCATGACACTGTTAAGTCATTTGAAATGTCTTGTCGCACAATTAGCATACCAAACTACGCCTCTTTAGTACAATTTTTATACGAACAGAATAGGGCTATATGCCATACATTTAATAATTCGCATACTTTATCTACATCCAATAATAATCGAAACAAATCACTTTCAAATAAATTTAGTAAAACATTTATTAATACAGATCCTTCGCATTCATGTATCTTTTGTAAATCAAATGAGCATGAACACTTGTATGTTTGTCCACGCTTTTTAAAATTAAATACACAACAACATTACGATATTATTAAACAAAACAATTGTTGTATTAATTGTTTAAGTAATAAACACTCGACTTCCTTTTGTAAATCGAAGCGTAAGTGTATATACTGCGCGCGGCGCCACCATTCTTTAATTCATTGTGACCCGAATCAGAATGGTTCTAAGACTGCTTTTCGTAGTAGCAATACGTTACACTCAGAGGTTGTGCAGACGCGTAACGCTAATGCTTGCAGCGCGCGTTCGATTAACTACCGCGCAGTTAACGATAATAAGGTTAATTCTTCTGTCGCTCACGATTCGAATACGGCGGAAGATGAAAAACCACATACCTCTTTATGTATTATTTCTCGCGTTTATAGTACTCTCCCACGCTATACTATTTTATTGGGGATTGCAAAAATAAAGGTCGTAGATAAGTACGACAATGAACATTTTATTCGGTGTTTAGTTGACTCCGGATCCCAAAGCGACTATATTACGAAGGATTGTTGTAAACGCTTATTTCTTTCCGTTTCGAATAAAAATCATTTTACCGAAGTACACGGGATCGATGGTGTGTCCCAAAAAATTTTAGGAGTCACTTCACTGCAGTTCACGTCTCGTTTTAATGATAACAAATTTTATCATATTGAACCATTAGTTGTTCCGATCATCACGGGTCAGTTGCCAGATTCGATAGTAGATATATATATATAAAATATATATAAACACTCACGCCTGTCACCCAGAGGGGTAGGCAGAGACTACGGACTTCCATTTGGCACGATCCTGACATACCTCTTTCGCCTCTTTTACATCCATATATCTACGCATACATGCTCGTCGGTTAAGGGTACTTCTAACGTGGCCCATTTTCAAAATATCGCCAATTTGGTCGATAAACTTTTTCCTAGGGCGTCCCTTCTATATATATATAAATTTGCTTTGTCACTCTTTCCTCATTCATTCTTTCCACATGACCAAACCACCGAAGCATTCCTTTCTTAATCCTGGTCACAACATCATCTTGCATACCACATTTATCTCTTATCACGCAATTTCTCACCCTGTCATTCAGATTCAACCCTAGCATATTCCTTAAAGACCGCATTTCTACAGCATTTATTCTACTTTCGTGCTTCTTCTGCCACACCCAGCTTTCACTACCATATATTAAAGTAGGGACTAACACAGCATTATGAATTACCATACGTGCCTGTTTTGACACATTCTGGTTCTTCATAATAGAGTGTAGTGCCCCATTCACTCTATTCCTTGCATTTACTCGTCGTTCTATATCCCTATCATATCTACCATCCCTGCTAAATACACATCCCAAATACACAAACTCATCCACTTGCTCAATTAACTCTCCTTCTATTCTTATTTCACATACCGTTTTGCTTTCTTCTCTTTCAAAAACCATCACTTTCGTCTTACATGCGTTCACTTTCATTCCCCTTTCTTTTAATTCCCAGTTCATTAATGTAACCATCATTTGCAACTCAGCCGCCGATGACGCAAGTATGACTTGATCATCGGCATACAAAAGGCATTTGACGGTTAACTCGCCCATTCTTAACCCACATTCTTCATCTTTCAAAGTTTGCAAACACCGGTCCATAAATAGGTTGAACAGCCAAGGGGAAGCTACACAGCCCTGTCTGACACCTTTTTGGATGCCAAACCAGTCCGAGTAGACCCCATTGATCCTGACACAAGCACTAGAGTCCCTATAAAGAGACCTTAATGCCTGTATCAAACCAGTGCTCAACCCATATGAGTTCAGTGTTTGCCATAACACATTCCTGTCCACTCTGTCATAAGCCTTTTCCAAGTCCATGAATGCACAAAAAACTTTCTGGTTTTTGGCCAAAAACTTCTCCGCAATCATGCGCATGGAAAAGACTTGATCTGTACACCCCATTCCCTTTCTAAAACCCGCTTGCACATCCCAAATTTTTCCATCAGTTTCTTTCATAACTCTTTCAATTAACACCTTAGCATACAGTTTACCCACAATACTAAGCAAGCTGATACCGCGGTAGTTTTTGCATTCCTGCTGTGACCCTTTTCCTTTATATATTGGTACTATAACTGCTTTACACCAGTCATCCGGTACCCGTTTTAATTCCCAACATAAATTAAACAAGGTGTACAGCAGGCCTGCCACCACCGCCTCTCCAGCCCTTAGCATCTCGAGTGATACTCTATCATATCCAGCTGCCTTACCTGCTTTCATGCTTTTCATTGCTTTCATTATTTCATCTACATTTATCTCCATACCCATTTCCACTTTTTTCGGAATTTCTAATTCATTTAATTCAGACGACTCTTCACTCATAAATACGCTTTCAAAGTATTCCTTCCATCTGTTTAAATTCGAAACTTCATCATTCAGAATACATCCATTCTCGTCTCTTATAGCATTTATTATAGGCTGTTTTGTATTTCCCCTGGCAGTTCTTACGAGTTTCTAGAACATTTTTATGTTAGCCTGGAAATTATCAGATATCCTTCTGTCATTCTTATCCGTTCTTTCTTTCTTTTTCCTTTCAACTACTTCTTTTACTCTCTTATTTAGACGTCTAAATTCTGCCTTTTTTCTTTCAATCTCATCATTCATACCAGAAGAATTACCAGCTTTGGTTGCTAGTAAATCTAACCATGTTTTCTTCTTTGATTCAACTTCCACCCGTACCTCATCATCCCACCATAGCGTATTACTTTTCCTTTCATTTGTTCTCTTACTTACACCACATACTTCGGTGGCGGTATCCACCATATATATATAGTATCCACCATATATAGATAGTAGATGTTTCAAAAATTCGCTATTTAGATAAAATACGCTTAGCAGATGATCAGTTTTATCAACCTGGGTCTATAGATATTTTATTGGGGGTTAATACCTACATAAAACTTTTGTCGCCTGAAAACTTAATTCATTCGCAATGGCCTAGTGCCATAGAAACATCACTCGGATATATTATTATGGGTGATGCTGAAGTCGCTATATCACATCATTCCCCGCGTTCATTTGTTTCCTGTTTTTACGATACAAATTTAAATCAAAATTGTCTTAATGATATAATGGAAAAATTTTGGAAAATTGAAGAACTTCCGCAAAAAATATATTTGAGCCGTGATGAGCAGGAATGTGAAGACATTTATACTTCTACTACTTACCGCCAAAACGACGGACGGTATGTGGTCGCCCTGCCATTTAAGAAAAGGCCCGACATATTGGGTGACTCTTTAATGAACGCAAAAAAACGCTTCTTACTTTTAGAAAAACGCTTTAACAAATATCCCGATCTTCGCGATCAATACAATGTTGTTATACGGGAATACATTAATAAGGGTCTTTTATCCGCTGTTTCTGATAATGATTGTATACAGCCTTCTTTTTATTTGCCGCATCACCCTGTCGTACGGAATAATAAAAGTACAACGAAGTTGCGCATCGTTTTAGACGCTAGTGCTAGTCGGATAACGATATTTCTTTGAATGACATTTTGCACACCGGGCAAAATTTACAAGCAGACATTTTTAATATTTTATAAAACATTAGAGTTTATCGCATCGCTTTCTTTGCTGATGTTAGGCAAATGTACTTGTGTATCGAAGTCCAAAAATCCCATCGTGCTTTTCAACGCATTTTATATCGGTTTTCTACAGAAGAAACTATACGAACATATGAATTTAATCGCGTCACATTCTGATTACGCTCTTCCCCTTTCCTCGCACTTCGCACTTTACGCCAGTTAGCCGCTGACGAAAGGGAGTCCTATCCACTTGCTGCTTCTGTAGTGGAAAGGGATATTTATATGGATGACCTCGTTTCCTCCGCGCCTTGCGTCAACAACGCAGTCAACACCGCCACTCAACTTATCCAAATGTTTCGCCGAAGTGGATTCGATTTGGTTAAGTGGACAAGTAACTGCAAGGAGCTTTTACAACATATACCAGCATCACATCGTCAACAAGACTCGGTATCATTTGATGATAATGACATTTTAAAAATTTTAGGCCTTCGTTGGTATCCCGCTACCGATAAGTTTTCCTTTCTTGTTTCGCCGCCACCGGTCACTTGTACCAAACGCGCTATCCTCTCCGCAACCGCTCGCTTGTACGATGTTTTAGGACTTGCCGGTCCAGTAATACTTTACGCCAAATTATTAATTAAAGCCTTGTGGGTTCTTAAACTTAACTGGGATGAGACTCCACCCACTAATATTGTCAATACATGGCAGCGATATATATCAGAGTTACCTTTAATCTCACATTTACAGATTCCACGTCATATCGGCGTAAATGAAAAAGACTATGTCGCTTGGAGTCAGTGACATGGAAGAAAACCCATTTATCTCGTTAAGCTTAAAATTTTCTAATTGGAATAAGTATTTACGATCCGTTGTTTACGTTTTAAGGTTTTTAAACAAATTACCGCGCATAAATAAAATTATAACCGCATCCGACATAGAGATTTCTGAAATCACAGTTATTAAAATTGTGCAAGGTATCGCTTTCGCCGAAGATATAAAAAATATTAAAAAAGGACAACTATGTTCATCAACATTACGAAGGTTATCGCCATTTATCACGGACGATGTACTTCGAGTAGGTGGTCGGTTAGATTATTCGTCTTTATCGGATTCCCAAAAGCATCCAATATTGCTACCAAAAAAGGGGCATATTGTTGATCTTATAATTGATTATTATCACTATAAACATTTCCACGCTGGCCCTCAGTATTTACTTGCTGCATTACGGGAGAAATATTGGATATTATCAGCTCGCCGTGTAGTGAGATACCGCATTCATAGGTGTAACATTTGTTTTCGACATAAACCCAAACCTATTTACCCCATGATGTCTGCCTTGCCTGCTTGCCGCCTAAAGCAGTGTAATGCGTTTACACACACAGGTGTGGATTTTTCGGGCCCACTTTATATCACATTGACGCGTAAACGTGGTATACGAAGCCAGAAGGCTTATTTATGTTTATTTATATGCCTCGTTACTAAGGCAGTGCATTTAGAATTAGCGTCTGATCTAAGTTCGGCAAGTTTTTTAGACGCTTTTAAGAGATTTATCTCTCGTAGAGGTCCGTGTCGATTTATATACAGCGATAACGGTACTAATTTTGTCGCCTCGCGTTCATATTTACATGAATTACATGGATTTTTAAAATCAGAAGAATATTATGAGGCATTCAGTCAGGTGCTCACTGATAATCGCATTGTTTGGAAACTCAACCCTCCAAGCGCTCCACATTTCGGGGGTTTGTGGGAGTCCAATATTAAGGTTGTAAAAACCCATTTGTTTCGCGTAATAGGTAAGCAAATCCTCACGTATGAAGAAATGCTTACTACTCTTTGTCAGATCGAGTGTATCTTAAATTCTCGTCCGCTTTATGTATTAAGCAGTGATCCATCGGAACCTACCGCACTTACACCCGCACATTTTCTAAATTTAAAACCACTTGAATGCTTACCAGCTGCAGATTTAAGCAAGGAACGTATTAATCTGTTATCACGCTTTTCTTTAATAGATTCTTTAGTTCAGTCCTTTTGGAAACGCTTCAGATTCGAATACTTACATACATTACAGAGTAGAGTGAAGTGGAATTAGAACACTACTGCCATTTCTGTAGGGACGATTGTTTTAATAGACGTGGATAATACTCCACCGCTTCAGTGGCCTCTAGGCGTTGTCACCGAATTGTTTCCCGGTAAGGATGGTGTGGTACGCGTTGCGCAAGTTAAACTTAAGAATTCCACTTTAAAACGCCCTCTTATCAAACTGTGTCCTTTACCAACACAGTGATTAATATAGTTAATTTTGCATTATCGTTTATATATTTAGTTTAATTCTTAGGTCATAACGTCGCTTCATTTCGCTACTATATAAGTATTTATCTATATATATCTATATTTTATACTTTACTTGCTAGTTGAGGATACCTCAAGGCCGGGGGGGGGGGTGTACGCGCCACTTGCACTATCGCTTAACGCTCAAGGGATTCGTTAATTATTATCCAATAAGATTACTGCAAAGCCCATTTCCGGTTTCCTATCTACCGCTTTATGCCCAGCATGTGCATTCTTGTTAACGGGCGCACACAAGTTGAGAAGACACGCAACCAACCGCACCGCTTATATCTCGCATCATCGCTCCCGCCCTTGTGTAATTTGGACATTGAATTATACAAGCATATAGTAAAAAGTATAGACATTTGCAATAACGCTATATTTCGTGATTATCTGTGAAGTTGATAAGTGTGAAGACAGCCAGCAGCCATCGAGACACGAGGCAGATCAGAAGAAGTCCAGGTGGGTGCACATGCATTCCTTCACGTCCTTCCTATATCCCGATTTTAGGGGATTTGCAGTATCACGAATAAATTAAATTCCATTCACCGCTCGCACCGCGCACATATACAGTCCACTATTCTATTAAAATTAATAGCCGCACCGCATAACATTATTTAATACATTTGAACCAGCAGTTTGGTGGTTGAAGGCCAAAGCCAAATCCACCACCCAAAAATAAAGAATAAATTGCGTGGACAGAGATTTTCATCACCTAAAGAAGCTGTGGACGCCTACAAAACGGCCATTTTGGAGACCCCAACTTTCGAATGGAATGGTTACTTCAATGATTGGTTCCATCGCATGAAAAAATGTGTCAAATTTCGCGGAGAATATTTCAAAAAGCAATAAATACATTTTTAAATAGTAATGTTGTGTCACTTCCTTGATTCCCGAAATTTTCAGTACTAAATGTACTATGTTCTTAAACAGAATACCAATGTAAAATAACTGTATTCTGTGTAAATTATACGCGGTTATACAAATTAAGAGAGCTCTCAGAAATTAGGGGAGGCCTGCGCCCAGCAGTGGGACGTATATAGGCTGTAACTTTCCTTTTAACTTTATACAAATTAAGAAACTTTTTATGTTATAGCGTCGCGCTGCAGCTTATTAAAACTACAGCACGGATGGGTCTATTTGACCGGGGATGGATCTCGCTCACACTGGATACCATCGTGAAATAGCATCACAATGCTACTGTGTTTCCCAAAGTATATGACGTGAAGCGACAATCCTTTTAACTAGTAAAGACGTTTTATTCCAGGGTTGACATCGCGTTTTGAATTTTAATCGAGGATAGATATAATTATCTGTGGGCCGAAGCATTCATTTACTATCGGGTGGACTGCGTGCTAGCTTGTTACTCTTCCTCTTCTCTATCTTTATCATCATCATAGTCATCAACCTGTGAAAGTCTACTGCTGTATGTGGACCTTACCCACCATAGAGAGGATATGCCATAATCGTGCAGCTTGACTTTGAAAGTTTTTCTGTATTAGTCACCCTCGCATCTTTAAAAGAAGTGACGCTGTGTTACATGGTAACTGAGGAAAACGTGTAGTATCATTAGTATCATCTGAAAACCATCTTTATTGATAAATTTTAAATTATAAAGTATGAACTTGTATGGTTGAGTACAGGAACCTTCCTATTTCTGAAAGTGTTATGAAATAGTAAAGAATTGCTTTGGCTGAACCGAATTGGCTGAAGTGCTTTTGTATGAAATTCATTTATTTACTTAACCATTTTATTCAGTACTGAGTATGTAAAACATCAGAACGTAAAATAGCTGATGAGATCGTATTCAAGGTATTCGCATAACACAAAATTTAACATAGATCCTCGGCTACTACAATAATAATTTCAATATAACTTATACTACATACTTCGACTGCCTCGTTAGTCTAGTAGTTGTAGTAGTGCGACTGCTGATCATGAGGTCCTGGGTTCGAATCCCGGGTCGGGCCAAAAATCAATTATTGAGTTTTTCCGTCAAAAATTCTCAGTAGCTGTCCGAAGTCAGAAAGTTGGCAGTTTCTCGCCTCCATGCCTCGGAAAGTACGTAAATCCGTTGGTCCTGTGCCTGATCTCTCTCCGGTTAATTTCGGTTTACCGTCTCATCGGATTATGAGAGTGAGGAAATAGAGAGTGCACCTGTGCTTGCGCATGCACTTTGGTGCACTATAATCCTGTCCTGCACTGATGGTTAGTCTCCGTTGAGGCTGGCCGCCGGGACCGAAATTCGGTCTGGAGGACATTATAAGTCATACTTCACAATATCGGATACCTAGCAATAAGCTTAGAATATACTAATATTCTTACACCGTGTAATGGCGATGTAATAATATCTGTAATAATACTGACTCATATCGAGGGTGTCGTAAGAGGTGACAAAAGTAACTAATCAGATCATGGGCAGCAGTGTGTTCTAAATAATTACTAAAAAATGAAATACTGGGGTTGCCAACTTAAGCTTGGCTACTATGGCAAATATAACTCCCTATGAATCAATATATAAATGGTAGACCCACGCTGCAGCTATATTACGGTTGTAGCACGAATGGGTTGGCTCAACCGGGGCAGGACCACGCTCTTACGGAATACCAGCGTAAAATAGCAGCTTAATACCGCTGTGTTTCATGTGGTGAGTGTAGAGAGATCCGGAGATCCGTTTTACTGGAATTAAGGCATTGTATTCATATTACACGTGGTAGAGCTGTGCTGTATTTATATTGTGGTTGTAGCACGAATGGATCGTATCTATCGGGTATGGACCACGCATAAAATAGCAGCTTTATGCCGCTGTGTTTCGTATGGTGAGTGTAGAGAACCACACACCATTTTTACTGAAAACGAGTCATTCCATCTTAATCCTCAAAGGTGACATCGCATCTGCGTTTTGATTCTTAATCGAGGATAAATGTAGATGTCTATGGGCCACAGCGTTCACTTACCATCAGGTGGACTATGTGATCGTTTGTCAGCCTTATACTATAAAAAAATATGAGGAAGGCCTATGTTCAGCAGTGGATTTTAATAGTAATGGTGAGCTTACATTTAAAAAAATACTCCAACTTTTCGAAAAAAAAAAACGTATGTATATAAGAAATAAACAAGTCAAACATTCACAATACGATATACATAAACACAATTTAATTTTGATCTCCTCAAAGTACTTTTTATGTGCCACGATCAACAAAGAGCGCAATCTAAAATGAATTTTATAACTGAAAAATTACATTTAACGTAACGGATGCGTTCAGAAACAATGGCACTAACGAAGCGTGGACGTAACTTAAAGGATAATGTTCTTTTGTTGTTTCGAGTTACACTACAAGACTATCACGTACTCTTTAACGTCACAATGGCGAAGGCGACACTCGGATCCTGAAGATTTATATGTCAAGATTAAGTACTAAATTGTCCCTTTTTGTTATATTTTTTTTATTCGTTACAGCATATCTAACCATAGATTTCCTCATACTTGCCACGAGTCTTTGGCATGTTTGGCATGCTTGGCAGGCGGGTTGGCAACCGCACTTTTTTTTTCTTTTAATCTCATCTCCTGTTTCAGTTTCGCTCTATTACTTTCTGCAGCACCCACGGGATGCTAATATGGGATAGTGAATTCTCTTATGCCGACTCTAATAAGCAAATGTGGATCAAATTATATTCCAATATGGCTTCTGCATGAGAGCATTTATCTCGTATATATCATATACGTAAACTATATATAATATATATAGTATAGTTGTAGCACGAATGGGTCGGCTCGACCGCGGAAGGACCACGCTCTCACAGAATACCAGCGTCAAATGGTAGCTTAATGCTGCTGTGTTTCGTATGGTGAGTGTAGAGAACCGGAGACCCTTTTTGCTGGAAACGAGGCATTCCATCTTAATCCTCACGGGTGACAACGCATCTGCATTTTGATTCGTAATCAAGGATAGATGTAGATTTCTAGGGGCCACAGCAACCACTTACCATCAGATGTGTGCTCGTTTGCGAAATGAAAGGAAACTTTCAAATATTTGTACGTAGTAGAGCATGTATGAGTCGGCTCAATAGAGAAAGGATCACGCTCTCACAGAATGCCAGCGTGAAATAGCAGCTTACTGCTCTGTTTCGTATGCGGAGTGTAGAGAACTGAAGCCCCTTTAACTGGAAACGTCGTTTTCCAAAGTGACAACGCATCATGATTTTGATTCTTAATCGAGTATAGATTTAGATGTCTATGGGCCACATTGGATGGACTGATCAAAAATTCTGACGACATTTAAAGTCCGACAACGCGCAATAGGACAGAGCGATATAAACTTCCTTGTTTCAAAAACCCTCAGCAATGGGACGTGCTATGCACGGGGACCTATTTGTTTTTCTACAAAAAAAACATAACTACCACATAAAAGGGAATTGTCTTCCGTATAATGAAGGCATTTTACATACATAAATTGTAACGTATGGACATCAAGACCCGAAACAATTATTTGTAGGCCTTACAAAGACTTAATCCTTACAGGATGCGATACCGAACTCTGTAGTGCCAAAATTACCACCGAAAACTTCTGGCACATCTATGTATTAATTAGTAACCCAATTCCCCGAAAGATGGCGCTGTAGGTACTTATTACATTGGGTCGGGTGTTATCGAATTGTTCGGTTGGTCTCTCCTTGGCATCGCCTGCCGCGGAGCGTGCAATATTGCACGCTCCATGTTCGCGCACGTACCCACTACCGGGAGCAGTTGCAGGAGCGCGGAGCGCTGCTGGAGCGCGAACGTAATGGATACCCACCTTTAAACTCATAAGTGGGAACACTTATTGTGACGGACGGGATACTACGGAACCCTACACTGAGCGTGGCCCGACACGCTCTTGGCCGGTTTGTTGGTATTATAGCTGATAATACTTTCTAGTTTTACCGTGCAATTATATATTTTTGTACAGTGTAATAAATATCTCTGTTGAGGCCACCGAGTTATTTCAATTAGCTACCAATCAACCAACCTCTATTCTTTTATTTAATTAATTAATCTAATCAACCAGAATAACATTGTCATAAACTAATAGCACTAACTAAAGTCTGTATTTTTATGAAATCGATATAAATCTAGACTAGAGTTAAATAGAACAACTCTTTAATAAAAAAATTCGGAGCTTAATCAATAATTTGTTTATTTACTTCTAACATGCGATAGATTGAATTTGACGATAGATTTATATCGTTTAATTAATTTATAGCAACAACGCTTAGTACAAAGAAATAAATTGTGGCATCCCAAATAAATGTTTCCATTGAATTATCGTAATTATTTAAAAATTGAGACAAAGAGTGTTTAAATTTATCAAAAATATTGTTAAGACATGTTAAATTCTATAATTCACATTTAAGCAACTTTTCGAAATCGTTCCTTATCTAAAACATAATATATGTAAGGACTTCCTCCTACTCTTCGCACAGCAGACGGTATTTGTTTAGTTAAGGTGTTTCTAACAGTATCAGTACGTTTGTCTGCATTACCTCATATCAACGAAATGATATATTAAGATACGTCATAGAAATAAGGGCAGAAGATCTTTTAGCCTCCGAAAGACTGCGGGATAATAATATCGGTTATAGAAGATTTAATTAAAAACTTATCATTACCGGTATTATTTACAATGACAGTTCCATATAAATAATATTTAATTAGTTTTTAGGTTTGTGTACTCAACGCAATACACGCCTTTATAAACAACAACTTAGTATACACCACCGTTTCTATTGTCGTCTTGTGTCCAAGTATCCTAATGCTCAGTAAACCGAGTTAATGCCATCCAGCGTCGTAAATCCGTATCATTAGGACTTATACGTGGCCAGCGTTCACTATTTCTTCTTACGTTATACGCTATGTGCAGTTAAATGCGCATTTAGGAGAAATGAATTATTCTTAATGAAACATATTCTAAAGTATAAAAAATCCCATAACTGGAAAGATTTGAAGAAAATTAGAAACATGTATATAATAATATAAATATATTTACCATAAATAATCCATAAAAGTTTTCTACTATTTACATTTTTGATGCTTATATTCAGTGCTGCTTTGACACATAAAATATGGTACTTGGAATCAGGGGCCAGATCTATATCATCTCTATTTTCCGTCAGTCTATATAACAGAAATAACTTATTTTTATACATGGTAAAACTTTATTGTGGTTGTTGCACCAAGCATCGACCAGGGAAAAACCACGCTCTCTCAGAATACTAGCGTCTAATAGCAATTTAATACTGCTGTGTTTCCACCCCATTTAGGGGAAACGAAGCATTTCATCTCCTCATGGGTAAGCGCATCTGAATTTTGATTCTTAATCGAGGATAGATGTGGATCTCTATGGGCTAAAGTATCCAATTATCATTATGTGAACTGTCACTCTTATTATTTATAAAATAACGCCGATGCGACGTGATACTAAAAAGAAGTGAGACAATATAACTGTTGTTAAAATTAGTCTATAAAATTGTTTTGAAGTATTTTAATTTAGTTTCTGTACTTACCATTGTTTGGTTAAAAAGACAGACAAGATATAAGTATATAAGTATCGAGGGGTAACGTATACCGTATAAGCTTTATCATCTACTCATATTAATCCTTAATCATGATAATTCATCTATTTCGACACCAACACACGAAACAAAAAAAATATTACTCTTATAAAGATACGTTCAACATCGTAAAAAGTTAGAAAAATACCTACTTTCAACAAAAAAAATTTGTTTTAATTCATAAATTACGTTTAACGTAAGCACCAAACATTGCTCTAACGATAAAGTCAGTCAGATTGTAGAACAAAGCTAACTTTACAGTGGAAGGAAAAGTTCCCCCGTACATCAGTCTGCATGCTTATAAAAGTTTATGTGATATAATTACAAATTAATGGGTTTCGGAATTTTTCCTTCACTATTAAGAAAAAAATTTTAATCGAGGTCACTGTACTTCATGATTCTTGGTTAACGGGAAGTACCCCGTACGTTTTAATGAGTAATCTACGAATATCAAAATTTCTGATATAAATCGTCATAACTTGTTTGCGTTGACATTTTAGCTTGGTTTTTATCCCTCCGAGGGGCCATAGACCTTTGTATTTAAAATTAAATACAAACGAAACTACTAACTCATATCATTCTGTGACATTATAAAGAGGCGACACAGCGAAAGTAAACAAGACATGACCAGCATTTTCCTGATAAAACTCATAATAATAAATACACTGTCGTTCCAACCTGCTTGCTACGCGTGGCAACTTTGGCAAATATCTCTCGTTTATGGCAATATATACGGGAAGTATATTTTCAGCAGCGGACTTTTAAAAATTTTATGGATCTATGTAACAGGTAGACTTGGCTCCATCTGTTCCTGAGATGAAAGTCTTCACAGACAGACAAACGAAACGCCTACAAAAGGTATTGCGTTCTTTTCTTTTGAAGTATAGAGCCCTAAACATAAAAATTACCTGGAAACATAATATATGTCGCAATTTTTAGAATGCTGTTCAGCCGAATTTGATGCGTCAATTGATCTTAATTTTATTTACGTAATCAGATACCATTTAATTATATTACACAAAAATATTATTTCAATTTTACTGTAATTTGATCTAGAGATCAAGGATAGAGAGCAGCATAGCAGAGCAGTACCAATAAATAAAAAACAGTTATTTGATCTCTGTGCGGTGGAAAATCGAAATCTATACCTTGATCAAGTCTTTTCCATCGTCACTAATCATGATAGATATTATATAAATCGCGTCCCTATTTTTTTCATAACTTTGCGATGTAAAAGAAGTATCTTGATAAATACAGGATATTTATTTATTTATTTAAACTTTGTTGCACAAAAATGTACAAAGACGAACTTAATGCTTTGAAGTGTTTTCTACCAGTTAACTTATAAATATGCAAAGAACACTACTTTGGAGATACAATATGAATTAAAAGAGAAAACTTCAATTCGATTAAAGATCATCAACATCCATTTGTGGTAGAGGCGGGTTTGTACTCAGAGAGGGATGCTGCCCCTCCACCCCACCCCCCAGGAGACGTCCCAAGAACGTTCTTCTTGATTTCGATGATGAAATACCTCCTTTAATAGATTTATCCCTAACACAGGAGAGGGAATCCGATTATCTAACTACAACACTATACTAGTATATATGTATAGATACGTGGGCATACCGCGTTCGCCGGCGAACGCGAGATCACAGACACACCCCGTACACGAGGTTCAATAACCGTGGTACTGGGCGTTTTTAGTTTTTCAACCCGTTTTCACACATTTCGATAGTGGTTCAAGCCGAAGCTGGTACCGCTTCTGAGGGACTCTTGAATCACTTCGAGCTCCCGCCTACATAGAAGAGACTCATCCCAAAAGCAGGGGCCGGAGTGCCTAAGACTACTGTTGCAGAATCGTTGCACTCGACAGTTCGTGAGTCGCTTTCGATAGAGCTGTATAAGCCGCAGGGCCAACAGCATTCATTTTACAAAAAAAATGAAAAAGAAAGAATTAAAGATTAACAAAATAACTATATGAAAATTAACCAACAATATAGTCATAATGATTTCTTATATTTACGCGAACACTATACATTGATTGAAACTACTTTTACGGATTTTATCGCGTTTAATTATACTTTTAATTATTTTTATTTTGTATTATATATTTAAATATTTTTATTTAATTAAAAACTGAAGGTACTCCAGGTTTAACAATGACATCGGGACGTCAGTCACCTCAGTCCCCGTGACCATGGGTGGTGGAAAGCACCCGAAACGTCGGGAACTAAAAATAAAAATAATTAAAACTATAATTAAACGCGATAGAATCCGTAAAAGTAGTTTTAATCAACAATATAGTCAGTTACAGCCTATATACGTCCAACTGCTAGGCACAGGCCTCCGCTCGATTTGGAGTGGGTTTAAGACAAAGAAGTGTCCGCCACGCTACCGCATTGCCTCTAGACGAAATTCACATGTCTTCGAAATATATTATTTCTTATTATTTCTTTGACATGCGACATGCGACAGCATTAAAATTGCAACTAACAATTTCATTGGTGCCGGCGGGTTTGAACCCGGGTTGCTAGCGTACTGTGAAATTTACAGCAAGCGCTAACCATCTGCGCTACCACGGATCTTAACAAACAATATATATTTGAGAAATTAATAAATATTTAAGCAACGTGCAATTCACTAATTCGAGTGGATATAACACGATGGGCTCTTCGGATTTCATTTATTTAATTAAAAATAATTGGAGCAATGTGCGCGATGGTGGTAAGTATGTAGGCAATAACTTCAGTTTTATTCACCAAACATATAATTTATGTAACAGCAAAATTTGATAAACAATTTCAGGCTTGCTATTTCTTAATAGCATAAACAAAGTGGTTACTTTTTTATTCTTGTGCTCGTAAGCTTCTAGTTATCTAACAGAAAACGTTAATGACGAAATTGCAACACTTCTTTTCAGTTGTGTCAGCCATGCCATCGCTTTATTATGGTGTGGCCCAAATTATTGAGATAAGATACCTGCAACCAGCTTCAAGCAATTATGGGTACAGATGCGTTGTCGACTCTGTGGACTAATATAGAATGACGCACATCCTGTACACTGGTTGTGCGACTGCCTTGTTGGTCTAGTGGTCGTAGTAGTGCGACTGATGATCATGAGGTCCTGGGTTCAAATCCCTGGTTGGACTCTAAAATTATCAGTTATTGAGTTTTTCCATTAAGAAATTCTCAGTAGCTGCTCGGAGTCAGGAAGCTTACAATGTCTCACCCCCGTGCCTCGGAAAGCACGTTAAGTCGTTGGTCCTGCGCCTGATCTCTCTCCTTCGTGTCGGTTTACCGTCCCATCTGACCATGAGAGTAAGGGATTAGAGAGTGCACCTGTGCTTGCGCGTACACTCGGGATCTATAATCTTGTCCTGCGCCGATGGCTAGTCTCCGTTAAGGCTGGCCGCCGTTACAGTGGCTGTCTATATTCTCCAGACTAGAAAAAATCAGTACACAAACTGCTGCTTGGTGCAAATAATATGTAGGAAAGATTACTTCTCTCTTTTCTAACCTTATGTAGGTTGACGGACTCGACGGACGGGTGTCTAGGAAGACAGAAAAGAAGTCCTATAAACTACAAAACTTTATCACAATTGTTTATGTCAAATATAAATAATAGTGTAGTTGCAATTATTGCCATCTATCTGGTCATATATGTAAAACATTAAAAATGATAAATAAGCTTAAAAAATTGTAACTAAGCTAGGGAAAATTCGCACTGGTTATTTCTAATATTTTATGTTGAGTCTTAAATCACTTCAATATGACAAAAGTCGTATCCGGCCGTATTACTGAAAAATAACTTACGCGTTATGGCAAGAGACTTGACTTGACTGCTGTTTTAATAAAAACACGTCTATTGTGGGACTGTAAAATTGAGTTTTAGCACGCTATTGTTTCTGAACAAACTACTAGTAAAACCGCAAGTGGTCAGTACAGCTTATTTTGTCTTATTTCTTCTTTCTTAGTAAGGTGAAATAGGTTTGTGGCGGCGCTGTCGTCACGCAACAAGCAAAACGCACGGAAGCCTAAATCGTGCTATTAAAGTCCAGAAGTATTGTGGTATTAGAATAACTCTGTTTACACGAAGTTTTCTCCGCCCGCTAGGCTGATCAACCTATCCGACAGGAGAACTCTCCCTTTCCTTTCACGGCAAAAAGTTCGTAACAATGAAATTTGATTGTCATGTAGTTGTGGCGTAAGCTAATCCACTATCCCGTAACATCGTATGTATTTCATAGGAGGCGATAGAGTAAAAATGTAAGGGCAGACGTGTCTTTTCCTGTAATAATCCAAGTAGTAAGTTTGAGAACTATGGAAAACATTACCCTCTATAAGGCAATCTATGGAGGAGGTCTGCGTTCAGCAGTAGATTTGTGATGGGCTGTAATCGATTTTTAATGAAGAATTTATTTTTATAATTTGGCGCAGAAAATGCAGACTTAGCAAATTGCAAAGATAAGTAAATATTATTATAATTTTATATATTTATGATTATAAATATCATATAGATTATAATTTCATAGTTTTTCTTATGTGTCAGTAAGAAAATCCATCATTCCAATTCATCTCATAGTCTTATGGATTCCGACAGATGGAGTTGTAACCATACCGTCTACGCTAGATGTAAAATTCACTGTTGTGATGCATCATCAGATGTAAGAAACGTCTGGTATAACTGCTGCTAATTAGCCTGGCAAGCATGGCAAGTGTAAAAATCCTTACCACATCGGAGACCGATTTGATAAAGAATACGATAATATCGTATTCGTAATACTCAATATTTAATGAATACAATATTGTATATAAGATGAGATTCCATTATCGAGTTTTGTAATATTACTGGTTATTATATTCGGGTTTCGATGAAAGTTTCACAATTAAATCGCTGTAAATTTCGTGAGTCGGTGACGCGGCCACACTATCTAAATTTCTATATTGTAGCGAAATTACATAGCGGGAACTAAAATTTGATAAAACTTATACGTACTTTAAATTAATATGCCACTCTTTAAATTCATTATAGAATAATGTTCGGTAGAATAATGCGAACTACTTCGTATTCTTTTTGCATCACACAGTTGTGGACCATAAAACATCCAGATAATGTGGATAATATCAAAAATTTTATGAAAGTTGTCTGGCTAATGTAGATCAATACTAAAGATGTTACGGAGGATCAATTCCGATTACGAAAGTTCGGAACATCCGATTGATTTTACACCTTCGATTCAGATTTCGGTTCCGATAAATTTTAATCGGAAGTTGTCGTCGATGCATAGCGGTTGTGGCGGCCGCTATCAGCGCGTACGAACAAGTTTATGCTTGTCGCGTAGGGAACCTCCCTGAAATTATTGCTTTGCAAGATCTTCCATTTTTCCATTAAAAATGTGGGAACTGTTGCCGGAATATGGTGAGGATGGTCGATTGTTAAGGGCTGTGCAGTCACTTTACTATGACTGTAAAGCCTGTGTGCAGGTAGGGCAGGACCTGTCACCCATGTTTAGCGTCCAAGCGGGCGTAAAACAGGGTTGAGTCATGTCTTCCTGGCTGTTCATACTGTATATCGACAGCTGTTTACAGAAGCTGAAAAATAGCTGTTTGGGTGTGAAATTAGGTGACATTAAAGTTAATTGTCAGCTGTATGCTGATGATGCAGTGCTTATTGCACCATCAGAAGCAGAACTGCAGGCATTAGTCACGTGTATGAAAGAGGAATGTGAAATTAAAGGTCTCCGTTTGAATGCTAATAAATTATTATTAAATATTTGAAAAGGACGAAGAGAGAACGAAATGTGAAATATGGGTAAATCAGGAATGTCTAGAACAGGTAAATGAAATTGTATACTTGGGGAGTGCTTTCAGCCGGGATGGAAGATGTGATTTAGATGTACACAGGCGTATCGCTGCCGGGAACAAAGTCAATGGTGCCCTGAATGCGTTAGTCAAAAGGCAAGGCGTAGTGAAGAGTGCACGCCTTGCAATACGTAACGCAGTGTTGGTGCCGAGTTTGTTATATGGCAGCGAAATCTGGGTATGCCAGAAGAAGCATAAAAGCAAGTTGATTGCAGTGGAGATGCGATCTCTTCGTAAAATGTGCGGCGTTACCATAGCCGACCGAAAGCGCAACGAAGAGATTTGCAATATGGCAGGATTGAAAAATGACCTTATCACAAAAATTGATGGGGGCGTACTCCGATGGTTTGGGGACGTTGAGCGAATGAGTGAAGACCGAATGGTGAAGAAAATATATAGCGCGAAAGTAAATATTAAAAGGTGTCAGGTAGACCGAGACTAACTTTCGAAGACCATGTGAGCAAATTACTCGAAGAGGGGAAGGTCAAGAATACACGGATACCTAGACGTGCATGTATGAAGAAGTTAATGAACATGAAAGAAGCGAAAGAGGTATGTAAGGATCGTGACACTTGGCGTCTGTTCTCTCTGACTACGCTGTTAGGGATTGTGCGTGAACATAAGTAAGTAAGTATTGGATTCATACGACTTATGCAGTTTATAAAGCAGAATTATCAGTTAAGGCGAAAGTAGTTTTTTACCAAATGTATTTATGACGAATAATGTGTGTAATTTTATTTATTAGACTTGCCCTTAACACATACCTATCTCTTCTGCCTTCACCTCCGATTCCGGTTCCAGTTCCAAAAAACCAAATTTAAAAACCCTGCTTCCGAATTCTGTTCCGATATAACCACTTACGTAACATCCCTAATCAAAACCTATCAAGCGGCCGACGATGGACTAGTCCAATCAATTTTGACGGTCAATATTAGGTAAGTTCATATGATAACATTAGATACCTAAATAATTTTGAACCAAACAAGTCCTAAATAAGTTGATGAACATAACCGTTTTCCAGAAAACCAATTTAACTGAGAGGTAGAAGGGAATCATCTTGCACTGGTTTTTTATTCTAACAATGATCGCGATCTCCTTGGTCGGCAGACGAAATATACAAGAAGATTAACCTGCAAACGGCTTTGATTTCTTTTTATATTTACCAAACAACAAAAATTATATATTAAATAAAAACTAATTATATCATTACGAAATTATTATATAAAAATATAGAAACAGAATATATAAGTTTATAGAGAACATAGAATATATTAGTTTTTCAATATTCTCTAAGCGTCTTCATTATTTTGAGAGTCAATAAGACATTTCTCCGGAGAATTGGTTAAAGCCGATTGCGCTTGCTCTGCAGGCTTGTTTGATAGTCTTATTTTGACGAAAATTATTTTATAACAAGACATATTATTTAACTAGAAGATAATATCATTTAGTTGTTAAAAATGTTGTTGTTATTATTTTATTAAATACTTAAAGGCCGTGCAGTGTTAGCTTAGGCGCTAAGCGTTCGCTATATATTTCTCAGTACGTGAGCAACCCGGGTTCGATCCCTAACGGCACCAATGAAATTGGTAGCTGAAATTTAAGTAATGATTTACCACGTGCTGCCAATGACGGAAAACATTGCGAGGAAACCTGCATATCTAAGAAATTCAAAAAAATTTCGAAGATGTGTGAAGTTCGCCAACACCCATTGGAGCAGCGTCCTACAATTTCCTTGCCCTAAGCCTCTCTCAAAAATTAGAGGTCGCCTGTGCCCAGCAGTGTAAGCTGTAACTTTTAACTTAAAAGCAGTGTATAGTTACTGCTTGAAGTAGTAATTATTTCATCGCTCTAAAGTTTTTTAAATTGTACGACGTTCATGACACTTCAGTTCCTCATCATATTGAGCCGTTTATTTCATTGCAATCTAAATCAATCTCTGTTTTTGCAACCAAGTTGAAGCAATCGAATATTAATTACCTTTAAAAACAAATAGCCTTTCACTTTTCTATAACATAAACAGAAAAAAATTTTGAAACATTCTGTTACCTCAAATGACAAAATCAAAATAAGTTCTTGGAGTATCACTCATACCACCTTATTCCTAATAAGTAGAGCAATTGAAACGAAAAAAGAATATAATTCTTTTCACTCATACCACTCTAGTCAATTTTACGCCATTGTTTTATAAGTTTACGTGGTAGAGCCTTGCTGCAACTATATCATGGTTGTAGCATGAATGGTTCAGCTCGACCGGGGAAGGACCACGCTCTCACAGAATATCACCGTAAAATAGCAGCTTAATGCTGCTGTGTTTCGTATAGTGAGTGTAGAGAACCGGAGACCCGTTTTACTGGAATCAAGGCATTCGATCTTAAACCTCAAGGGTGACAATGCATCTGCATTTTGATTCTTAATCCAGGTTAAATGTTTTTCACCTTCATCTTATAAAAAAAACACTTTAAAATTACATGTCATTTCTTTCTCCTTATCACAAACTCAAACTACGCCAACCTGTGACTTCGTAACTCAGACACTATACGTGCCATTTGCACACTCCTTAACCTGTTGAATTCACTGTTGGCCTTTCCAAGAATGTTGAGCGTTCTTGGAAAGGCATTTACACTGGTGACAATTACGAATTTCTTGAAATAGAATTAGTAACTGTATATCTGATATTCGCACACTGGTAATGCTGTTCTTTATCATAGCATATTAATTATCTACGGTCCCTTCCGTAGCGAGAACACATGCAATAAATTAATAAAAATTTAAAAGTCTTATTAACATATTACGAATAAATAAAACTTTTCAAGGCATAACTCGATTTATTTTTCGTCGCGCTAAAACTGAGTCCTCAGTTTTGAAACTGAACAGGTGAAATTATTATTCCTTTGACTTTATGAACTCTTCGTAAGTTTTAGTTCGTCTGGATAAATACTATTCTTATTACTATCTCCGCTGTCAAGTAGCAGCACACCCACTGTTGTGTCCCGACTTGAATAATATGGAGAGCCAATATGGGTGGGTGTTTCAGCTTTGTTCTCAGAAGTCATAATGCATCTATGGCTCTTAGACACACTAAAAAATACGGAACATTACATATTTTAAGCAACGCCGAAAACATGCTTAACTTCTAGACACGTTTCCACGCACCCATTTTTCTTATTTGTTTCTTTATCAGTCATTAAAAGTTCACTGAGGTACCTCATATACAATACCTAAAACAAGTTGTTGGTCGCAAACGATAAAAGATGCATTTTTATATAAAGGTTACCCACACACTAGGATTTTCTTCTGTTTCGTGGAAGCAGTTTACATAGATAAATTTCACGGGGACAGTCATCTAGTTTGGTCATGTAGAAAGAATAAATGAGGAGTGTGACAAAGTAAATTTATGTTGCAGTCAGGAAGGGACACCCTAGGCGAAAGTTTATCGACCAAATTGGCAATATATTTAAAATGTGGCAAATTAAGAGTACCCTTAACCGACGAGCGTGTATGCGGATGTATATGAATGTGGAGAAGGCGAGAGAGGTGTGTCGGGACGTGCTAAATGGAAGTCCGTAGTGCCTACCCCGCTGGGTGATAGGCTTTATGTATGTAAACATCCGATCCTAGAACAATTACAGTCCAGCAAGTATTTGTATGGAATTATAAGTCCATACAAATACTTGTTTCGTGCGGGACATGAACCCGCGGACCGCAGCGCAGCAACTTATTGCTAAGCCGCTATGATACGAAATCCTCATAATATGTGCGCATGAGTGTGCACGCGTGTTCTTAAGACAAATTGAGCATGCTCGTTTGCCTTTTCTATAAAAAAATGTGCCTCTTGATTTAAGCGGCAATTTGGGATCACTATGTAATTACTAACCCCGGATCATCTTTGTAAAGGTATGTTCATAACGCATTCTCGTTATCATGACTATCGCGTCTTATGTTATCGAAATCCTGATCGGCAGCAGTTAATGGTTCACAGTTTTATTGTAAAACTTTTTAAAAAAAATCAAAAAGAATTTTGATACAAGAATTATATTATTATTATTATTAAATATAATTATATTATTATTATTAAATAGAATTATATATATTAGAGTTGGGCCGATTAGCCGCCGACTAATCGGTGAAGCCGATTAATCGGCTAAAACGGCCGATTAATCGGCTAAAACGGCCGATTAATCGGCTTTTTATTTTATTAATTTCAGCAAAGGTTTTTCGTGATTTTCTGAGTGGTAATTGCGACTACATTGATATGAATAAGGCTATAGTTTCTCTCCCATGCGTGAACTCACGTCAGATTTATATGTAGGTAAGTCAAATTAATAATAAAATAAGTAGGCTCATACATAACTTTTATTGAAAAATCAGTCTCATATGTTTTAATGTTATTAGTATTCTGGATAAAGGAACTTTGGTAAAAAAAGAATCTGAGATAGCTATTTAAAACTAAACAAAAACCTAAGTACTTACTATTTTAATTCTGCTTTTTTTAATCGTAATGCAGAGTAGTGACACAACAAAATAAATAAATAATCTTAAGAAATTTTTAAGTATCTCGCTTTGCATAACAAAAAAAACTTAATTCTTGAATAAAGTTTGCTAAACTAAAACTAAAACCAAAATTGATCGTAAACAACAATTGTTAAGAACGTTAATATTTATTGCAGATTAATGTTAATTAACAGTATTAAAATCGGTGAACCTTACGTTATTACGTACAGTTCTGAATGTGCATTTTATTATTTGTATATTTGGTATGTGTTTTATTTGTTTGTCTGTGTTGATAAATGACAGAGTGGTTTATGATGGTAGTATATTTCTAGATATACAATGTAATTCTAGAAAAACCTGAAAGTGCACCACAGTGATCATTGCAAAACATTAACCGTATAATGGCGGTGTAGAATATCCGCGCGTGGGTCGTAGGACGCAACAAACAGACACTGAAGCAGGAGCTGGGAACAGCATCTTCCTGGTAATAACTCAAAATAATGAAACAAATACGGTAACCAAGCCAACTACGACAAATTCTCCCCTATGACACGGATTATTTACGTAGTAGCCACGCTACAGCTTAATTATAGTTGTAGCACGAGTGGGTCGGGTTGACTGGGGTAGGACCACGCTCACACAGAATACCAGCGTAAAATAGCGGCGTAATACCGCTGTGTTTCGTATGGTGAGTGTAGGGAACCGGTGACCCTCTTTACTGAAATCGAAGCATTCCATCTTAGTCATCCAGGGGTGACAACGCATTTACATTTTGATCCTTAGCTGAAGATAAATGCCGTTTGCGTAAATGCGTAAAATAATTGCCGTGTAGTGGCGGTTGAGAATATCCACTAC
This sequence comes from Parnassius smintheus behrii, assembly GCA_036936625.1. Classification (NCBI taxonomy): domain Eukaryota; kingdom Metazoa; phylum Arthropoda; class Insecta; order Lepidoptera; family Papilionidae; genus Parnassius; species Parnassius smintheus. The sequence goes on along the minus strand of JAUPFT010000004.1, from coordinate 18,679,303 downwards.
CCCATATCTTCCCGTGGGTGTCGTAAGAGGCGACAGAGGGAGACAGGCAGAAGATGGGCAGCAGCATCTTCTTGATAACAACTGTGATGTAATAAAAAACTGCGGTTGCCAACCCGCTTGCGAAGCGTGGCAACTATGGCAAATATCCCCCCATGATTAACGATGCGAAAAAAGGCCCCCAGTCTCCGGCGGCCCTGCTATTCCTGGTTACGGTGGCTACCATGGTAACGGCGGGGCAGGAGGTGCTAAGAATCTCCGGTGGAGGTTCGGTTGCCACCTACGACGACTCGACCTGGCAACATATAATGCATGCACCCTGAGGACTGACGAGAAGATACTGGAGCTGGAAGAAGAGGTAGACAAGTTGCGCTGGCATATTATTTGATTATCCGAGGTCCGAAGAGAGGGGGAGGACACGGCAATCCTTAAGTCCGGCAACTTGTTCTACCACCGGGAGGGCGACCATCTGTCCCAAGGAGGTGTCGGATTTATCGTCCACAAGTCTCTCGTCAACAACGTTGTAAAGATTGGGAGTGTGTCGACGAGGGTCGCGTACCTGATACTCAGAATCACCAAACGGTATTCGCTGAAGGTCATACAGGTTTACGCACTAACCTCGGCACATTCCGATGAGGAGGTGGAGGAAATGTATGACGATATTTCCAAAGCCATGCATTCCTCCAAAACCCACTACACGGTGTTGATAGGAGACTTCAACGCAAAACTAGGCACAAAAGAAAACGGTGAGCTGAAGTTAGGGAAATTTGGAGTAGGGCAACGGAACCGAAGGGGTCAGCAGCTGGCCGACTTTATGAAGAAAGAGGGACTCTTTATGATGAACTCTTTCTTGCAGAAGCGGCCCCACAGGAAGTGAACCTGGTCGAGCTTCGACGGTTCGACAAAAAATGAGATTGACTTCATTATGACGACCAGACGCCAACTGTTCAGTGATGTCTCAGTGATCGCAAGGATGAAAACTGGCAGCGATCACCGAATGGTTAGAGGCACACTGAACCTAAACGTTGAGTTGAAGAGGTCTCGTCCAATGAAGTCAACGCTCCGTCCCCCTCGTGCTCTAATCCAGAATCCCGAAACCTTTCAGCTCGAGTTACAAAACCGCTTTCAGTGCCTAGAGGATTGCGATGCAGTGGACGATATGGATGACAAGCTCGTGGAAACTGTCCATGCGGTTGCAGCTAAGTTCTGCAAGACCCGCCGCAGAAGAACACAAAAACTCTCCGATCACACTCTTAATATCATGGGTGTTAGACGGGAGATGAGGCTGCAATCATCAACAGATTTGACAGCATGCAGGTAACTGAACAGACATTTCTCCAAATGCATGTGGCGAGACTTACGCAACTTTAATACTGCTCGTATTAAAGAATTGATCGAGCGGAACCAGGGCTCAAAGTCTTTGCCAGAGATCTGTCTGCCAGAAAGAGCCAACTGTCAAAGCTGAAGACTGAGTGTGGCAACATCGTTTCAGGGACACCTGAGATTCTGAGTGAGATTGAGAGGTTCTATGGGCAGCAGTACACATCATCGTTGGGGCCGCACGCAAGTGTTAGTAACGATCCAAGAGCAAGTCTTATCCAACACTATTCCGATGATATACCTTACCTTATACCTTAAAAACGGCAAGGAGGGCGAGGATAGAATTACAGCGGAGCTTCCGAAAGCGGGTGGAACACCGGTACTGGAGGTCCTTCAGAAGCTTTTCAATTCCGTCCTCCATGGTGGCACTACTCCGGAGGCGTGGAGCAGAAGCGCGGTGGTCTTGTTCTTTAAGAAAGGCGACAACGCTCTCTTGAAGAACTACAGACCCATTTCCCTTCTGAGCCGCGTCTACGTGCTGTTTTCGAGAGTCATTACAAATCGTCTCACACGCAGACTCGACGACTTCCAGCCTCCTGAACAAGCCGGTTTCCGAAAAGGCTTCAGCACCATAGACCACATACATACCCTGCGGCAGATTGTACAGAAGACCGAAGAGTACAATCTGCCACTTTGCCTGGTATATGTGGACTATGAGAAAGCCTTTGATTCCGTCAAAATTTGGGCGGTGCTACAGTCTCTTCAGCGGTGCCAAGTTGACTGTCGGTATATCGAAGTGCTGACGTGTTTGTACTATCCAACTGCAGAGAGCTGTAAGACATGGTGATGTTATATCCCCGAAACTCTTCACCGCTGCGTTGGAAGACGTTTTCAAGCTACTGGACTGAAAAGGATACGGTATTAACATCAATGGCGAGTACATCATTCACCTTCGATTTGCCGACGATATAGTGGCAAAATCGCTGGAGGACCTTAGCACTATGCTCAATGACCTCAATGGTGTCTTCCAACGGATAGGTCTTAAGATGAACATGGACAAAACAAAAATCATTTTTAACGTCCATGTCACACCTATGCCTGTAGTTGTTGGGAGCACTATGCTAGAAGTTGTTAACGAGTACGTTTACCTGGGACAAATAGTCCGACTAGGTAAGTCCAACTTCGACCGAGAGGTCAATCGACGGATTCAACTCGGCTGGGCAGCGTTCGGGAAATTACGACACATCTTCTCGTCAGGTATACCTCAATCTCTGAAAACTAAAGTGTATAACCAGTGCGTGTTTCCAGTGATTACTGACGGATCTGAGACATGGTCCTTCACTGCTGGCCATATGAGGACGCTCAAGGTCACTCAGCGAGCTATGGAGAGAGCTATGATCGGAGTTTCTCTGCGTGATGGACTCAGAAATGAGGATATCCGCAGTAAAACCAGAGTGACCGACATAGCCCAACGGATTAGTAAGCTGAAGTGGCAATGGGCCGGCCATATAGCTCAAAGAACCGATAACCGATGGGGAAGAAAGGTTCTCGAGTGGCAGCCTCGTACCGGTAGGCGTAGTGTAGGGCAACCCCCCACTAGATGGTGTGACGACCTGGTAAGACATGCAGGAAGACGATGGATGCAGGTGGCTCAGGACCGTGCTTTTGTGGCATTACTTGGATGAGGCCTATGTTCAGCAGTGGACTTGTGAAGGGCTGTAATGATGATGATGATAATGATGATGATGAAGATAAATGTGAATGTCTATTGGTCACAGCATTCACTTGCCATCAGACGGACTGTGTGCTCGTTTGGCACCCAATACTATAAAAAAAGATTCTTATTCAGTATTCTGTGTGATCGTGGTCCTGCCCCAGTCAACCCGACCCACTCGTGCTACAACTATAATTAAGCTCTAGCGTGGCTACTACGTAAATAATCTGTGTCACAGGCGAGAATTTGTCATAGTTGGCTTGGCTTGTTTCATTATTTTGAGTTATTACCAGGAAGATGCTGTTTCCAGCTCCTGCTTCAGTGTATGTTTGTTGCTTCCTACGACCCACGCGCGGATATTCTACACCGCCATTATACGGTTAATGTTTTGCAATGATCACTGTGGTGCACTTTCAGGTTTTTCTAGAATTACATTGTATATCTAGAAATATACTACCGTCATAAACCACTCTGTCATTTATCAACACGGACAAACAAATAAAACACATACCAAATAAACAAATAATAAAATGCACATTCAGAACTGTACGTAGTAACGTCAGGTTCACCGATTTTAATACTGTTAATTAACATTAATCTGCAATAAATATTAACGTTCTTAACAATTGTTGTTTACGATCAATTTTGGTTTTCATAAAATATAGAATAACGCAAACGAAATGGAGACTTATCGAAATTGTATTTAGTGACTAATCTTCATCTAGCAAACGCTCAACAAATCAGTTAATGTTTCACATTTGGTTCATTAAGACTCGATCATGAACGACACAGACTGTTCTGTTTTATTACCATTGTTTTATGCTGCACAGTAGGGCCCTTCCTTAGGGGAAGGGGCAGGGGGGTTACAAGAAGCATTGTAGGTAGTGAAATCACTACCAGATAAAACTATTTTGCGCCAAATATATAAACAAATAATGCGGGTTTATAAAGCTGAAGTGGATGTAGGCCGTTATTCGTACGAGCCGTAGCTCGTAGAACCGAAATACGACTTTTCAAAAAGTAGTAAGCCCGTTTCTTAAAAATACCTAAGTCGTATCGGTCCAAAAAATCACCGGTGGTCAACGATTCCACAAATAATAGATTAAGAATAGTAAATGACGAGTAAATAAACTGACAGCATTTGGCTTAAAGAAATAAGTACTATATACATATACTCGTACAATTAACTTTTAATATAAAGCAAGAGCCGCCTTCAAGGATCTAAAAGTATAAAATAATTTCATATTCTGAGGTCAGTGCTAAGTTTAATTTAATATTTTTTCAGTTTATTAAAGTGTACAAAATAAACAAAAAATTAATAATAACAGACGAAGATGTATCAAAGAAAAACCGACTATAGTGGCGTATCAGGTATCGCATCGTCATATCGTCGTATCTTGGTAGATCACGTGTATGCGATACGAGTTAACACTTAATTACGTATGCTTAGGTGATTAAATATGGACCCGGCCTAAAGTGGTTATTTTAGAGTGCACGGACAACAATTATTAAAATGAACCAATTAAACTTTGCGGTCATAAACGCAAATTAAAGGCGGATATAATTTTCGGTGGATTAATTTTAAATTACAAATCTTTCTAACCACAGATTCGAATTAAATAAAATGCCACCTTTATTACTTACCACATTTGAGTGTTATTCGAATCGGTTTAAAATAAATAAGTCACTTGTCAAGTTCTCTGTCGCTAATTATCTACGAGCGGAAACGTTTCACATCGTCACACTTTCGTTACGATTTTACTATTTGTAAAATAAAAGTAAATCAGCGTCGCTCAAAAACGAAAGTAAAAATGTAATGTAACAAGCTTTTTGTTATTTTTTTTTACAGAACTAACCCACTTACCAAGCGTGGCTACTATGGCAAAATCCACACATGAAACAATCTATGAAGGAGGCCTATGTTTAGGAGTGGACTTTTATAGTGTGTAATGGATGGATGGAGAGTGACATACAGATAGACATCATTTATCCTCAATAAAAATAAAAATTCAGATGCGTTGCAACCCCTGTGGGCTGAAATAGGATGCCTCGTTTCCAGTAAAAAGGGTCTCCGGCTCTCCTGTCTTCTACACTCACCATACAAAACACGGCAGCGTTGAGCTGCTATTTCATGCCGGTATTCAAATTATTGTTAATGCTATAGTTGTTTTTCTTTTATAATATAAATTTATTTGTTATAACTGTCTTAACATATTTCAGATATTAAATAAATTTCAAATGTGTTATTATAATCCATCAATTATGTAGAAGTTGTAGATTTTTGATTCTTTAGCGGTCTTATAACCAATAAAAATATTAAATAAGAGTCTTTGTTATGAAAGAAGTCACTTAGCCGGTGCGCTAGTCATAGCAAAATTTGCTTACACTTTCTTTTTTTCGCAAGCGTTTAACATTCATACTTAATTACACATGGACAAACATCCGTGAGATCCGGAACAATTATTTGTGAGCCGTAAAAATATTTTTATATGCGGGATTTGAACCCCCAATACCGCGCAGCAAGTTTTGTTAATAATAAATCAGATATTAAGCTTTTTAATGGGTTTGTACCTACATATAACTGTAATTAGTGGTTGGTAGTTTAAAATCAGGACACGGTGAAAACTTCTGTTTTTTTTTTAATTATCACTACTGGTATCAAAACGTTTAGGAAAATTAAATTTCCATTTAAATTTTATCATCGTCATCACCAGTACGCAGCAGTCAACTGCGGTACATAAGCATCTGCCAAGGCGCGCCCCTACGGCTTCACACATTTGCTCGTCGCTCCGTCTAGTCAGGGGGCGACCTATACTGCATTTACCTAAGCGCGGTCTCCACTCTATGATACGTCATCTCCAATAGTATTGCTTCTGCGACAGATGCGACCAGCTAATTTCCACTTCAACTTGCAAATACGAAAAGCTACGTCAGCGATCTTTGTTCTCCAGCATATTTCTTCGTTATGAATCTTATCCACGAGAGAAACTCCAAGCAGAGCTCTTTACAACTCAACTCTGAGCTTGCGGAATAGTCTTCAGTGCTTACCATTGAGGTGATTTGCCACTTGCACACTGTGGGTGTGTGTGGGTGTCAGACACGTGGCACTTGTGTCACTGCAACCCGCTACAGATCTGGATATTCAATTTTAAATAATTTTATAATTTAAATTTAACACTTTGTACTAGTGCATCATCATCATTCCACCCCTTCACAAGTCCACTGCTGACCATAGGCCTCCCCCAAGGAATACCACAAAGCACGGTCCTGAGCCATCTGCATCCATCGACTTCCAGCATGTCGTACCAGGTCGTCACTCCATCTAGTGGGGGGTCATCCTACACTACGCCTACCGGTACGAGGCTGCCACTCGAGAACCTTTTCTTCCCCTCGGTTGCTGGTTCTTCGAGCTATGTGGCTAGAACTTACATGTAACTAATTCGATGTTTCGGTGTTAGAGACAAGAGACAACAGCTAGAAACAAAATTCAGTCCTAAATTTAAAAATACGCAATAAATAATATATTCATATATGATCACGGGCTATACACTATGTTAATATCATCTCACAGGATATTGACATATTTGCATGTAGTGCGACGAAATTCATGATTGCAGCTTACAAATGCGTCGAAAATTCTAATGTCTTTAATTAGTCTTTTATTTTACCATCAATTTGATAGATTTCATACTAGATACCATTATTTATTAGTCAGTAGTTAGGTTAGTTATAGCATCGCATTGGTTTAATAACTGTAATGATGTTATAATTGTGTAATAAATAAATAAATAAATAAATAAATGTACATACCTACTATACGATCTATAAATGTGTAGTCATATAGAATGACAAATAAAAGTAAGAGTATGTTACACAAAATAAGAAAAACAGATGTCTGGGGTAGATTTACCGCAACTCCCTTTTACTCTATAATAAAGTGGTCCGCTTTGAAAGCATATGACAAGAATTACTTGAATGAAAAAGCAATGTACAGAGTAAAGTTCTTTTTAAAATATTGCGCGAACACAACTTTCGCTCGATGCTTTTCTCTCGCTTTAAAAATGTATTTTTATTTAAACACTTTCGCCTAACTTTCATGCAGAAATATCAAAGAATATTGTAAAAACGACAGCTGTTATTTTCTCAAAATGTCTTTTTTTGTTATGGAATTGTTATCTAACAATTTACAAATGTACACTGTATATTAAAATTATTAACACTAATCATATTAATGCTATAAAGAGAAAAGGTGTGTTTGTGTTTATCTGTTAGTTGCTTAGTAACTCAAGAAAGGCTGGTCTAATAGTTAACAATTCTTTTATTTTAATTTCGAAACTAAAATTTCTAAAGTAGATACAGTAAATCAACAGTGTAAGAGAACCCATCACCGCACATCGAGAATGTCGTAAGCGCCGACTAAACATGTTAGAATAATTATATGACTTCTGATAGATGGAGATATAGCTATATCCATAACGCCAGATTTACCAGAACTACCTTATTCCTCCAAGAACAATTATTAAACTCTTTGCTTCAAATTGGAATACAGCAATAAGTGCACCGCTGCCTGGTGGCATAAATAGAAAAGAAGACGATTCCAATCAGAAAATTAATAAATCAGAAATAAAAAATGTAAAACCGACTTCAAAAAAAAAACAAAGAATAAAATAATCTCCGCGTGATAGTTTCTGAAGTCAGTGTTAAGACTAAATCAAATAGTGTATCAATGAATTGAAGCCCCGACTCCGGAAGTTGTTAAGACATACATAAAAACATACACGTTGTATATTGAACCTTCTCGTTTTTCAAATAAATTTAGTTTAATAATATAGTACCCGGATGACCGGATGATTTTTTTTAAATTATATTTAGATACAAATTACATACTGATGAATAATATTTTTTGATATTATTGATATAATAGAAAAGAGAAGAGAAGTGGAGTAACGCCAAGAAAGATATTAAGATCTCCACTACGGCAGTTGTTACTCCCGAGAGCCCGAGAGTCGATCAATCAACAAGTGCCGCCGTGAGTGACAATGCCTGTAATGTGGATCGGGCAGGGGAATGGGTGGAAGTGAAAAAGACTAAAAGGTTCAGAGCTTCGTTGCCTTGAGTGCTTCGAGGTACTGCAGCGCCGGGTGTTACATCTCTGAGCGCAGCAGAGAGATGGAGGTACGTGCACTTGTATTATGTTCAGGAGGGTACAACAAGTGCGGGCTCATCTTATCTCTATATGTGGAAGTGACGTTTGCACAGTGGAAGCGTTGAAATCACGTGGACGATACTCGTCATTTAAGCTGGGAGTTCCAGCCAAGCAAGCTGAAAGTGTCATGTCACCGACGCATCGGGCAGAGGATGTTTGTGTTAAGCCTTGGCGCTAGAACTTTCGTGCCAAAGAACATATTACGCAGCAATAGGCGCCAACGGTTTACTAAAACAACTCTGTGCTATCAAAATGTTCGTGGTTTGCGCTCAAAAATAGGAACGTTTCATAACAATGTGACTCAAGCTTATTTTGACATTATCGCCTTGACTGAGACGTTTTTGACTATCTCTGTGTCTGATGGTGAACTTTCCCCTCTAATTATGTTGTGATTCGTAGAGATAGGTTAGGCGACGTTGGTTGGGGAGGAGTATTGTTGGCTGTGCGTGATAGCTACGACGTACGTGTGATCTCCGATATTGACGGTATGACACCCGATAAAGAACTAGTATTGGCACTTATAAGCTGCAAAAATGTAAAGTTTTTATGTTGTGTGGTATACCTACCACCAAATTATCGTGAAGATCAGTATATTGATGTTCTTACTGGCATAGAGAATGCTTTGTGTGCTTATTCAAATATGAACGTATTAATATTAGGTGATTTCAATCTTAATTCTTGTAGCACTAGTGTTAAAACTCAATTTAAATTTTTTTGTGACTTCTGTAACTTACAGCAACATAATAATGTATATAATACTCGCGGTGGGTTATTAGATCTCGTGTTGAGTGATTATGATCGTAACCAATTGGAGGTGTTGTCTGGATTGGATCCACTCGTACCAATAGATGAATATCACCCTTCGTTGGAAGTCAAAATCAACCTCTCATACAGGAAGTTCTTGCCTAGGCTGCAGTTTTCGCCAGATGGGAGTTCGGATAGGATCGCTGATTGGAATTGGCGTAAGGCGAACTTTCCAGGTCTGTATGCAGCGTTATCGGAATTAGATTGGTCTGATTTAATGACTTTTACAGACGTAAATGCAGCCGTAGATTTTTTAACAACAAATTGCAAGAAATTATTAATGTATATGTACCAAATAAAAAACTTTTTCCAAATCATCGTAAGTATGTGTATCCCAAATGGTTCACGCCTGAGATCATAGAAAATATTAAAAAAAAATATTTCCATCTGAAGAGATTTAAGAAAGAAGGAAAATTATTTAACAAAGAATTGTTTAACTTTTATCGATGGAGGGTTAAAGTTTTGATTGACAACGCATATCAGCAGCATCTTAAGTTGATACAGAAAAGTATAATTGACGATCCGGTATTATTTTGGAAATATGTAAGTGATAAAAAAAAGAAAGACGACATACGGAGACATATAGTTATAAGGGTAAAGAAGTATCAGGTCAAGATGCGGCTAATGCCTTTGCTGAATATTTTTGCTCTGTATTTCATGATGAAAAGCCCCTATTAAATTATGCTGACGCCGAAAGTGCGGCTAATTTACAAGTTAATACAGTGTCCATCTCAGTCAGGCATGTAGACGAGAGTGATTTTAGATTGGCAATAAAACACCTAAAACCACGATCCGCTCGTGGCCCTGACTGCATTCCTGCTTTTCTTGTCAAGGATTGTGCGCCAGTTCTTAGATCACCGCTCTTATTCATTTTTAATCTGTCTCTTAGACAGGCTAAATATCCAGAACAATGGAAAATATCTAGGGTGACTCCTGTTCCAAAGGGAGAACCTGGAAAAGATGTTTCTGCTTTTAGACCTATAGCGGTGCTTTCGGTTCTGGCGAAGGTATTTGAAACCATTTTGAACTTCCGCATTAGCAAACAGTTAGATAACATTTTGCATGACAGTCAACATGGGTTTCGGAAAAATCGCTCAACGAATACCAACCTGATAGCACACATTGACTATGTATGTACAGAGATGGATTTTAGAAGACAGGTAGATGCCGCATATTTCGACTTTAGGAAAGCTTTTGATCTGGTGAGTAATGACATACTGTTACATAAGCTAGCTAAGTTGGGTTTTACTCCGAAGCTTCCTCAATTTTTTGCTAGCTATTTGGATAATCGTCGTCAATTAGTTAGAGTAAGTGGTTACGAATCCGCTTATTATTTTACTAGATCTGGTGTGAGTCAGGGTAGTACTCTTGGCCCTACGCTGTTCTTAAGTTTTATAAATGATTTGCCTACCAAAGTTAAATCCGCGAAGTGCCTGTTATTCGCAGATGATCTGAAATTAAGCTTGGGAATTGGCAGTGCTGCTGATGCACAGGCTCTTCAACAAGACATAGATAGGGTATCGGAATGGAGCAAGGTGAACCATCTTCCTCTTAATCAGACTAAATGTAAGGTTATTACTTTTGCATTAAAACCAAATCCTATCATTATTAATCATAACTTATTTGACGCGCTTATGGTAAGAGTATATGACATAATTGACTTGGGCTTATTATTAGATACTAAATTAAATTTTCACAATCATATGACATCCATTTGCAAGTCGGCTAGTAAGACTTTGGGTTTTGTGATGAGGACTGCTGCTGACTTTGATGATATAAGGGTGGCTAAAACTTTGTATAATGCGTATGTTCGGAGTAAACTGGAGTATGCAGCTGCGGCCTGGAATCCTTATGAGAATAAGTATACTATCATGTTAGAGAGAATACAACGTAAATTTGCTCGTTGGATTTATAAGAAGAATCACGGTTACTACCCTTATTTGTATCCTTCCCTATTCGTTTTGGGTATGGTTGATTTAGAAACCCTAATGTTTAGGAGGGTGATGTCAACTATTAGGTATTATCTTTTTATAATTCACCACAAGTTGGACTGCCAGTCGGTTGTTGAGAGAATCGGTTTGTTGGTGCCCAGGTACCTGCAGAGAGATACTGGAGGAACGGTGGCTCCGCACCGTAGGCCGCGTCTCCTAGACGGACCGGTTACACGTACCAAACGTGCTGCCTATGCACCAACAAATCGAGCATTGATACTAATAGGGGACATACTCACTCAACACGATGAAATTGACATATTTGCAGACAGTATGACACGTCTGCTGAATCTTTTTAATAAAATTATCGATAATAAGATAATTAATAATTTGACAATTTAATTTGCTTGACTATTTACTATTTATTACCTTGTATTTAAGATGTAATTTTAATTATGGACATATATTGTAATTAGCTTTTATTGACATTGCATTATAAATTAATATGACAAAACATTTCATAGCCTGACATTGTATGATTGTGACCTTTTTCTTCTTATACTCATATTTTAATATTTTATTTTCATATTTTAAAATCTGATAAAGCTGATAAAGGCTTAGAGATTTTATAACACTAATATTGCATAATTGTTTAATTTATGATTATTATTTCTAATTATTAATTCATAAGTGATACCTTTTAATTCGTTTGTTATAATTGGATGATATTTTTGTAATATTTTTTGCATGTAAAATTAAACCTTGTGTGCGTGTTGGATTTTCTGTAAGCCACAAGAGTTTTGGAATTAAATAAATAAATAAATAAATAAATAAAATAGAAAAAACTGAACTGGTTATTTGAGTAAAAAATCATGAGTGCAAGTTCAAGTTTAATTAAAATTTTCGTATTTTTAAAAAATACTAAAAAAGGGCTCGAAATAATAGATTTTCTCACAAAAGAAGGTAACTTGAAAACAAAAAGAAAAAAAATCGGACCGAAGGACTGGACGCGAACCAAGGCATTACGATTTTGCGACCGCTCGACATCCACTTGAGCTATTACGATCATTAACACAGTGTCAAAATTTACCTTCTTATATTGTAGCAGTTTTTCATTGCCTGAAAACACGGATAAAAAGACATTTTCTAAAAATAAATCCGAGCTAGATCGATTTTTTGCCCCCGAAACTCCTTGGACACTAAATTTTACGAAAATCGTTGGAGCCGTTTCCGAGATTCCGATTATATATACAAGAATTGCTCGTTTAAAGGTTTAGGATTTATAGACTATAAAACAGTTTCCGCGTCTTTGATATGTTCACAATATATATTCGTCTCATTTCGCAATGTAGACGCTCAATAAGAACGGATTTTACGATAGTCCCACCAAAAAACAAATTCTTGATATTTTACATCTAGATTCCGCAATAAAATTATCGAGCGCACAACGAAGCGAGCGGGTATCAGATAGAAGTAAGAATCATAATTAAATATTGGAAAACAAGCGCTAAGCCGGATAATTTAGATACAATATTATAAAGTGGCTGTATAGTGGCAATTTAAAAGAATCTACTACTCCATATTATCATGCCGTGGGTTTCTTAAGAGACGACAGACGGAAACTAAATCAGGAGATTGGTAGTAGCATCTTTCTGTTAAAGCATGGCGTTTAAGTTTACGCCCCAGCTTTGTTCTCGATTAAGATTAAACCATCATGTAAAGATGGAGCTCGACATCTATTGAAGATTTAATTAGCCTCCAGGTATCTGCCAGGAGTTCCAGAGTAGTGTAGCCTCAACAGTAAAATAATTGCCGATAAATCCAGTAAAATAGATTGGAACTGAAGTAGGACTGAAAAATACCCTGTGGTCGGAGGAGAGGTATAAAATTTGTCTTGAAGGTAGGGGAGGAAAAATCAGTTAAAATAGAGTTTAGAACCGACAATACTTGAAAGTATGCCTTTATCCACTATATAGCAGCATTAGTAACGCTGTTTATCAAAAATCGGTGAGATTAAAAGGAAGGTATCGCCAGATTCTGTAGTTCATGGAGCGTGTTCAAAAGGAGTAACATTCTAAAAATAGTTTGTTACAGATATTCAAGTAAAGTCCAATATATCGTGAAATAAAAAAAAATAGTCAGAACTCAAAGGACGGAAACCGAAGTTCACTAACGACTGACGCTTTGTGCAAGTATAAATAGATATAAAAGCGAAATAAAATACGCCTCAGAGAAATACCCTATAGGGTTCGCTGTGCGATAGTGATTAAGATAAGATTTCAAATTACTTTATTTAAGAAGCTATACGAGATGTTCTATTAAATCTTGAATTACAATCATAATATTATAAGAAAATGGTAGAAACACTCTCATTTAGGATATGGACAAGTTGAATATTTTATTTATTATGTGTGAGTAGAGAATGGAATGCTATTTCCCTCGTACGGGTTCCCGACGAAATGCGTAGTTTTGCTGGCTAAAGATGCTTCGTGTGAGCTTAGCGAACTTACTGTAGATGCGAAGAAATAAGGCCTCCTCCCCTATTACCGAGATGAAGTTTCGTAGGAGAAAATCACAGATACGGCGCACGCTACCCGCTCTATAATCCTTGAATCTGGTGGCGTCGCATTGCTAATGATTGAGGGGAGTCCGCTACATAATTGAAGATGGATATTGTGTAGTAAAGCGTGCCTTGTGTTCTCTCATATATCTACCAATAAATAACAAAATAAATTAAAATACCATAGAAATTTTAAATTAAAGTGCTCTGTTTGGATTAAATAAATTATTGGAAATAAATATTTCACATTTATAGTTGTATATGGTCCACGACCAATATTTTAAAAATTATGAAAAATACGAGTAGAATCACCGACGAATTCGGTCTATAACTACCGGTCGGATCTGATTAACCTTACATGGGACCACACAAAAAGCACCAGCTTTCAGCTAAAAAAAATAATCGTCAAAATAGGATTAGCTAGACAAAAATTTTGAGGTAACACACATAAAAACGTACAGTCGAATTGAATACCTCCTCCTTTTTGAAGTCGGTAAAATTCCCAGAAAATATACAAAATTTGACTTGCTCAAAGTTCAAAAACTTTATAAAACAAATTTATTACAAAACGAGTTATTATAATATAAAGGAATTTATGGATGATCCCCTAGAATCGAGGTGATCTCAGGAGGCGCTATCAAGCAATTGTGTAACATATATTATAAGCCGTTTTTTTTTTTCAAAAATAAAGTCTCGCTGGGTTTCTTGCTGGTTCTTCCCAGGACAAAGGTTTTTTTTTCCGAACGAGTGGTAAATTAAACAAAAACTTGACTTTCAATAAATATTATTTATAATCTATATTGAATAAAAAGGCTTCTGTTCCTATTTCAATGCAAATTAGCGAAATGCTCTCACCGTAAAGACTCTTAGTGTGAGATGCGTTTCAAATCGGAGCACAAATGAAAGCACGGTGTGACTTTGAAACTCAACAGCCAGAGGGCGCTTTTAGAGGACCGAGCAACTCGACAGTTTAGCCGTAGAGTTTATCGTTGCGCTTTTTAATGATGAGGCTTTTTACTTTCGCTAGCCATACAAAATTGTTTGACACTTTAAATAATGTTCTTTTACAAACGAAGAAAGATTTTAACTGTTCTTATGGCTAATAAGCGTTAACAAAAACTACTTTTTTTTTAAAAAAGAAATTAAATCTAACAATAAATTAGGAACATCTATAACCACCATCGAATTTTTTAATTATAAGCTTTTAGAAAACTTATAATTAAAAATTTCGATTTCTACATTTCTGTCACACCCTTTTAAATCCGGGCTTCGCAGGAGTGATTTCTGAATCTCGACAACGGGGTCCACGGCAATTGATGATCTTTTACATTATTTATTTACAACCCGGGGTTTGTAACTAGAAAACTGTGGAAGGTGCTATCAACGAAGGCAAAGTTCATTACTAAAGTAAAAGTTCATATAAAAGTTACAATTCTTTATTTATGCAAGTAGAATCTATAATATTTCTTGTATTATAATATCCTCCAGGTCAAATTTCGATCACGGCGGTTTCTCTTAAACGAAACTAGCCTTCTCTGCACGACAGGGTTATAGTGCACGAGTGTGAGCGCAATGGAACGGAAATCCGACACGGCCGGAAAGAGATCAAGTGAATGACCAACGGCTTTGCTTTTCGAGGCGTGGGAATGTAACGCCGCCAATTTCCTGATTCCGGGCTGCTAGCAAGAATTACTCGACAGATAAAAGAAATAATCAATTTTAGTCTGAGCCGAGATTTGAATCTGGAACCAAATGATCAGGCGTCACTCTTATAACTACAAGACCAACGAGGCAGTCATTTAGTCAGTCAGTCAACAAACTAAAGATGTTTCTAACAAACTAAAGATGCGTCTAATGAGTTCTTTCGAAAGCAAAGATCGAATAGTTTTATGAATAAGTACCTACTTTCTACTTTTTTTTATAAGCGTAGCTAACTTAAGCACAGCAACTAAACCTCACTGTTTTGCGCTGTGTTTAATGTGTATTATTAATTGTAGATTTTTTATTGGTAATAAATTTTAAAAAAACCTTATATATTACAATTTGTAAACCTTACGTAAAGATAACATTATACAATTATTATAAAAAAATATTACATTCTATGCCTTTTCTGTTTTAATCTGCAATTTAACGTCAACTCTGCTTTTCTATTCAATTGATTACTTTAGTTCTGAAAAATTAATCTAGCAGAAATCACACCGATAAGCTTCTTCAGAAGGATTTTATTTACTTCTTGTTATGTTTCAGCAAAAAGTATACAACGCGCATAAATGACAACAAGGCTCCGTCTTGACCCTCTGATGTGTGGTGACGGCGCAAGGTAGGGCATTATCCCATTTCGTTCATTGGGTGTAAAAAGCGATAGAAGGTTAAAAAAAACCAGTTTGAATACAGATTGGACCAAACCTGAACCAAATATAAAATACGCTGGCCGAAGATGGAGATTAAGGTCAAAGGTACAAGAAGTCTGATACTGTAATCATTAATTCCAGCACGGCGATAAAAGCAAATCCTCCCTACAATGGCAGAATCATGTATCCATGAGTAATCAGTTAAAGGCTGATAAAACACAGAAGGAAATGTTTCGTCTCTGATATCTTTCTTAAGCCTTTTCTTAAATTCTATATTTCGCATTACAAGAGTATTAAAAGATATTAAGAGTTATATTTTATAAAGTCCTGCTTGGTTTCCTGTTGACTTTTCCCAGAACAGTAGTTCAATCCGAATTTTTATCTTTTCCGAAAATTTCAGCGAAGACGCTGTCAGAAGGGATGATGTCAGTTGTAAAATGATCATTCCCTTATTAGACTTTTTAACACCTATTATAACCCATATCTTAAACTTTTTCATATCCTCATCTTCTTTCCCTTCCCAATGGAAGGACGCCCAAATCATACCTTTACCTAAAAAAGCAAATTCATCAATTTTTTCTGAATATCGTCCTATTGCAATTCTTCCTTTCCTTTCCAAAGTTTTAGAACGCCTTGTCCAACAACAAATTAATTCCTTTTGTTTAAGAAATAGCATCCTTAGTTCTCTCCAATCTGGCTTTTGATCTGGTCACAGTACGACTACGGCGTTATTAAAAATCACCGACGACATTCGTCACGGTATGGAGAATCATCAAGTCACAGTATTGGTGTTGCTGGATTTCAGCAATGCCTTCAATACTGTTGATCATGATATCCTGTTAGAGATTCTGCGTTCTCTTAACATATCTCTAACCGCAATTTCCTGGTTTCATAGTTATTTGCATGGGCACCGGCAACGTATTAATGTCCAAGATAGACTTTCTTCGTGGCTTGATACCGTAGCTGGCGTTCCACAAGGTGGTGTCTTATCTTCTCCTTTTTCCCAATCTTTATTAATACGATTACATCCCAAATATCTTCTCTCTACCGCTTATATGCAGATGACCTTCAAATATATTTACAAAAAACCATCGAAGATCTTCCCAAAGTAGTTAAATGTATCAACAAGGATCTGGCTTTTATTCTCGATTGGACACTATCTTATGGGTTGACAGTGAACCCTTCAAAATCGCAAAAAATAATTATTGGGAGTTCAAGAACTATTTCCAAAATTAAAAAATGTCAACTTCAACCCGTTGTATTTAATGGTATCCTTATTCCATATAATGAAGTAGTTAAAAATTTAGGTATTCTTTTGGATTCCAGTCTTTCTTGGACACCCCAAATTAATGCAGTGAGCTGAAAAATGTTTGCTTCACTCCGAAGGCTTAACTACTTTTTACTCATTTCCACCAAAATTACGCTTGCACAATCTTTGCCACTCCCTATCCTGGACTATGCTGACATTTGTTACCTTGATATCACCGAGGAGCAACTTAATAACATCGATACGTTTTTATCATCCCAATAAGAAGTAATTGTACTGGATCCTCTTTTTCAAAGTTTAAATTTTGACATATACTCACGTTTCAATGTTTGTACAGTTGGATGCTGCAATTTTTGGAGGATATCAGTATGTATGTAGTATGTTCGTATGTAGGTACGGTAGTGATTAATTTTCGCTTCGCACAATCATGACCAATTAGTGATATCGACATCGGTCTGGTTTCATTCGATGCATGTTTCTATAATTCGAACTTGATAAAGGTATTTGAATATGTTCAAAGTAATTTTTTACATGTAAATAATTCAATTTTATTCGTATTTTCCTATTTCATATTCCAGGTTTCCTAATTATTGTCCCATTCTACTTGGAAGGCCGTGCGGGCTTTTTTATTTTGTGTGAGCAGCTATGCAGGTCTAGAAAGACCAGTATCACTGCGAACTAAAAGATCTATTGTGATCGCTGCTTTGGCTATAGTCCACTGCTAAGCCCTATGTATTTAACGAATAGAAGGAGTCGCTTAGCTAGGAACAGTTTCACTTCTTCTAGGCAAAGTATATAGTTTTCTAGATGAGTGTTACGTTTACGCATTAAGGGTCCATAATCAGCTATGCAGAGGCGTTGCTTCCGTTAAGGAACAAAACTGGCACATCCTTGAGTTGCTTATTCCCAGGATGGACATGTGCTTCCCCATAAATTCCAAAGCTTACGTCGAGGCCTATTTTTGAACCATCGGTATACCATATAAGGCTACTGACTCCACTGACCGACTCTGAAGGTTAGTTCATGCTATTCTATTAAAAGTGTATTATATATCATGTGTGTATATATATATATATATATATATATATATATATATATATATATATATATATACATGATATCTGAGATCACGCATAAGATCGGTATTTCTATCTTATCTATAGGAAAGCAAGCTCAGACCACCCTGGACGTTAATCCTGTATAAACTAGCCCATGCCTCCTTTCTAAGCATAAAGTGCATTAAGAGCAGCTCGAGACGATGATCGCCCTACACTACGCCTACCGGTACGAGGCTGCCACTCGAGAAACTTTCTTCCCCATCGGTTATCGGTTCTTCGAGCTATATGGCCGGCTCATTGCCACTTCAGCTTACTCTGGTTTTACTGCGGATAACTTCATTTCTGAGTCTATCACGCAGAGAAACTGCGAGCATAGCCCTCTCCATAATTCGCTGAGCGACCTTGAGCGTCCTCATACGGCCAGCAGTGAAGGACCACGTCTCAGATCCGTAAGTCATCACTGGCAACACGCACTGGTTGTACAATCTAGTTTTTAGAGATTGAGGTATACCTGACGAGAAGATATGTTGTAATTTCCCGAACGCTGCCCAGCCGAGTCGAATCCATCGATTGACCTCTAGTTCGAAGTCGGACTTACCTAGCCTACCTATATATATATATATATATATATATATATATATATATATATATATATATATATATATATATATATATATATATATATATATATATATATAGAAAATACAAGAATTTCTCGTTTAAAGGTATAGGATAAATTAATTCAGAACTCAAAGGACAGAAACCGAAGTCCACTAACGGCTGACGCTTTGTGCAAGTATAAATAGACATAAAAGCGAAATAAAATACGCCTCAGAGAAATAACTTAAAAGGGTTCGCTTGTTAAGGAAACTCAACGAGATGTTCTGTTAAATCTTTAATTACAATCATATTATAAAAAATGGTAGAAACAATCTCATTTAGGATATGGACAAGTTGAATATTTTATGTGTGAATAGAGAATGGAATGCAATTTCCCTCGTACAGGTTCCTGACGAAAGGCGTACCTTGCTTGCCAAAGATGCTCCGTGTGAGCTTAGCGAGCTTACTGTGGATACGATTAAAAAAGGCCCTTCCCCTGTTACCGTGGTGGAGTTTCGGAGGATGCGGGAATGGGGAATTCAGTTTGAAAAGCGTGGATACGTCGCACGCTATCTGCTCTATTCTGGAATCTGGTGGCGTCGTATTGCTGATAATTAAGGGTCCGCTATATAACTGAATATGGAAGTTGTGTAGTTAAGCGTGCCTTGTGTTCTCGCATAGATCTACCAATAAATAACTAAATAAACTATCTATGAAATAAACTAAAATACCATAGGGTGGACCCCGCCACAATCGGTGACTACGATATAATGCGCTCTTGGCCTTGCAAGGTGATTTGCGTAAAATTACCCATAAAAATAGGAATTGAATCTATATATGGAGTCATTTATCTAGTCTATCATTTTTGTGTTAACGGCACAAGATAAT
The DNA here is from genome assembly GCA_036936625.1 of Parnassius smintheus behrii. NCBI lineage: Eukaryota > Metazoa > Arthropoda > Insecta > Lepidoptera > Papilionidae > Parnassius > Parnassius smintheus. Next base: position 18,659,607 of record JAUPFT010000004.1, on the reverse strand, counting down.
GTGTTACCCATTAATCCTAATGCAGAATACTATGCAATAGTACCTTCAGTACTGCCTGTTGATAAAATCAGAAATCCTGAGCCAGTCGTAATAAACTACGAACCAAAAAATCACTTGTTTTCTATAAGTACGAATTTTACTTTAGCTGCGGGAACAGGTATCTATCGTGAATTAATTATTAAGACATTATAACTTACATCAAATTTTAAGTTACCTTACATTCATTGAATTACTTAATTTTTTTAAATTAACAATTCAACAGATTAATTCGACGGATCTTTACATAATGTATACTTACTAATACTATGTTAAGATTATATAATAATAATAATAATATTCCACAACTATCACACAACGCCATCCAGTCTCAAGCTAAGCTGAGCTTGTGTTATGGGTACTAGACAACTGATAAACATACTTATATATTTCTAAATACATAAATATTATAGATAAATGACACCCGACATAGAACAAATGATCGTGCTCATCACACAAACATTTGTCCTGGGTGGGAATCGAACTCACGACCTCCGGCATAGCAGTCAGGGTCACTAACCACTAGACCAACAGGCCTGTCAAATTTTATTTATCTTAATAAAACATTACAATCCATGTTCTTTGCTCAAAGCTCTGAAGACCGAATGAAAATCTGAGAAATCCCTTAGAAATCCCGAAAGATAGATAGCTATTTCAGCTACACAAAAACATGGTTGTCCGGGAAGCCCACAAAATAACATATCCGGGCAGATAACTTACTGGCACGTTAGTAAAGAAAACTCGATGTCTGGTCCCAAACACATTAAGTTTGTGATTGGAGCATCACCAACTTATGAAACTGTTGCTTTTGGGAATCCAAAAGCGACCTGCTGGGATGTCTATAGACAGTCTAAGGAGAAATTTGGAAACGTTTCCTAAAAGCATAAAAACGATTGAAGGTCTGGAGTTGGCGACGGAGACTGTAGCCGTAAGTATTCGTGAAGCCTTCGAGGACAGTTGTCCTGTCAAAACCAAGACCTCAACACGAAGAGTTCCCTGGTGGAATACTAGGCTAAACGAGCTTAGAAAAAGACTAGAAAACTATTTAATAGGCCCTAAAACCTAAGAGTGGGATATTTATAGTGCAACCGAAAACGAATATTATAAAGAAATTAGGCAAGCTAAGAGAGCATCGTGGAGTGAAGTTGAGTCTTTGCCTCGCAGTGCAAGACTATACAAAATGCTATCGAAAGCTAAACCTAATTCGATCGGACGTTTTAAAAAGCCTGATGGTAACTTCACTACTAGTGAAACAGAAACCTTGGAGTTACTGGCGTCAATCCATATCCCAGGGTCACAGAAGGCTTACCTCCAAATCTTTCAGAGCTCTACGTAGGCATTGTAATGAGGACTGATGTATGACTGCAAAGATAATAAGGCCAAAACCATATAAAACAAGCGAATGGAAAAATTCACATCCAACTACAGAGAATTATCGTTATGCTTCTTCCTTATCTAGTAAAAATCTTCAGAGCAAGCTTTGCATGGGGATATATTTCAGAACGATGGACAATCGTCAAAGTTCTATATTTACCTAAGGCTGGTAGAAAAGACAACACTTTACCAAAATCCTTTAGACCTATAAGCCTATCTTCTTTTCTTCTCAAAAGATTGGTAAAGGTTATAGATAGAAGTTTCAGGGATGTAGCTTTAGTTACGAAGTCCATAAATTGCAACCAGCATGCTTGCCGCAGAGATCTACGAAAACAGAACCTGATCAGTGTTATCGACAGGGTCGAAAAAGCGCTGGAGGATAAAGAAGTAGCTCTATGTGCCTCTCTAGATATTGAGGGTGCCTTCGATAGTAGCCCCACATCACTGTTGGTAGTTAGTCACACTAAAACCTTAAGGTAAAAAGTACCCATCATCCAATGAAAATATGTATTTGGGCGTAACAATCGACCAAAACCTAACGTCGAACTCTCATCTAAGCAACATATGTCATAAGGCTAAAATTACTTTGGGTACGTGCAGTTTCCTGGGACAAATAGTCCGACTAGGTAAGTACGACTTCGACCGAGAGGTCAGTCGACGGATTCGACTCGGATGGGCAGCGTTCGGGAAATTACGACATATCTTCTCGTCAGGTATACCTCAATCTCTAAAAACTAGATTTTACAACCAGTGCTGTTGCCAGTGATGACTTACGGATCTGAGACGTGGTCCTTCACTGCTGGCCGTATGAGAACGCTTAAGGTCGCTCAGCGAGCTATGGAGAGATCTATGCTCGGAGTTTCTCTGCGTGATAGACTCAGAAATGAGGTTATCCGCAGTAAAACCAGAGTGACCGACATAGCCCAACGGATTAGTAAGCTGAAGTGGCAATGGGCCGGCCATATAGCTCGAAGAACCGATAATCGACGGGGAAAAAAGGTTCTCGAGTGGCAGCCTCGTACTGGTAGGCGTAGTGTAGGGCGACCCTCCACTAGATGGAGTGACGACCTGGTAAGATATGCAGGAAGTCGATGGATGCAGGTGGCTCGGGACCTTGCTTTGTGGCATTACTTGGGGGAGGCCTATGTTCAGCAGTGGACTTGTGAAGGGCTGTAATGAAGATGTTGATGACGTGCAGTCATGTGGTTGGGAATAATTGGGACTTGCGTCTCAGTATGATCCTATGGCTGTACAGTAGCATAGTGAGGCTGATTATAATTACGCCTCCATTGTCTGGTGTAATAAGGCCAACCAAAAGACGACTGCGGACAGACTAAATAGTCCACAAATGGCTGCCTGCTTAATGGCAACTGGAGCGATGCGATCATCGTCTCGAGCTGCTCTTAATGCACTTTATGCTTAGAAAGGAGGCATGGGCTAGTTTGTACAGGATTAACGTCCAGGGTGGTCTGAGCTTGCTTTCCTATAGATAAGATAGAAATACCGATCTTATGCGTGATCTCAGATATCATATATATATATATATATATATATATATATATATATATATATATATATATATATATATATATATATATATATATATATATATATTTATATATATATATATATATATATATATATAATACCTAATTTAAATAAAATAATGGGTTTGGAGTGAGTGCTTAAGTCTCATTTATCGTGTCAACAGTTCTTTATTAAGTGTACTAAAGCCAGTGAAATTTCGTTAATGTTAAAGTATTCTGCAATTAAAACTATATCAAATAATTACAAATTAATATCGAGTTTTGTGAAGTGTTCGGACGGAACGCGTAAGCGCCGCTATATCACCGGCGCTTGGGCCGTTTTGCTCGCGACCTTATTAACACAGCAACAGTGATACAGGCGTAGTTTTATGTTTCTGTTTCTACCGCGCATAAATCTTACATTTGAGACTACATAGCTCGATATTGTTGTTTACACTACAATGGATTGCTTTAAGTGTAAAAAAAATGTTGCTGAAAGGGATGTTATTAAATGTACGGGATGTAATATGTACATGCATTATCAATGTGCTGATTTATCTGAAACTGAATTCAAAAAAATCAAATGGAAATGCCCACCCTGTAAAAACAAGAGGCTCGCTGGTACGTCAGGAGGGACAGTGTCACCTAAGTTTAAAGATTGCGCTACTACGTCTATTTTAAACGTCGACACCGACGCCTTGACTGAATATATGGATGTGAAGCTTGACAGTCTGCGCCAGCAGTGGCAGGAGGACTTAAATTCAGCCATTCAAAAAGTATCTAAAACTTTTGCGCAAGATATTAATAGGCTGGAAAAACGTGTTGATTCATGGGAGGAGCGCATAAAGGAACTCGAGCAAAACTTTACGGCATCGCATAGTCCTGATGTCACCCTGATGCAGGAAAACAACGAGCTTCGTGCAGATTTGGAGAATTTACGTGCCAAGTTTGATGACCTCGACCAAGCCTCTCGCAGTTGCAACGTGGAATTACAAAACATTCCTGATAAAAAGGCTGAAAACCTGATTCATTTATCTATAGAGGTTGGTAAGCTAATTGGCGTCGATATCAAGGCAAGCGATATTAGATCTGTTCATCGCGTGGCTCCAAAGGTACCGAACGACCGTCCAAAAAACATTGTACTTCAGCTGACCACACGACGACTGCGTGATGATATGATAGCGGCGGCGCGTTCGCACCGCACACTCACCACTACTCAGTTGTTTGGCTCTGCCAACAATGCCGCTGCTGCAGCTCAAAACACACGATTCTATATAAACGAACATCTGACGCTAAAAAATAAAATTTTATTTAGTAATGCTCGACAACTGGCGAAGTCGAAGGGATATAAATTTGTGTGGGTCAAAAACAGTTGCATTTTGCTACGGAAAAATGACGATTCACGTGTCATTCACATCCGTTGTACTAATGATTTAAGTAAAATATGACTATTTTATTATGTCTACTTGTTTATTAATTTTCCAAAAGTAGCATATTTAAGTAGTTTTATTATAAGTTTTTGTGTATGTTGTTTACAATACTCAATACAGCGGGAGATCGAGATCCATAATTTTATAGCAAACAAATTTATAAATACACTTAATTATATCGGTTGCATTTCTTTCTCGTGATGGCTTCTAATAAGTTACTTATATTCTATCAAAATTGTGGAGGCTTAAAAACTAAGCTTACAGACTTAAAACTAAATTTACTAACTTGTAACTTCGATATTGTAATTTTAACTGAAACCTGGCTTTTGGATACAATTTTGGATGCTGAAATTCAAACTGATGCTTATACAATATTTCGACGCGATCGGAACTGTATGTTATTTAATAAAAAGGGCGGTGGCGGGGTGCTAATTCTTGTTAAGAAATCGATCCATGTTGTTAGAAAACTTGACTTAGAAGCCACCGATTTAGAAACTATTTTTCTTCATTTCCCACATTCAAATTTATTATTGAGTGCATGCTATATACCACCAGCGTCTAAAACTACTACCTATGATAAATACTTTTATACACTTTACGACATTCACTCAAAGGCATTATTCTCACATTACATTATTACTGGTGACTTTAATTTACCCTACCTGGAATGGTCATCTGATGGTCCATCCTTGAGACCTGTTAATGCAGTTACTGATACAGCTAAATTATTGTCTCATATTATGGCCTTTATGAATTTGAAACAAATAAATACATTAAAAAACGAAAACAGTAGAATTCTTGATCTTGTTTTATGCAACTCACCTGATTGTTCAGTCAATATCTCTGATGATCCACTCTTAAAAGCCGTTCCTCACCATCCTCCGCTGGACATTTTTTATGAATCAACTCAATCCAAGTATATGCCCACCAACCAGAAAACAAAACGAAACTTTTACAGAGCAAACTATGACCAAATTAATACTGCTATATCAGAGACTGATTGGGTTTCTGAACTTAGTTCTTCTTGTATAGACACTGTAGTTGACAAATTTTATAACAAAATTATGCATGTTATTGAATCTTATGTACCACTTATCAAAGTTAAAACCAATAGATTCCCTAAGTGGTTCTCTAATAGCTTAATTTATACACTTAGGCGTAAATCCAAAATGTGGGCACGATGGAAAACGTACAATTCGTTACGTGACTATCAAGAGTTCTCCCTATTAAGAAAACGTGCTAAACGTCTCTTAATTAAATGTTACAATAAATATATAGAGAACGTTGAGTCTTCAATAAAGGATAATATAAAATACTTTTGGAAATATACTTCAGATATAAAGGAAACAAATACGGGATATCCTCAAGTAATGAAGCTGGGAACCAAAACTTCAGACGACCCAAAAATAATATCTGAAATGTTTTCACATCATTTTAAATCCGTATTTGAACCGTTGTCAGACAATGCATATACATTAACTCAACACTTAGAGGATAATTTTACTGGAATAAACTTACATGACATACGTTTCACACAGTTGGAAGTTTGCACTGCTTTAAAAAACATTGATCCACACAAAGGCGCTGGACCTGACAAAATAAAGCCAGTGTTTTTAAAACACACTTCTAATACAATTTGCATGCCGCTCAATATAATTTTCAACAAATGTTTGGAAACTGGAACATTTCCAACTCAATGGAAACAAGCATACATTACACCTATTCACAAATCAGGTTCTAAGAACAACGTAGAAAATTACCGTCCAATATCAATTCTTTCGGCTATTCCCAAAATTTTTGAGAAACTTATTTACGATCATATATATTCAATTTTGAAAAATACATTATTAGAGGAACAACACGGCTTTGTTAATGGCAGGTCTACACTGACAAATCTTCTTGTTTTTACTAACTTTATTTTTAATAGTTTAGACTATAAATCTCAGATTGAAACTGTATACACCGATTTCGAAAAAGCATTCGACAAAGTTGATCACTTGTTACTTTTAAAAAAAATCTCCTACAATGGTATCAAAGGTAATCTTCTACGTTGGTTTGCTTCTTACCTACAAAACCGCATACAGTCGGTAGTGCCTAATGGCTACATTTCCTTACCCTTTGTAGTAACATCTGGCGTACCACAGGGATCAATACTGGGGCCACTCCTCTTTATCCTATTTATTAATGACATTTCAACTTGCTTTGACCACTGTAAATTCTTATTATACGCTGACGACTTGAAATTATACTCTGCCGTAACTAAACCTGACGACATAAAATTAATACAAAACGATTTGGATAGACTTGAAAACTATTGTAAAATTAATAAATTATTCTTGGCTTATAATAAATGCAAACACATAACATATACTAGGAACAAAAATGTAGTACACGCGGACTTTTACTTAGGTGGTCACAAAATTGTATCAGAATTTAGTATACGTGATCTTGGAGTACATTTAGATACCAAACTCACACTAGATAGGCACATCGAGGAAATATTGAATAAATCTTACCGAATCCTAGGCTTCATTACACGTATAACAAAATCATTTAAACACAAAGATACTCTTACCTGCCTTTATCAGTCATTAGTTAGATCTCATCTAGAATATGTGTCCCCCGTTCGGAATCCATTCTACTCAGTTTACGAAGATAAAATAGAAAAGGTCCAAAAGAAATTCTTACGTATTGTTAACTATCGAATGCATTCACCTCGCGTTTCCTATGAAAAGCTCTTAACAAAATATCAAATGCTGTCATTAAAAGACCGACGCACCTTAATCGACGCCACTACTTTTAGGAATATCTGTGTTGGTGAGATAAGTGTTCACAGTTATTATCCGAGGTAAGGTTTCGTATACCACCCAAAAACACCCGATCAAAAAATTTATTTCATATACCAAAAACCAGGACCAACATTGGTAAAAGAGCACCAGTACACAGAATGTGTGTCCTCCATAATAAAATGCTTAACGACATCGATATGTTCTCTATCTCCCGTTCAGCTTTTAAAACTAAATTAAAAAGCACTTTAGTAGCAATTATGAATTAGATATATAAGTATATTTAGTATTTATTTTTGTACATGTTAGATGATTGTTTTCAGATAATTGTTTTCTTTTTATTTAAGTACAGACCTGTTACCCTGCTTGTTGTGCAGACGATACCAATTACGACCTGCTTCATAATACAAATATTATGTATGTTCTTAGTGAGACAGTTTATAGGAAACAATTGTAATTACCATTGTCTTATTTTACTTGTATGTTTTTCTTTCATATCTTTTGTATCTGTTTTGTCTCCAATAAAGTAAATAAATATATATATATATATATAATACACTTTTAATAGAATAGCATGAACTACCATCCAGAGTTGGTCGGTGGAGTCAGTACCCTTATATGGTATACCGATGGGTCAAAAATGGGCCTGGAAGCACATGTCCATCCTGGGAATAAGCAACTCAAGGATGTGCCAGTTTTGTTCCTTAACGGAAGCAACGCCTCTGCATAGCTGATTATGGACCCTTAATGCGTAAACGTAACACTCATCTAGAAAACTATATACTTTGCCTAGAAGAAGTGAAACTGTTCCTAGCTAAGCGACTCCTTCTATTCGTTAAATACATAGGGCTTAGCAGTGGACTATAGCCAAAGCAGCGATCACAATAGATCTTTTAGTTCGCAGTGATACTGGTCTTTCTAGACCTGCATAGCTGCTCACACAAAATAAAAAAGCCCGCACGGCCTTCCAAGTAGAATGGGACAATAATTAGGAAACCTGGAATATGAAATAGGAAAATACGAATAAAATTGAATTATTTACATGTAAAAAATTACTTTGTACATATTCAAATACCTTTATCAAGTTCGAATTATAGAAACATGCATCGAATGAAACCAGACCGATGTCGATATCACTAATTGGTCATGATTGTGCGAAGCGAAAATTAATCACTACCGTACCTACATACGAACATACTACATACATACTGAACATACATACTGATATCCTCAAAAAATTGCAGCATCCAACTGCAAAAACATTGAAACGTGAGTATATGTCAAAATTTAAAGTATTAAAAGGAGGATCCATTACAATTACTTCTTATTGGGATGTTAATGACGTATCGAAGTTTTAGCGGGAATTTAAGCAAGCAGAATTTTGCTTTTGTCTTATCATATTTTAAGAAAAGGTTCAACATTTTGATAAATAAAAGTGGTGTTTCAATTTTATTCTATATAATGAAAAAAATAATCCTATGGTCATAAAAACCTTAAAGCATTGAACCCATTTTGGCGCATTGAGATACCATTATCATCGAATATATTTTGGTTTAAGCGATTGTTAAAATCTAAAACGTTCTAGATATGAAGTTTGAACGTGCAACCATGCTGCAGCTATATTATGGGTGTGGCGTGAATTTGTCTGCTCGACCAGGAAGGGACCACGCTCACACATCACAGTATGCCAACGTTACATAGCAGCATAATGCTAGTGACGAGTGTAGAGCGCCAGAGGCCGTTTTAACTATTTCAACTTGTGTCCTCATAGTGACAACGCCCCTGTATTTTAATTCTTAATCAAGAACAAGTGTAGATATCTACAGGCCAGAGCATCCACTTACAATTAAGTAGATTGTGTACTCGTTTCTTACCCCAATTCTAAAAAAAATTTATAAGAAATTATTTTTTGTATAATTTCCAATAACTTCACACTGGCAAAAATACTAACTATACGAGTTCAAAGGAAGAATAAATATGACGTAATTAAAAAATGATAGGTTATTGAAAAAATGAGTTTAAGTAGAGAGCTTGTTACTGTAGTAAAGCTATTCAAAGTTATGGAAAATATCTAAGATCGCTTTTAAAATCCAATGGTTCACGAACCTTTAAACGACTCTTAGCCCTACATTTTGCTCAAGATTACTAGCTGAGTTATCAGCCTTAAAGCAAAAGCGCTTTTTAATTTGTGAGATTTGAGATGCATCGTCGGAGGTGCCTTTCTCTCGAGCGTTTGCTAATTTTCATTGTGTTAGCCAGGATACCTCTTTTTACTCCGTAAAAAAAGGTTGAACATTTTGTTTACATAGCTATTTTTTTCCTTGTTTGTCTGTATAAATTCTCTATGTAACTAATATTCGCTATAGTAGTACGAAAATGAGGAACCCGATATCGCTTTATATATAATATGAAAAACGGCTAATTGCCCAGGGAGCGCTGAACTTACACCATCTCCATTCACACTTTTCTCTCGTAACGTATGCGGTGGGCAATAAAGATAAAATCAGATGCCGTCGGTGCACTCGAAAATTAAGAAAGGGAGTAATTTTCGAATGCAACGACGTATAATTTACAAAGTAAATATAATTAGGCCAATACTATCTAGGCATTTAGATTTAGAACTAATTTTAGCTATTGATCTTTTTTAATTTAATTTCTTTTCTATTCCTGACTGAGATGTTAAATGTTAGAAATTAAAATTAAAATATTTACTTCCCTTCTCTTTTAAATATATTATATGATCTAGTTTAGTAACACCTCTGCGAACAAAATTGTAAAAAATTAGTATAATTTGACAACGTCACCGAATGAACACGACATCAGGCCTGCATACACTGAAAATTATGGCGTAATATAATTTATTCCGTTGTTCGTTACACGTTTAGCAACCATTTTGTTTGCAATCGTCGCTGCTGCGTTGTAAGCGAGCTGCTACTTTGCGCTATTTTCAACAGTCACTTCATTTGCAATTAAATTAATAACGCCATTATTTTTTTTAAAACTCTTGGTGTCGTGAAAATTGTCTAAGGGAAATTCCTGGTAGTTTCTATTGCGCACAATAGATGAATTTAAACCTATTCGGTATACACAAGATACAGTTTTTTCTTAAGATAAAAATTTTACATTTAATGTAATGACTAATTCTATTAATATATTTATTATTTATTTATTTATTATTCTATTAATTATATCTCAAATGAGAAGTTTTGGGCAACTTCAGTTCCAAATTTGGTTTCAGAGACAAAATATTATTCTATAGAATTCAAGTAATTTAAAAGTTACTTTTACAATTGATATCGGATATACCTAAATTTTAATAAAAACAATTAAGGTATATCAGACCATTAATTTTTATTTCTATCATACTATATACTTTTCAGTTTAAATTGTGTACACTCAGTGAAGGTGGAAAGCAAATAAATATGGTGGCGTTGAATAGAACAGTCATTCGAAATCGAGTGCAAAGTTTGAATTCATTATAAAACAGAAAAACGTGTCACCTGGGTGGAAAACGTAGCAACTAGTTATCATGACTAACGAACTCTTGATAGTGTTCGACTGTGTTTGAACTATATACTGTGCATCAAGTGCAAATTTATAAAACAAACGAATTTACTTTAATTGTGTTCTCGGTAACACTCATGCTGCGGTTCCCAGATACTGCAAACAAAAGAGAAATAGTCTATATATCTTACTTTATATATTTTAAATTAAACAATCCATTACCCTTTTTGTCCCGTATTTTTTATAGAATAAGAATGAAGTATGACAAACTAACATACAGTCCACCTGACACACTTAGACATCTACATTTATCCTCGATTTAGAATCAAAATGCAGATGCGTCGTCACCCCTGAAGACTAAGATGTAAAAAAGAAATGCTTCGTTTCCTTTAAAAAGAATATCTACAGTCATCATACGAAATACAGCAGCATTAGGCTGCTATTTCACGCTGACGTTCTCTGAGAGCGTGGTCAAATCAGTGGTACTACAACTATAATATAGCTGCAGCTTTGCTCTACCACGTCTAAAAAGGAGAAGGAAGGTGTTATAAGAAACGAAAATTTGAAGCCAAATAAATCTGATGGCTTCAGATAGATTACAGGATACGGTTCCGTTTACACTAAACGTAAAATAACAGGGTGACCGGCAGCAAGTTCGAAACACTGCACTAGTACCGCGATGGTCAATCTACTTGCCTAACATCAAATCCTTCCTCCGACGGGAGATTTAAAAATAGATTTTTCTTGAATTTAAGTAATAATTATTTTTATACAAGAAAAAGCTTTATATTACATAATTATGTAAACGTTTTGCGCACTTTTTCTTTCAGTAAGTCCAAGTGTTTTGTTTTTAAAAACTGATGACTTTTACACTAGCTGACTAGGCAGACGTTGATCTGCCCTTTTCGACGACCCTTTGTCATGTCCTATTAAAAATCTTTAAATTCGCAAAACAAAAATGTGGGTCACTCATATGCAAAAAACTATCCTATCTCTTAAGTTGGACCAAACTGCACACGGTGTGCAAATTTGATTAAAATCGGTTAAGTAGTTTAGGAGTCCATCGCGGACAAACAACGTGACACGTAATATATATATTAAGAAGATAATATCCGAACGCAAAACTAAAAGACATAAGTCAAAGTTAAAGTTCGAATGCTGTCGACTGCTGTCGTAAAAAGCTCCAAGCACAGGCTTAGCTGCTATGATGAATGGGCATACTAGTAATATTAAAAGCATTAGCCACAAACGCTAAGTATTCCCTTGGGATATAATATATTAGATTCAACACTCATTAAAAGCAAAAGTTGTCTCTAATCTATCAACATTAAAAAGTTGAAGTTATATATTTGAATTTCATCATCCACATGGGATTATTACCATGAGAGGTATATTCACAACAGTGAGCTGTTTATGGGGCAAATTACTTAACAATGTTTTCTGTTATCGGTCCAGTATCTTTTGGGATAGTTTGCATTTGCATAGTCTTGCGTTTTTATGTAATAATAATTTTATATGTAATGTAATAATAATTGTAATACTAATTCGGCAATCCCACGCAAGAGTGCAAATGAATTTTATAACTAAATAATATTTTATTCTATAACTTTTAGTTATCTTCTTTTAACTTTTTACTGAAATGAATTTAACAAATTCATTTCAGTAAAAAGTTTTAATATATATATATATATATATATATATATATATATATATATATATATATATATATATATATATATATATATATATAGCCCTGTTGTAGGCGGATTTAAGTGAAACTTGAGCTTAAGGCAGCAAAATTTGAGCGAGGTCCGATAAAAGAAAACTCGTTATTGATAATTCGGGCCACTCTTCGCTGGATGTGATCAAGTGAAAGGAGCTGACATTGAGGTATCCAGACCCCAGAGATGAGAGCGCTATACCACGAAATGTTGTACCACTTTAACCAATTGGTATTTCTCTCTTTAATATTATTTTTATAGAAGAAGTAAATGATCATGCTGTTCACGTCATGTGATGTGGAGAAATTGATGTGCGTTGCCTGCCTTTTATTTTAAAAAAAATCACTTAGTCATATCGATCCGAAAAAATTGCTGGTTTTTCGGCTGTTAGCAAAAAAGTCAAACGTTTGTGTGTAAAGTAAAACGTATGTGGATGCTATTGTGACATGTGACGGTGGAATTTTCTGGCAGGAATTATCACGAACAATTTCTCAAAACACTCCCCGTGATAAAATGCGATAGAATACCCAAAGAGATACACATCTTTTCGCAGCACCAGTGAATCAAACCGATCAAAGAAAACTCGTTATTGATGATTCGGGCCACTCTTCGCTGTATGTGATCAAGTGAAAGAGCTGACATCCTGCATTCGGAGGAGCAGGTATCCTGGCCCCAGAGATGAGAGCGCTATACCACGAAATGTTGTTCCACTTTATTGCACTACAATATAACCTTCCCTCCTGTGAACTGACCAAGGAATTGAACGTCACTCGATATGTCTACATAGAGAATTCCGATTCTGGCTGGGGCACCAAGAGGAGTGCCATAAATGAGGTGATACAAAAAGGTTAGTTTTAGCGATAAAAGCGGTGCTTTGTTAGATTAAATTGGACTCGATATAATGATCCCCAATTCGAAACGTTGTTGGCGAATCTGTGGCGCAGTGTTTTAGCATTAACTTGCCGTGGATTCGAATCCCTCACGGAACAAATATTAATATGGCCTACAAATAATATTTTTGTACCATTTAAGTATGTATGCCTCCACGATACAAAAGAAAATCTTTTTTATAGAATAAGGGTGACAAGCGACACAGCACACAGTCCACCTGATGGTAAGTGGATGCTGTGGCCCATAGACATTTACGTTTATCCTCGAATAAGAATCAAAATGCAGATGCGTTATAACCTATGAGGACCAAATTCCAAGTAAAAAGGGTCTCCGGTACTCTACACTCACCATACGAAACACAGCAGAATTAAGTTGCTATTTTACGCTGGTATCCTGTGAGAGCGTGGTCCTACCCCGGTCGAGCCGACCCATTCGTGCTACAACCATAATGTAGCTCCAGCATGGCTCTACCACGTCCAATTGTTAAAAAAACAATTGCCTTCAGAAAAGTTTTAACCATTGAAAACACTGTCATCTACATAGAAAAATTCTCCTTTACCACATTGTGCAGTGAGTCGTCCTCTCTGTGCAGATAAGAAAGAGATGGCTGACAGAGGTTTCCTAGGAAAGCCTAGACCATAATGCACAGGTTCCCGAGGAAGCCATTAATTTTTTGCCTTGACAACTCGTTTTAAGGACCTTAAGGCAGAATAATGCTTCTAATTAAGAGCGCTGGTGTTTGCATTCTGAAACGTTTTTTTTTATAGAAGAGTAGGCAAACGAGCATGCGGTTCACCTGATGTTAAGTGACTACCGCCGCCCATGATCAACTGCAACGCCAGGGGAATCGCAGGTGCGTTGTCGGCCCTTTAGAAAGGAGTAAGCTCTTTTCTTGAATGTCCCCAGGTCGTATCGGTCCGGAAAATCGCCGGTGGTAAACTATTCTACAGAGAGGTTGTATGCGGAGGAAAACTCCTTTTGAAACGTACAGTGGTGGACCGCCAAGCTTCCAGATGGTGTGGATGGTATCGGGACGTTTGCCGCGTAGTGCGTTCACGAAATTTGGCGGCTGGGATTAATCCGAACAATTCCTCAGAGCACTCTCCATGGTATATGCGAAAGAAAATGCAAAGAGATGCAACATCTCTTCGCAGTGACAGTGAATCAAGCCGATCGGAAAGCACTCGGTCGTCGACTATTCGAGCCGCTCTGCGCTGGATACGGTCAAGTGGAAGAAGCTGGTACTGGGGAGCCCCAGCCCAGAGATGGGAACAGTATTCCATGTGAGAACGTCAATACGACAGCCCGGGCCTGGTATCACTTCTGTTTATAGTGTGATGTAGTTTTAGAAGAGCAACCAAATCATGGCTACGGTCTCCGATGGGCACTTCAAATGATAGAATGAAGAGTTCCATTCCCTGAAGTACCACATCAGCGACATAATTAAGCATGATTTTGCATGCAGGTCTTTTCATATTATCATCCACCGCCAAGCACGTAAAAACTCGGCTCAAGCTGCAATGAACATTTTCAGCGTGGTTTGTACCAGGGACAAACCCACAGGAGTTAAGGTGAAACCGGCCTCTCTTATAAATCGACTCTTAGTAATTCATCATTCTGAATATAAAACAACCGATGATTCAGTGTTTCACAGCTTTTACTGTTTCGAAAAGCTTTTTATTTGCCCAAAACCGAGTAGGATTAGTTAAATATGACAGAGATCGTAATGCATGGTAAACGAAATCGCTTAACGCTTTATTTTCCGAATCCCCAACACAAAGCCACAGAAAAATGTATTTTAAAAGCCTTAGGAATTTCATTTTATTTTTGTCCATTTTGTACTGTAACATATTTAGTTCAGTGATTGGTTGTAACACAATTTTGCAGTCGTTAACTTTTAATTAGAACATTCATCATATCGAAGTTTGATAAGGGTAAATTCCCATTACTCAAAGTATCCGCAGTTAATTGGGTTTGATCAGATAACTGATTGGCGTAGTAGTACTTACTCTACATTCAGTCGGTGATATTCGTTTAAAACCAGATTATAAACAAAATTATCAGAATATGTACTCGTAATATGAAACGACCGCAATAATTATGTGCTTATATGTTTTATGCATTATGACATATAGAATATTAATTTAATTTGCAGTAGTTTATGCGTGGTAGAACCATTATATGGGGTAGAGCCACATTGCAGCTATATTATGGTTATAGCATGAATGGGTCGGCTCGGCCGTGAAAGGACCAAACTCTCACAGAATACCAGCTTCAAATAGCAGCTTAATGCTGCTGCGTTTCATATAATGAGTGTAGAGAATCGGAGACCTGTTTCACTGGAATCGAGTCATTCCATGCTAGTCCTCAGGCGTGACAACGCATCTGCATTTTGATTCTTAATCGAGGTTAAATGTAAATGTCAATGGGCCACAGCATCCAGTTACCACCGGGTGGACTCTGTGCTCGTTTGTCACCGTAGTTTTTATTTTGTAAAGGTTATTGAGCATTAAACATTTTTTTACGAGTTTACCACCTAAGATTATGTTCTGCCAATATGTCTGTCTGCTAAGGTGACACTCTCTTTCCTGATTCTGCCATCAAATAGCAGTGCGTGAACTGCTGTGTTCCGGTCTAATTATGCATGTGCAGTTTGATTGTAGTTAGTTTATGGTGTAAGGATTCTCTTTGACATTAAGTTGTGGTATTCGTTAACCATCACGACGGCTCAGTACCGCAGGGACTAATCGTTTGGCTCGGCAAAGAACAAGCGTTTGTATGGATCACAAGCTATTTTTCCGTATCTGTGTGTGTTTGTTCTTGAGTAAATTATGCCTTCACAGTACAGGAGAAAATCCTAGTGTGGGGGCATAATACATAAAATCTCATGCTCGTTACCCAGGTGGTATCCACAGTGGTACCTACAGACTCCATTTGGCTCAATCCTGTAACAAATCTCTCGCTTGGATCACAGCCCTATACCTACGCATACATGCTGTCTAATACAGCATTAATCGTCGATAAACGGTATCTCGACTCTGCTACCCACTTATACACCTTAAATTTGCTTTGTCACTCTTTCCTCATTCGATCTTCCTACCGTGTGTAATCTTTCTACATGTCAAAAGCACCGAAGATCTTAAGAAAGGAATACTAGACTATGATTAATTATAGTCACAACTTCTTGCTAATCACACTTTTCTCTTATCACACGTTTTCTCACCCTATTTCATAGTCAGCCTTAACAAACTTCTGAATAACAGCATCTCTACAGCATTAATTTTCTTTCATTCTCCCTCAGCCACACCCAACTTTCATTGCCACACATTAAGGTAGGGACCAACATAACATTGTGAATTATCGTATGTATTAGAGAGCCATTAAAGCCCCATTTACTCTGTATCCTGCATTCACTCTTCGTTTTACATCCTTGTCATGAACTTTTCATCTTTTCAATTTTTTCTGAACACACGTCGTGTTTTGAATAAAAAAGAAAATATAAAATCTGATCATCGGTGTAAAAATATCCACTACCCAAATCGTCTCGTGTATGTCCCTACTAACGATTAGGTTAGATAGAAAGAAGCGAAAGAGAGAGAAACAAAACAGTAGGTAAAAAAATAAGAAACTGTGGTTGCCAATCCTGCCAAGCGCCACACTATATAAATGTGGCAAAAACACCCTATTGATAGGTTGTAACGGTAACGAACTTTCAGGTGGACCATGAGCTTTTTTAGCCTCTTGTAATTGCTATAATACTAATAATATTATATAAAATAAGATACGATATAAACAAAAATATTTTTATAAAAGAAGTTATCAGGGACGTCCACTATTTTGGGATATCCCATTCTCTACACCATTATATCGTCATGCGCCTATTTTAGGCTAGTATTCCGTGAGGGAGTAGAGTAGAGCCATCCCATTCTCAAAAACTTTCATCCAAGCACGCCATACCCAAATCTCTCGGGTTTGTCATTTATCAACATCACCAGAATGTAGATGATCAGTTCTGCGCGTACCAACCCGCTTACGTAGCAAAATTTCAAATGTATATCAGAACATTTAAAAAGTAGTAGGCTCTTTTCTTAAAGATCCCTAAGTTGCATCTGTCGGAAAAAACGCTAGTGGTAACTGATTCCAAGAAGAAGGCATGTGAATAAAAAACTTCTGGTAAATTGCACAATCAAAGTCAAAATAATTTGACTCAAAATTAATTTTCACAAAGATTGATCTTCACAAAGCGCTTTCTGAAAGTCAAGAAAGCCATTACGCCATCGCTTCAACAATTCTCTCCGTGGAAGATTTTGTGAAAAAATAAAAAAGCTCACACAGCTACTTTTCTCTCAACAGTTACAACTTTACCTTATTAAATATATTACCCGTAAGTAAAAAATCTAACAAAGCTCATTATTTCCAAATAATATTATCTTTTAAATAATCTTCTTGGACTTATCTTATTGTTTAATAATATTGCAAAAATTTTATACGATTTTTTGAAAGGCTTACGTTGAGTAGTGAACTTAAAAACATTTCGATGGCAATTATCGATTATGGTGAAAATAACAAACTTGAACGTTTACCGTAGTGTCGGTGTAAGAATATTTTTTATATAAGAACAAACGAGCACATAGTCCACCTTATGGTAAGTGGATGCTGTGGCCCATAGACGTCTACATTTATCCTCGATTAAGAATCAAAACGTAGATGCGTTGTCACCCCTAAGGACTAAGATGGAATGCCTCGTTTCCAGTAAAAAGGATCTCCGGATCTCTACACTCATACGAAACACAGCAGTACTAAGCTGCTATTTTACGTTGGTATTCTTTTTTTTTTTTTATAGAAGAGGGGGCAAACGAGCATGCGGCTCACCTGATGTTAAGTGACTACCGCCGCCCATGATCAACCGCAACACCAGGAGAATTGCGGGTGCGTTGCCGGCCCTTTAGAAAGGAGTAAGCTCTTTTCTTGAAGGTCCCCAGGTCGTATCGGTCCGGAAAAATCGCCGGTGGTAAACTATTCCACAGAGAGGTTGTACGTGGAAGAAAACTCCTTGTGAAACGTACAGTGGTGGACCGCCAAGCATCAAGATGGTGTGGATGGTATCGGGAAGTTTGCCGTGTAGTGCGTTCACGAAATTTGGCGGCTGGGATTAATCCGAACAATTCCTCAGAGCACTCCCCGTGATAGATGCGATAAAATACGCAAAGAGATGCAACATCTCTTCGCAGCGCCAGTGAATCGAGCTGATCGGAAAGCACTCGGTCGTCGACGATTCGAGCCGCTCTGCACTGGACGCGGTCAAGTGGAAGGAGCTGGTACTGGGGAGCCCCAGCCCAGAGATGGGAACAGTATTCCATGTGCGGCCGAACCTGCGCCTTGTAAAGTTGCAGGCGGTGTGCCGGCATGAAATACTGTCCCGCTCTGCTGAGCACGCCAAGCTTTTTAGAGGCCAATTTGGCCTTACCTTCCAAGTGACCACGAAACTGCACGTCACTCGATATGTCGACGCCGAGGATTCCGATACTGGCTGAGGCAACAAGGGGAGTGCCTTGAAACTGAGGGGATACGACAAAGGGGTTCTTTTTAGCGGTTAACGCGCAAACTTGTGACTTCTGGGGGTTAAACTGGACTAGATTTAGTCGTCCCCAATCCGAGACTCTGTTCAGCAAAGACTCGACTTCAGACACAAGTTATTCTGTGAGAGCGTGGTCCTTCCCCGGTCGAGCCAACTCATTCGTGCCACAACCATAATAGCTGCAGCTTGGCTTGCTTATCCCCTACCCCATATCTTACCGTGGGTGTCGTAAGAGGTGACAGAGGGAAAAAGAGATGGGCAGTAGCATCTTTTCTGATAACAACTGAAAATCATAATAAGCTGTGGTTGCCAAACTGCTTGCCAACTATGGCAACTATGGCAACATATTATAAGACAATCTATGAGGAAGGCCTGTTTTCACCAATGGACTTTTATAGGCTGTAATGAATGGATCGTAATAAAAACATTAATCATAAAAACATACTTTTTTCACAAATACATTATGATAAAATCGTATGTTTAAAAAGTTACAAATTTTTTCTGTGTAATAAAACCCATAGAGCGTGTCTGTTTCGGGTAGTGTCAGATACCTAAGATTTAAAATATATTGCGCGTTAAATTGGAGCCGTCGATCTTCTTTAAGTGTTCGACTGTTTGTCCTTGAACTTTTGTGAAGAGGAGGAACGAAACACGCTATCTGCAGTTAAACTTTGCAGCAAGTAAATTCTTTATAAAATTTCGTATAAATCGATGGTGCAATCTCGGTTCGGTTTAAGTTTTAAATGCTTTCGTAGTTTATAATATATAAAGCCACACACACAATATAATAAAATTCGATATTTGTGGGAAAATTAAACAAGACATGACTTTTATACTAATTATTAACTCAATGTGCCGTCTATTCTAATAAATACAACTAAATTCGGAAATCATCAAGGAACTTGTCGAACTTATCGAAACTTATAAAGAAAATTATCAAACGCAAAGGGCTTGTAAAAAATTAAACGCTGCAGCCTGTTCCGACCTCATTTTCATTTTTTTATTGCAAATTAAAATAGAAACATAATTTATTAAAACACATACTGACATAATATGTATATGTATCTTTAAATAAGAATTCCTGGGCACTGGCCTCTTCTCATATCTGAGAGGGGTTTAGGGCAAGGAAACGTACACCCGCACAATGCGTGTTAACGGACTTTAGAAATATTTTCCCGAATTCCTCAGGCATGCAGGTTTTCTCGCGATGTTTTCCTTCATTGCCAAGCACGTGGTAAATCAACACTTAAAATTTTAACTAACAATTTCAAGCGATTTCAAGGCGAGGTTCGAACCCAGGTTGCTTACGTACTGTGATATTTAAAGTAAGCGCTTAACCCCTGAGCTATCACAGCTCATGAATGGCTCATATCCTTAGAAAATTGGTTGAATACATGAGTTTTATTGAAATTAATAAATGGGGTCATAATTTTATTAAAGTCTTCCATTCTCCCTCGTTTCAGTTTGTTACATGAGTCGCAAATTCATGGACTGTGACGCAGCGCGATGATCAACAATATTCATGTTTTATGTCTATATGTTTGCATAATCCGCCCTCAGAATATTCAATTTGGGAGATATAATAGAAGCATTAAATAGCTCTTATGCATGTGAATTTTCTTTCAGTATACGAAAATTATTCTACGAGTATGATCATACTCTGTTACGCTTTATTAGTATTTTTAGTATTAAAAGATGTTGAGTGTATGTATATAATCGCTTTTACAGGAAAATGAGAAAAAGACGAGGACACCGCTAAGTAACAGATTAAAAAAATAGAAATTGAAACAAAAATGATGATATCTGTGGCTTGATTACACAGATAAAAGAACGGATATGAACCATTTGTTAGTAATATACATCCCATAACTATGCAATTGTGCTCCTTTAATGTACATTGGCAGACTGCACATGACCTCATAATGTTTTTATTTAATTTCCCAGGCATGCTAGTCACTAATGACATATCTCTTCACCACTGAGCACGTGGAAAATTAGCACTAAAATTTAATTGGTGCCGGTGGAATCGAACTTAGTTTTCTCATACTATGAAACTCAAGCACGTGCTTATTCCATGAGCTACCACAATTATTCTTTAGGACAATTTGTATTTTTTACATATGTTGCGTTAGCTTCGAATTCAAAACCTAGATCGTAGTACCGTGTTATTCTGAATTTTATGTGTGATGCAAATCACGCGGACATCGTTAAATAGAGGGATATATGGAAAACAAAACCAGACTTTGAGGATTAGTGAGCTAAAGACTACATTTGCCGTCGAAATATATAATTGACAAACCTGTACCTACTGGGGAAAAAAGTTCTTAGTGGTACCCTTTATGAAAGGTAACCTCTGCTAAGAAATCGATGTGTACAAGTAGTGAGCCACTGACAAACCGTTTTACAATCAATAAAGCCAGACAAATGCCAACATCGTACTACGGTGCACGCTATCAATCAACGAACAAGACTCTGACAACAGACAAAAAGCGGTTACTTACTTACTTACTTACTTATCGTCACGCACAATCCCTAACGGGGTAGCCAGAGAGAACAGATCGCCAAGTGTCACGATCCTTACATACCTCTTTCGCTTCTTTCAGGTTCATTAACTTCTTCATACATGCACATCTAGGTATCCGAGTACTCTTGACCCTCCCCTCTTCGAGCAATTTGCTTACATGGTCTTCGAAAGTTAGTCTCGGTCTACCTCGACACCTTTTAATATTTACTTTCGCTCTATATATTTTCTTCACCATTCGGTCTTCACTCATTCGTTCAACGTGCCCAAACCATTGGAGTACGCCCCTATCAATTTTTGTGATAAGGTCATCTTTCAATCCTGACAAAACAAAAAGCGGTTAGTTCCAAAATTCGAAATTCCAATTTTTCACAGAATGATAATGCAGCAAAGACATGCAGGAAGTTGATGGATGCAAGTGACTCAGGACCGCGCTTTGTGGCGTGCCTTGAGGGAGGTTTCTGTTCAGCAGTGGACTTGTGAAGGCCTTTAATAATGATAATGATGATGATCTGGGAATGAATTGGTAACTAAATTACTGACACGAGGTTCACGTCTTAGAGCCCACAGACAAGCCTGTCCAACACTGTGAGAATAGACACATCTTTCAAAATATTCATATCGGTAGATGCGTTCTTAAAAAGGCTTTAGAAGAGATATATACCAAGGTGGATTGATGAGATGAAATGATAGCAATGATGGCAATAACAACAGCATCTTTTTCTTCTATGGATGAATTGTTCAAGTTTATATTTATTAGTCATAGTAATAAGCTAGTAATAATAACTATATAAATTAATAATTTGTAAATTAAGATGATCAGAAAATTTATTACATAATTTTTCTTTATTTAATCAAATTTAAAATATTTATCATGATCCTATCGGCAGCAAATTATCTGGACCGTTATAACTTAGAGACCTTCAATAAAACATTCGACTCGTTTTTCAAAGACCGTCAATGCAATGCGAATATACGGTAGTCACTCACAATCACGTAAGCTCGTTTCACAATGAAACAATTTATATGACTTGCAACTTTGATACAATGTTATGTTACAAGTAAAATAATTTATGACTGTATTGAAATGGAACTGGATTAAATAACATAATATTTAAAGAGGTTACATAACCTACTAATTCATTTACATAAATCATTTTTATATAAATCATTACGGTTAATCTATAAAATACGATAAACTAATCTAAAATCACCGTGAAGTGGTAGTGTAAGAATATCCACTACCCTATAATGTACCGTGGGTGTCGTGAGAGGCAAACGAGGGGAAAACCCAGGAGAAGGGCAGCAGCATCTTCCTATTAACAATTTAAAAAATACTGCGATTAGCTTCGCTTAGGTATGCCTATGTTTTGCAGTAGACTTTTTATAGGCTATAAAGTAACAGTAAATCAATCCACTATTGGACATGGACCTTCCCGATAATGGGATTCGCCATAAGCATAATGTTTAGCAAACAAATTAATAATCGCAGTACCTAACGTTTTACACCATCGACGCTGCTACCTGTTGACGTTTGTATATAGTAGAAATTAAGTTGCATTTCTATTATATATATATATATATATATATATATATATATATATATATATATATATATATATATATATATATATATATATATATATATATATATATTAATTACGTTGACTGCTTCGTTGGTCTAGTGGTTGTAGTAGTGCGACTGCTGATCATGAAGTCCTGGGTTCGAATCCCGGGTCGGGCCAGAAAATTAACTATTGAGTTTTTCCGTCAAGAAATACTCAGTAGTTGCCCGGAGTCAGGCAGTTGGCGGTGTCTCACCCCCGTGCCTCGGAAAGCACGTAAAGCCGTTGGTTCTGCGCCTGATCTCTCTCCAGTAGTGTCGGTTTACCGTCCCATCGGATTATGAGAGTGAGGGATTAGAGAGTGCACCTGTGCTTGCGCATACACTTGGACACTGTAATCCTGTCCTGCGCCAATGGCTAGCCTCCGTTGAGGCAGGCCGCCGTGATCGAAATTCGGTCTGGAGGACATTATTATTATTATAGTAGAAATATACAATATACATGGAGGGTGTTTATGTAAAGATTACTTGTCTATATAGTTGCCGGAGACGCATATCTAAGGGTGTACATATATATGAGGTAGTCAGGTGACCGACTACCATAGTACTGTTGCACAATGTATAGTCCTAGACTTATGATTGTAAGGTCTATCATACTAAAGTATTATTATAGATGGTATTTATGATGCATAAGAATTATGACAGTAGAGTTGTGCACTAAGGTCCTATATATTAAAGACTAATAATAGTAAGTTCTATGAAATAAAGCAAATATGTGGAAGGTCTCATATACGTATAAGCATTATATTAATAAAAATGGGACTTCAAAAGGATTATTATAGTAGCGTGTAGATTGCATCGCAACGTCCGAGACCGCGGTATTGTACAATAGATGGCAGTATACCAGATGGTTATACCTCCATCTACTGACAACAAAATCAGGAGATGGGCAGTAGCATCTTCCAGATAATGACTCAATAATAACTAGGAGTATATTACGTCTAATATATAACAAAATAGCTATTCCATTATAATACAACTTATGTCTAGATACGCCGAGACTGACGTAAACACGTAAATGCCAAGATATTACACGTAGCAGCTTTTAAATATTTAACAATAAAACTTTTATGTATACTGTATACGTGATGTAGCCATTCAGGAGTTTAATAGTCAAACAGATATGTAACTAATCAACCAACAACAAAACACGCTGAAGCTTAAATCCCGCTATCAAAGTTCCGAAGTACTGCGGTATATAAAGTCGGGGGAAAAGTTTTCTTAGTTATATGAAATATACAAATTCAGCACAGCAGCACGAAACGGTTGGCTCCACAGGAAGAATCACGCTCTCACAGAATATCAGCGTGGAATAAATATTACCAGGTGGTAAGACTTCTTTTCAACCTAATGTGTTTCTTTACCCATTTACCTATTTCAGCCGCTAAATATTAGTACGTACACTTCTGTATTCCGGTCTTAAGATTATATAGTATAGATGGGTTGCACTTGCAAAATGAATACCAGGGCTTTCAAGTCCGTCCAACTTCAGATACGAGCGCCAAAAAAGTGGGGCTCGAGATACTTTCGAGTATTTTATTCCTGCATTGAAAATTGATCCGTTCGTTCATATAAATAAGTGCAATCGCATGTGCTAAAATAGTAAGCTTTCAAGCCTTGTTGGATGAACAATACTTGCATAGAACATTGATCTGTAACTATATACAAATAAAGATCACTATCGCGTTTACATAAAAAAAAATTTCAAGTCCTAAAAAGTTCCATCTTTCAAGCCTTGTGGGAAGAAAAATACTTGCATAGAACATTGATCCATAACATAATATAAATAAGGCGCAGAATCGGGTCGGACGTCGACAGAGCAAGAATATTCAAATACTTTGAAGTCTTGCGAGTGTTTTGGTCGGCA
This sequence comes from Parnassius smintheus behrii, assembly GCA_036936625.1. NCBI lineage: Eukaryota > Metazoa > Arthropoda > Insecta > Lepidoptera > Papilionidae > Parnassius > Parnassius smintheus. The sequence goes on along the minus strand of JAUPFT010000004.1, from coordinate 18,634,749 downwards.
CTTGGTCGGCGCACTTACAAGTAAATACCTGGTATAAAAACTTGATCGCGTAAATACGCAGCTTTCGCTAGTATATAGGGAGCCAGAATGATTGCCAGCTGTGACGCATTCCATCTTCGTTCTCACAGGTGACAACGTATCTGTAACCTTTATTAGAATAAGTTAGTCTACATGGTCTGCAATAAGTACTTACTTACCATCCTTACTTACTTACTTACCATCAGGTGGTACGATCAACATAGCATCAATAACGTAAGTATGGCAATGTACTCTTACATAATACAACTAATAGAAAAAAGGAATTCGGGGTGACAGCACGACCTCGTAAAACACTTATTTTACTTATACTGGCAATTTGCCCTTGCTTTGCCCGGGTGTTTTTTTTATCGTTAACCCCATACTAGGATTTTCTCCTGTATCGTGGATGCAGTTTACAAGCATAAATTGCACAAGGACAAATATACGGACCCGGAACAATTATTTGTATGCTATGCCTATAACCTTTGCGGAAGTGAAAGCAATATGTTGACAAAGTTTTAGCGGAATTTGATGAACAGTATGGCAGCTCATAAAATTCGACCAAACATTAATTAAAGTTTATATATTAGATGATTTTGAGACACTTACAGTTATAAAACAATAGTAAACATACATAAGTGAAACCTAACCATTACAAAGGTTTCACGTATAGATTAAAAAGATAAAAGGGTAGAGTTGCATGTTATTTATCAACAAATAATTCATTTACGTCGCGTAACGGCGCATATCAAAGTATGTAAATAAAAAGTTCACCTTTTGTATGTACCGAACGCTGAATAAATTATTTTTGATATACACTTATTATATGTGTTAAGTCGGCTTATTATGACATAGTTATTTATACAAGTTTTGTTTTCAAGCTTTTTATATTACAAAATTGAAAGTTATGAGGCATTTAATCTTATATCATTATACGAACAATATACGAGAATAGCTTCCTAGGCCTTAAAACGTCGAGATATGATGAAAATTCAATTTTCGAAAATCGAAATGAAAACAATAAGTTCCCGATTTTTTTTAAAATCATTGATTTTCATAGCGGGAAGCTTGAAACCCACTTAAATTAAAGCATTCTCTATATTCATTAGTGTTACAAAATGTTAATATTTTTGTATAGTCTATATCAGATAATTACGTTGTCTGTCAACAAAACATCGGTTGCGTTGTCGCTGATTGACCGCGTTCGTATTTCATAATATTCAACTGTTTGTGTAACGTGACCTCAAAATGTTTCATTTCAGGAATGTCAACTAAACTTAAACATTGTAGCTTGTACGTAATTTCATTATATATAGTATAATAAAACTCCAAGAAGACCGTTTCTGTAGAATGAATATTTTCTTTAGAAATTTCACGTGCTGTATACTAATACCATCGATACAGATGTCAAAACAACGATTTTTGGGAATGTTTTTGTCTGTCCACCTGAATGCATATTACATAAAAATCTAAATATGGATTTTTATGGAACTTTCGCTATTGTTTTACTTAGAGATAAAGCTGTTATAACGAATATAAATCATCAATTTCAGATACTGAACAGTATGGCTTATTATCTTGAAACCTAGGACAAATTTAGGTGGAGCTTTGAACACAATATTGTTTAGAAGTTATGTCCAAATAATCCTTCACCTTTATATGACTAAGACGAATCAAAGGGATAGTTTTTTTTTTCGTTAATTCTCACAACATTTTTTTAATATATTAACCGTAATATCGTTGTGATGTTGAGCTAGATTTTTAGAGAAATAAATTTTTCAAAGGGCTATTAACCATTTCATTGATTGTTTGCAGGGACATTGCCCCTGAGCTATCACGGCGCTCCTGTCGATAATTATAACTAAAATTATTAATGTTTATCAAAATGTTGTCGTATATTGTAAATTTTCCTATTCACGAGCTTTTGTAATGTATCAGTCGCGTAGAATATGTGGACATTTAAAAAAAAACTGTTAATATCTTTATATATAAAAATCAGTTGCTGTCCGTCCGTCTTACAAAATTTCGAAAATGGCTGGACCGATTTTGATGAAATTGTTCGTGTGTGTTTGAATGTTTCCCCGATTACTATTCACAATTAGACCCGGCAGATGGCGTTGCTGTAGAGATTCAGAAATCTGTGAAGCTGGGGTGGATTGCTAGTTTGAAATAAAAATGTAATAAATTTTTTCATTTAATTACAAACTTCCTTTTACTTTTTACTATAGTTGTTATAATTTATTATGCATCGCTCTTTTTTTTTAGAATCAGGGTGGCAAATGAGCACGCAGTCCACCTGATGGTAATTGGATGCTGTGGCCCATAGACATCGACATGTATTCTCAATTAAGAATCAAAATATGGATGTATTGCCATGATGGAATGCTTCGATTCCAGTAAAACGGGTCTCCGGTTCCCTGCACTCACCATAAGAAACACAGCAGCATCTATTTTATCAGCTGCTATTTTCCGCTGGTATTCTGTTAGAGCGTGGTCCCCGGTTGAGCCGAACTATTCGTGCTACAACTATAATAAATAATAATAAAAAGTACAGGCCTTTCCTTCAGCCGCCGTTTATGACTACCCACGGAATAAAATGGTATAATTCTTTTGCCGTCCTCGGATTTCCTGGTGGTAAATTTTGGAATAAATAAAATAGAAGTAATTTACTTCAATGCCTATAAATTATATCTACTAAAAACCTATGGAAGAAATATGGAAATTGTAAACAGTTTCAAGTGTAAACACAATAGAAAAGCGGATAATAAACCATAAATTCCCAACAAAAGCGTTTTGACCTCGAACTGTGGGCTATAACTAAAGCGAATTTGTCAATGCCAGGAAGACGTTATATTTACTTTATTGTCCCTGCTAACGTCTTGATAAACATCGTAGAAAATGTCTGCGATGTCAAGAAATTTAATTGGGTGCTGTACGGACGAGCTTTGATTTAATGCGGTTCGTTCGCAAATCACGCCTTCGGATTACAAAATGCCGTGCGTGGTGTGGTAGAGACGTGAGACAATCCAACACGTATTTCGTTTTATGATTATCGTAAGTTTTTTTTATAGGATAGGGTGACAAACGAGCACACAGTCCACCTTATGGAAAGTGGTTGCTGTGGCTCATAGATATCTACATCCATCCTCGATTATGAATCAAAATGCAGATGCGTTGTCACCCGTGAGGACTTAGATGGAATGCCTCGTTTCCAGTAAAAAGGGTCTCCGAAAACACACTACGAAACACAGCAGCATTAAGCTACTATTTGACGCTGGTATTCTATGGGAGCGGGATTCTTCCCCGGTCAAGCCGACCCATTCGTGCTGCAACTATACTACTAATATAACTGCAGCATGGCGCTACGACGTTTGGTATGAATAATGTAAGAAAAATCTTCTGATTCATATGACCAACTTGTACTTACTCGATCTAAAGTACCCAACCTAACAAATACGCGGTAAAACCAGTTGCAGCTGCGTTGAGACCGCAACACGAATGTGAGAGCTAAACCCATGAAGGGCTATACTCATGCGGAAAACCCGATAATACTATTACAAAGACATTCCTCATTTAAATCTCTTTATGTCATTATAATGCTGCTGCATTTGGTGTGTAATAAAAACCACCCCCTTTTTATCCGCGTTACTCAAGCACAGATAATTTTAACACAAGACTATGACAAAACACTGTATGTATATTTTAGCTCAAAAGATCCCAAGTTTATAATCTAACTAACAACCTGCCCCGGGGTTGCATTAAAATGTGGTGTCAGTTATGTTAAAAAAACACTGTTCGATCGATTTAAAGTTTGCCGCTTGGTACTAACAGTTCATCATTAGTCGTTACAAAAAGTGCACTTAGCAAGAAAATACTATATTTAAGTTATTACGTTTATAATTACTGTATTTAATTGTATTGCTCGAATGAGAAACATATATCAAAATATACAAAATAATATTAAAATTAGTAAATATTCATTGGTTTGAGTTGTAATTTTAACCTTCTGTTTTTGATCTTTAAGCAAATCGTAATAATAGTATTATTACTATTTCTATTAGTGATTCAAACAATGAAGGATCGGCGTGCTGGCCAAACGTTTCGATATGTTTTTTTTTTGTTGCGTTTGATTTTGGCTGATTCCTTCATTTAAATTATATAAGTAATGTAAGAGATAAAAAACAAAATTTACAAAATTTGCAAACAGTATTTTATAGACAAATTGTTAACGACACCTACTAACAATTTATATTAAAAATAAATCTATATCTACTAACACACACAATATACACAAATACAAATCTACTAATAAATATATACATAGATACACACAATCGTAGCAATATTATCCCAATTGTTAATTTTATTTATCATACTCACTAACTATGGTTTGCTTTGGTACACAAACATCTAATTAAAAATAACATTTTGCTATTTTGTCACACCATGTATGTTCGTTATTAAATAAGCTGTCACCATGCGAACCGATTGAACATGGTCGAAGTTACAAATCTTCGGTACATGAAAAAAATTTTGGTTGTTTAATAAATATATTTTGTAAAAATAAATAAATAAAATAAATAAAGGTAACTTTAGTTTACACTAAATGCCCAAGGTAACTAAAAAATAACAGTGAATCAGGAAAAACTCAGGTCTTGTAAAGGGTTATTTCCGTATTCATATATTTAATCTAAAATATCTGCCTCCGTTAGCTCAGGTGCTAAGCGCTCGCTGTAAAGTTCACAGCACGTGAGCAACAAGGGTTCGATATCAAGTCGCGTTGAGTTTCGCTGTCCGTATCCTACTGCTGTTTCTAATGGCGGCTCCACATTATCGTCGTGTATTCACCCGCGAATTCACGCCATGAATTCACGGCACAATTCGTGCCCTCCACATTCACGGGATGCTCACAATCGTTCGTGAACCCCGCCGCGAAACGAACGTAGAAGCTGCTGCTGCAATAACTTTATTTGCTGTAGCAACATATCACTATTTAGACGTCCGAAAAAAAGAAATTTATTAGAAAGCGTTGGAAAAAAAGAAGATGGTGCATGATTAATATACATTGTCCGTATGCCTTTGTAGTCCGAAACGAACTGGTACGGGGAGGTAAATGTGGATGTGTACGCGTGAACGCCACGCGAAGGGTGCGTAAACCCTTTGTCGCGGAACAAAATACCGACTCTGATCGGGGAACAGGAGTGAACGCGCGTGAATCCCGCGAAAACTATCCACATTCACGTTCACGCCTCTTTACCGAGCTTCACGGCGATAATGTGGAGCCGCGGTAAAAGTGGAATACTTAACAGCCAACTTTCTGTCATTCTTCAGACTATTATTGCAACTTTCGTTTCGCATCACCTGCATTGTGCCTGTGAGCGTTTTGTGACGCTCCTTTTGGTTTAACAGTACTGAAAAGCAAACAACCCTAGTACATGTGCACAAGAGCACGCGTACGTGCTTCAGTCCTAAAAGCCTTATAAAGAGATTTTCAGATATAGTTACTTACTCATTTAATAAATGAGGGTGATGAAGAATGAATAAAAATAAGCAACGGTGCGACAACTACGTCACTAATATCTGTGTTTTACTTCTACTCGTATCAGGCCTTGGAAACTTGCAAGCAACTGCTAACAAAAAACTAGAACTTACTTATTTCTGACTTATTGGATATTTTATGAAAATCACGTACAAATTTTAGCTCATTCATATAAAATTCGTAAGGCGTAGGTCAGGACTATAGGACGGGTGACCCAATAATTCCACGTCTGATGTCACCAAGTAGTCGATTGTTTGCTTGTAGGTGTGCGATAAGGCGTTGTCGTGGTGAAGGAGAATCTTATTGCGTGATCGTTTCTCCCGAACTTTTACAAGACAAGTGGCAAACAATTTTGGTTTACCACTCTGCAGTAACTGTTTTTCGATCTTCCAAAACAATTATTGCGTAATGACTTGTCCTTCCGAAGAACGAGGCCACCATCATAATCCCACGCTTCGACCTCTCTTTACTTTAAGTGGGAACTCCTTGGAAGGAAACACCCAGACAGCAGGCTGTCTCTTAGTTTCAGGATCGTAACAGTAAATCCAGCTTTTGTCACCCGTAGGTATGTCGAACACGGCATTTGGGTTCCCTCCGTTAAATCTTTGAACCATTTCACGACACCAATCAACACGACAGAGTTTTGGGTCTCTGTCAAATTATGAGGTACCCACTGGGCACAAAGCTTCCTGACCGCTAAATGTTCATGAAGGATTGTGTGTACTTGATTCATACCGATGCTTAAGCTTGTCTGAGTCCGCTGATAAGTCACTCTTTTATCAGTCTCTATCAAACGCCGCACAACACTCATGTTTTCTTCATTCGTCGCCGTAGAAGACCGTCCCTCACGCTGATCATCAGTGATATTAGTGCGACCACATTTAAACTCATTAAACAAGTTGTAAACAGTGGCACGAGATGGGGCTTCATCGTGAAAGGCCAATCGAAGTCTATCATAACTTTTTTGTTAACTTATATGACATCGAAAATCATAAAAAATCATTATACGAAAATTTTCTCGCGTTAAATTCATGCTAACGTGACACAGACAATTTTCAATTTGCCGCGAAATCGTAAACAAATGACAAATTTATAAAATAAATACATACACTAATATTGGCAAAGAGTTCCATTTTCAAAATTTAAACTTATTTTTGTATTATATCGTTTACAAGTGGCCAGTTCTAAAAACTTTCAGTGTCGCCCTCGTACTGCTTTGAACTTGTGACATTAGAAATTTGGTGATTAAACAATTTAAGCTTTTAGTAAGAAATAAGTATCAGTAGGTAACTAGTGCTTATTTCTTACTAATACTAAACATAATGAAATAATTATAATGTAACTCAATGATACACTATGTTTTAGCACAGACTTCAGCTATTTTGTGAAAATTATTTTATCATTTTCGTCTTCGAAGTCGGTTTTTGCTTTTTGTTAAGATTATTTGTTGCTGTTAACGTATAGAGAAAAAATAAACGCGTCAAGGACTATCACATAAACAACAGCCATAAATGTATTACTGTAAGCTAAACAATAAAAGTGCCAGTTCATCACATGCCTTATCTATAAAGCCGCTTGGAAACCTACTCACAAATCAGCTAAGCGATCCGACCCACTCAACCGTTCAATAACCGGTCACACTACCATTCATCATGTCGATACGGTTCACTCGTTATCTCTGAAACTCGGCGAAACTCGCACTGTTACAGCAATCTCATCGAAAGCCCCCGTTTCATTAACTGGATTAACTTAACGTCATAAGATGTACAGTGAAGGAGGTAAACAGAACGATTCATTGTTCGCGGACGAACGAACGCCGTATTAATTCCAGGCTGTTTGCCAAACGTCTTGATATAGTTAATTGGGCTCACTAGTTTGTAAATTTGTTCGTACCTACATAATATGTTGTGTACCCACATAGTATTTTCTTTTATAGGATAGGATGACAAACAAGCACACAGTCCACCTGATGGTAAGTGGTTGTTGTGGCCCATAGACATCTACATCTATCCTCGATTACGAATCAAAATGCAGATGCGTTGTCACCCATGAGGACTAAGATGGAATACCTCGTTTCCAGTAAAAAGGGTCTCCGGTCCCCTACACTCACCATACGAAACACAACAGCATGAAGCTACTGTACTGCTTCGAGAACCTTTCTCCCTTCCCCATAGATTGTCGGCTTTTCACTAAAATCTAATATAATAAATAAATGGAGTTTTAGAGCTTAAAGCCCGTAAGCTTAAATTTTTAACTACCAATTTTTGTTTAAGTTTTATATTTAAATTTAATATTTAAATATTGAGTAAATTGAATATAAATCTAAAAATACATGTGAGGAAATCTAAAAATAAAATTGAACTGCCTACATATAACCTTAAAAAATTTAAGATAAATAGCTAATTGAAGCAGCATGTTGTAAGTTCATCAAGTTCAAAAGTAGACTTTTTACTGAAAATGAGGCATTCCATCTTAGTCCTCAGGGGTGACAACGCATCTGCATTTTGAACCTAAATCGAGAATAAAATGTCGATGTCTATGGGTTCCAGCATCCATTTACCACCAGGTTGACTGTATGTTCGTTTGCCACCCACAATTTATAAAAAAAAAAATATGCGTTATAAATTTTAAATTCTTTTCTCAATATATCAAATTTTAGTGCACAACGAACAACCTGATTTGTGACTGTAACAAAATTTACTTTGTGAAATTAGAGTCCATCGAAAATCAGGTAGTTTGCAGACGAGGAATAAGCGTCAGGGTGAATTCTATAGTTTTGTTACGAATGTAGGTCAGAGATAGGTACACCAAATACGAAACCACAAATGCCGGACAGTGATCTCTAAAAACATTTTTTTTATTTACATTATGTAACTAAAATTTTATTTAATATAATAAAATTATTATATAAAGTAAATTATACAATACTTTAAGAGATAAGAAATTAAATATGAAAGTTGTTATGATTTTACCATAGACAAGCCTTAAGTTAATGTTACGCCGCGCTCAAATCAGCGCCATCTAGTGTCAGGAGCGAGAGCGAGGGGGGCTTTGCAGAGAATGACATCGCCGATCTCTCGGCCAACAGCGCCACCCGAGGAACTAAGTTTCTAGAAAATCTATACTCGAGCTCTCGGTACCTTACGCGTGTTTACTTGAACATTCCGGATGTTTTGCTGATTTGAATAAATAGATGGCGCAAGATGCGATCGAGAGAGAGTTTAACTCGGCGACACAAGCGAAGCTTCGGAGTGAAATTAAGTGAATTAGTGTGTTTAATTATTAGTGTTTTTTTACTTTAATTTGTATAAAGTAAATTAAAGTGTTAATTTAGGTAATTTTATCGGCAATTTTTATTGTCACGAACCCTAAGCTCGTAACAATTGGTGTCAGAAGTGGGATAAAATAATGCCGATTTTACCTAAGGAGGAAACGGAGGGTGTCCGTACCCGAAGTCAACGCCAGCAGGAGACGGACCAGAGGAGATTTGGTGGTGCAACGCCGCAGATGTCTGAGGGCCAGCCGCCGGCTACGGAAGCCGGTCCGTCAGCAACTTCTACGTCTGTGGTACCTGACTTAGGTGCTCTGATGGTGATGCTGCAGGAGCAGGCTCGCCGACAGGAGGAACAGGCTCGCCGACAGGAGGAACAGGCTCGCCAGCATGCGGAACAGGCACGCCAGTTGAAAGAGCAGCTGCAGAGCGGACAGGAGGAACAGGCCCGTCAGCAGGCGGAACAGGCTCGTCGGTCGGAAGAGCAGATGCTCCTCATTAAGGACCTTCATGCTACCTTTGGGAAAGAGATAAAGGAGGTGAAGGATAGGGTTGCTCAACATGACAACCGCCTGTCGGAAGCTGAAACCCAAATCAAGGAAGCTAAAACCCAAATCGACCAAGTGAACAATCGGGTTGATTACGTGGTGGCTGATGTGAAGAAAACACTGGACGACCTCAAACTGGGTGATGGAACAACAGCTCCCGTAGTAGTTACAACACCTTCGCTACGTGGATTCAAAGTGCCGCCGTTCGACGGTACCTCTTCCTGGTCAGCCTACAAGATCCAGTTCGAGGCTGTTATGAAGGCGAACGGCTGGAATAAAAGCCAGGCCATGACTGCTCTCACACTAGGCCTGCGCGACCAGGCCTTAACAGTTCTGGAAGCTCTCGGTGAGGAAGTGACTTATGAGCAACTCCTTGAGGCATTGGAGGCGAGATATGGCGACGCTCACCTGGAACACGTCTTTCGTGCGCAGCTTAAAGATCGTGTGCAGCGCATCAACGAAAACCTGCAGCAGTGGGCTCTAGAAGTGGAGAAGCTGGTGCGAAAAGCATACCGGTCTGTACCTGCGCTCATTGAAGGGAACCTGGTGCAGACATTCATCGACGGCATCCGTGACCTGGAAGTCAGAGCTGCTGTGAGGCTCGGGCACCACGAGACACTTAAGGACGCCTTGGCCCATGCACTGGAAGTAGAAGCCATGCGGCAGGATCATCGTTCCCATCGCGTCAGGGAGGTTGCAGCAGCTACAGTTCGCGACCGCAACAAAGGATACAGCCCTAGGTGCTATGGCTGTGGGGATAGGGGCCATCTTCGATCCAGCTGCCCTAAGCGAACCGTGGAAAGGAGAGTTGATCGATCTCGAGAGGGTAGTGCAGCTAAAGGCACTGCCTGGCGGCGACAGGATCATCGTTCACCTCACGCTAGGGAGGTTACAGCAGTTACGGTTCGCGACCACAATAAAAGATACAGCCCTAGGTGCTATGGCTGTGGGGAAAGGGGCCATCTTCGGTCCAGCTGCCCTAAGCACACCCTAGGAAGGGAAGGTGAACGGTCTCAGAAAGAAAGTGCAGCTAACAGCACCGCCCAGCAGCAGCAGGAATACGACTTTTCTATCAGACACTGCAGCGGGAAATCTCACGGCAACGCAGATGCATTGTCAAGAAGACCTTTTCCTGAAGATTGCAACCATTGTGGTAGGCAAGAGAGTAAGGAAGTGGTATCCGTGAGGATGCTCAGGACAGACTACCTCAGCAACGGGTGGAGGGACAGCCTACGACATGCACAGCAGGAAGATCCGGACATCAAGCCGATTCTGGGATGGATGAAGGCCCGTGCTACCAAGCCTAAGTGGAGGGACGTCTCAGCGATGAGTTCAACCACGAAAAGCTATTGGGCCCAATGGGACAGCTTGCTGCTTCAGGATGGAGTCCTGTGCCGTAAATGGGACAATGGTCGAGGAGACAGCTGTCGTTTACAAATGGTTGTCCCTAAAGCTAAAGTGCCGAATGTTTTACAGCTGTGCCATAATGGTCGTTCAAGAGTCCATCTGGGAGTTAAACGAACTCTACTGAAGGTCCGAGAACAGTTCTACTGGGTCCATTATCGTGACGATGTGGAGGATTGGTGTCGTACATGTACAAGTTGTGCGGCTGCGAGGGGACCTCAGACACGGAGTAGAGGAGCATCGAAATTGTACACTGTTGGTGCACCACGGGATAGGACATCCCTTGACATTGCGGAGCCGTTACGGCAAGGCGCAGGAGGGACTCCTAAGATCGTCCATGTGGATCGCTTGGCGCGTTATTGTGGGGCCGATGATGCTCGGGACGAGCATGTCTTAGGAGGGGGCAGTGTTACGCCGCGCTCAAATCAGCGCCATCTAGTGTCAGGAGCGAGAGCGAGGGGGGCTTTGCAGAGAATGACATCGCCGATCTCTCGGCCAACAGCGCCACCCGAGGAACTAAGTTTCTAGAAAATCTATACTCGAGCTCTCGGTACCTTACGCGTGTTTACTTGAACATTCCGGATGTTTTGCTGATTTGAATAAATAGATGGCGCAAGATGCGATCGAGAGAGAGTTTAACTCGGCGACACAAGCGAAGCTTCGGAGTGAAATTAAGTGAATTAGTGTGTTTAATTATTAGTGTTTTTTTACTTTAATTTGTATAAAGTAAATTAAAGTGTTAATTTAGGTAATTTTATCGGCAATTTTTATTGTCACGAACCCTAAGCTCGTAACATTAATAATTATTAAGATAATTAATAATAATTCTTAAGAATTTAGAATTTGGAAATAAAACAACATATTATTATAATACTAGCTGGTCCGGTGGACGTTCTTCTGCCCTTTCTCGTTAATGGTGCGATGGGTTTAATTTGCACAAGCACACTTTTCTATAAATTTATACGTATAGCTATATCCTCCTCGTAGGTAGTAGAAGTAGAAATATCAGAAGCCATAATTACAGTAAATATTAAAAAAACGAAAAAAATAACCCTTTTTTCCCCTTTCGTAAGCTGCCTATATATTACACACGGTCATTTACTTTCTACATATAAAATTTCATGGATATCCGTCAGGTAGTATTTTCGTGAATCACGAATACACAATTTTTCTACAGATTTACTATGAGCCCTGAGTAGATGAAGCTGTAAGAGCCGCATGGGATAACAGCACTTACATCACAGGAAATATATAGGTATATGTATAGATGACCAGAGTGAAAAATAAAAAACAAAATAGACATGAGAATAAAAAAATATATTTTAAAATATCTTTATTAACTTATTTTTAATTCACGGCTATAATTTACGAATATTTAATATACACGTCTCAAAGTTCAAAAATGTACCAAAAATTACATCATTTACATTGCAATGTGGATATATGTGTGTGTGTGTGTGTGTGTGCGTGAAACTTTGGACAGACAATCTACGTCGTGTAAACAGTGCATAGATTTTACATTGACATTATCATGTCTCTAGCTATTTTCTTTGATACAAAAAATGAAATTTTTATCAAGCTTCTGTATGTTAATGACATACACAAACGCACACGCACACACACACGCGCGCGCGCACACACAAACACACACACACACACGCACACACACACACACGCACGCACACACACAGATTATATGTGTACACACACAGATTATATGTGTGTGTGTGTGTGTGTGTGAGTGTGTGTGTGTATGTGTGTCATACATATGGCAATGTGTCAAATGTGTAATGTCATCAAAATATCTGTAACACTCAAATTCCCACTTCAACTCATACCTAAAGAACTAAATGAATTGGTTACACTAGTCGAAAGACCCTGATCCGCATTATACGCAATATAACCCACATGCACACATCATACAATATGTACACACTCATGCCTGTATAATAAATATGTAGTTCTTTGTCAGCTAAGCCACTATATGAGAAATACACTGCATGTTGGCGTTGACAGCGTGTTTAACAAGATAAAACTACTACCAGACATAATGCTTTCGTGATTTAAAATTCAAATGAAATAAGAAGAAATAAGACTTAATGAAATTACATTATGTACCATCATTTATGTAATTTCTAATAAGAATGAAATAAAGAGAAGTGTTTATGTTCAACATTAATAGACACCTAACTCCGATATATATATATATATATATATATATATATATATATATATATATATATATATATATATATATATATATATATATATAGTTAAAATAATGTAAGAGTGGTTGGACATAGGCCTCTCTTAGCTGTATGACATAGTCTCTTTATTATATTATGTCACATACGACCTGATGGGATGCCGCCATAATTTTCTGGCAGTTTCTTAGACGACTCTAACGCCCTCTAAACATATCAGGGTAATGGCTTTTCTTGCGATATTAATCTACATCAGCAGCACTTAAATTTATAACCTTTAATCGCCATAATACTTTATAGGTGTTATGAGTAATACGGTATATGGTAATTATTTTATGGTGTCGTTGAGATACGTATAACATTGTTGCGACAAACAACGTTCTATACAACTAGATTGGTGATTACTTCAACACCATTAATTGGAAGAAGTATTAAAATGCTCTTTTTAAAATTGTTATTTTGTTTTTATACACTTATAAGTGCGATTAATGTTCGCCATACACGATATAAGTGATAGTGACTCGTTGGCTTAGTGAACGGAAACGCGATTCCTGGTCATTACATTCTGGTTTGGACCAAAATCAGTTATTAATTTTTTTCAAAAAATTCTCAGTATTCGCAGTCTGGAGTCAGAAGTTATCAGTGTTTCACCCCCGTGCCTCTGAAAGCACGGAAATCCGTTGGCCGTGTCTGATTACCGTCCGTCAGTATCGGACCATGAGAGTACTATAAATTTGACTCACGCTACATCGAGTCGAGTGCGAGCAGATTGTCGGCCATAGCACGGTCACCGAGCCGGTCCCGTTCCTGAAATTACAAACACGGGCCTCGACCGAGCAATCACCATTGCGCAGTTATGCAATATACTCGTCCGAGCAAAATAGTGTTATAACTAAACTGCAATCATGTTGAAGTTTGACAATCTGGAATTAGCGGCTAATGCGATTGCTCTGTTAGATGAAGAGTGATAAATGTTCAACTACAAAGTTGATTTTGTTGTGAAGTTGTCCGCTGCTCGGCCGTGACTCGGTTGCCGCTCGGTATAGCGTGAGTGTGTCCATACAAAATATATGTAATATTAGTTGACCGTGCTACGGCTGACACACGGCTCGGACCCGACACGATCTAGCGTGAGCCAACCTTTAATCTCTCTCCTCGGGCACTATAATCTTGCCCTGCGTCGATGGCTAGTCTCCGTTGAAACTGGCTGCCGTAACCAAAATTCGGTCTGGAGGGCATTATAAATGAGAGCAGTAAAAGAAAAAAACACGTATGGGTAGGATCTTTAAATGTGGCGATATTTAGATTTAAAATAAAGACCATTTATTTTAAGAATTTTTCTATTTCTTTTAACTTATAAGTTATCGGATAGTATATAGACTGAATCGTCCCAGCCATCATTCTCTCTGTTCATGAAATGTCATTACAATTGGTTCAGCCGTTCTGAAAATTAACCCAGACAGGCAGACAAATATTTTAATGGTTATTCATGTCTTAATGACATGCCCCTCCCCCACCTCTTAGCTAATTTTATTCTAGTTATTTTTATATTACAGGGAGAAACTTCAATTTTATTTATGTGTGATATAGATAAATATTTATATAAATTAGGTAATAGACGTTGAAGAGCCATGCTGCAGCTGTTAATGTTTAGAGAACGAATGGTTCGGTTCAACCGGGTCAGGACACCGCTTTCACAGAATACCAGCTTAAAATAGCAGCTTAATGCTGCAAAGTTTCATGTGGTGAGTGTCCGGAGGGCCTTTTTACTGGTAACGGGGAGTTCGATCTTCCTCGTTGGTGACAACGCATCTGCATTTTGATGATGCAGGTGTCTGTGGGCCTCAGCATCCACTTACCATCAAGTGGACAATTTGTTCGGTTGTCACCGTTTTTCTATAAAAATGTTGAAACAGCCGCTAATAAATAATTACATTATATAATTTAAATTTGATACATTTAGTAGTGACATAAAACAGAGCCGATTTTTCGTTTTAAATTAAATTATAGTCTTAATATTTGAAAACATATAAGTGAGATAATTGATTGACTATAAAAAGAATGACCTAATTTCATTATATTCTTATACGAATATAAAAATGTTATGAAATAGAAATGTTTTATTTTTATTTTTGAGAACTCCTAAAAAGTATTTTAGTTAAAGATCATTATGTAAAATAAAAAAATTACGTGCCTGGCCAAAAAATACATCGTAAAGAAATTTCTGAGAATTTAAATATGTTATTTCAAGATTATGTCTTATTCTGAAGCGGCAGTTCTATTGCCATAAAAAAATGTCCTGCTGTTGCAGTTTTTAGTCATTTAGTTTTGCCATTTTAGTTCTAAACAGCTGTTTAAAAGCTTACGATGTGACGGTAAGATAAATAAATAGTGTGTTACAATTGTAAAAGATGATCGTCATATATTATAAACGGTCTTTCAAACGGTGTGAAAGGTATTTTTAAAAATATGGACATGGAATAGACAGGTATTTGGAGCAAGCCTGCATTTCGTCGACATCGTTTGAAATATTGTTCCCTTTTAAATTTAGTCAGTCACGTATTTGACCAAATGTTGTAAAATGAAAATGTATTTTACAATATTCAATGTTAGTGGCATATGAGCATTTCAAAGCTCTGGTATATTAATAACATATCGATTCTTAATTGTCTCAAAAAACTTGGAAGTGAATAGCTTTACTAATTATTCATTTATACAAACTTCATAATTTAAACAGAATATGTGTATACAGAAACTTGGCTTGCAGAGAATGCCTGAAACAATTTCTATAAGTCAACTTTAAGCACCATCTCAATCTCAAATTCAGAGATAAATAAAAAAGTTTAAAAAAGAAGCTAATTAATGAAAAGAACTGCAATAAATATAAGCGGTAAAAATGAAGATCAGATTCTCCTATTGTTGAGAGCATTTACCTTAACCGCCACGTTTAGCAGGCGAATTGGCGATCACAAACAACACCCGACCGACCAAGAATTGACGTTGCACTTCGAAGTCGACCAGAAATTTTGAACTGATGTGAAGAACTGAAGCGCCTCTATCCGTACATGAAATCTATCTCGCAGTCACGCCTCTTATGGGTCCCACAGTAATGGATTTTCGTAAATCAAAAAGTTACACACTAAATTATTTTAAGAAAATACGCGTGTAAATCTAATCTTGCTGTTCCAATGTAAAGATTTCATAAAATTAACAGTTTCTTGAATTTTTCTTTCTCTGTAATACTACCCAGTTGCCTATCATAATTTCAAGGCGCATATAGAAAGCATTCTAATTGTGCAAAAGGTACATAATTTAGATGATATATATATATATATATATATATATATATATATATATATATATATATATATATATATATATATATATACATATATATACATATATTAAATTATATCGGTTGGCAGAAAATAATCTGTGAGTTTCTAGCCGCTTTTTCACACAACGATGGCGTAGCTTTTTTAACTTGCAAAACATGTTTTGTAAAGGTAAATTTTAACAAAAATATTTTTCTTTTGACAATTGAGTAGCTAGTTGCCACTTGTTTCAGTGTGTGTTGGTGGAGTTAAAATGTCCTCGAAATATTTTAACATCATGCAGATTTCTTCAACATGTTTCCTTCATCGCCGGTCACAGGTTAAATCTTTACATTGCAATTAACAAATTCATTAATCCCGGCAGAGATCGATTCGATCGCGTAATAAATTAGAAGCGAAACCACTTAGAAGTGATCACTTCATTTTACCGGGGGTATGATAATAATAGGTTGATAATATTTTTATTTATATTATAATAACCACAATTTATACTGTCTTTTATTACAAAAAAATTTTACTTTGTAATATAGAGACCTATTTTTTAGAACTTTGTTATAAAAGGCAAAGTATATACATTGCACTATGAATGAATTACCGACTCTGTTAAGTCGAGTACCTAACTAGTATCACTAGCTTGTTTTTGTTTTCAAAAGTGTAGAGAATGTCTATTATTTTTTCTTTTAAGTTATCCT
Source organism: Parnassius smintheus behrii (assembly GCA_036936625.1). Classification (NCBI taxonomy): domain Eukaryota; kingdom Metazoa; phylum Arthropoda; class Insecta; order Lepidoptera; family Papilionidae; genus Parnassius; species Parnassius smintheus. The sequence continues at coordinate 18,617,738 of JAUPFT010000004.1, read as the reverse complement.
TGATTTTATGTACATATTTTTTTCGTAAATACACAAAGAAGCCAAAGTTTGATTTAGTTTTTTTTACTAGACTTCTTTGAATTTTAGGTTATAAATTATTCATATAGCTGTCGTCAGCAAAACAAAAATAGTATCTCAATCAGTTACCCTATAGCATAATCCCATAAGATATTGTACTATGGATACAACTAAAATAAGTTGCAGAGCTTAGTCTGCTTTGTAAATTATATAAATGGAGGCGCATGAAATTTTAAGATTTGTTGTTGTAAATTGTATACACTTATTTGTATTGCCATTTAAATGTATATTTTAACGTTTAGGCGAGTATTTTCTATGCTAAAAGGCTTTTAGCGCTCCCTTCTCCACTGCATACGTATTTGTCCAGCACGTAGTAACCGTGTGACATTCGGTGGAAAGTTACATTTTATAAAGGTTTTTGCTTAGGACCTAGTAAGCATATTATGCAGGATTCGTTGGATATTGGTGATGTTGATGATTGTGGCAATTCTGAGGGAAGCCTATGTTCAGCAGTGGTCTTTGCGACGGGCTGTAATGATGTTGATGATGATGAAAGGGTCTAGATAGAAATGTAGCCAATAAAGACTCATTCATCAATGCCTTTCATAATATCGAAAAATGTTACGTCATTTTTTCCGGCGTTTAAATTATTATGTTTTTATCTCGATTCATATAAGTTATCTTAATAATCTATTTCTTAAAAATATCATTGAGTATTTGCATGCGCATATTTTTATCACTTCTCGAGCTCGAAAATTGTGTCTACAATTAGATATTTTTGTCCAACGTTGCGTTAAAATAATGTTTTATTCGTACAATTTTGATACACATCAGCAGCGAGATCACCGAAATATCTTTCACTTAGATATGTAAACTTTTTGTATGATAGTCCCAAGAACACGTTACAAGAGACTTGTGAAAAATACTTTCACTTTACTGGATTGTCCTTCCCCACTGCATTTTCCATTTTCAATTATATTTTCCTAACAATTAGGTGCACAACTCATCACCGCGTAAATGAACAGAGAGTAACTCTTTTCTACGTTGGTGAATTCCGCAAGACTTCTGTCTTATATTGTAAGATGCGATCATATCTAATATGTGAGCATAGAGATATATAGAGCATAGATGTGTGCGGTGTGCGGTGTGCGGCGAACGGGGAGGGACGCCCGTAGTCCTCCTTCTAGGCTGTATAAAACTATAAATTCTGCTTCTTCAGTCTCTATTTCTCCTAAGAACAGTAAAGCAAGACAAATTTCAGTTATGGGGCATATGACGTCCGCCTTTCGTGAACTATCGCGTTCACTATTCTCGCTTTGTGGCGGTGTGTGAATTTGCCAATCAGTGCCTATCTCCTTCCAGCTTCAGTGGATATACCATCGCTGATAAACCTCTTCTCTTCGCCTATCTCCGCTTTGGTGAATTCCAGATCTGAAGTGCGCAAGACGTTGTAATTCGTAAAAAACCATTTATTTTTTGTTTGTTTAAACAAAATTTCGGCTTCGGCGATTTCAGTCGGTAGATAATTATTTTAAAATTGCACGGAGTTAATACAAACGTCACATATATTTTAGAGTCCTCAAATTATCAAAAATAGTCACTATATAAAATTTATCAATAGTAATATGTCACACGTAATTAGTTGTTACCTGTGGTTATTTGCTTTTATTTCCAAAATTTTACATTACGTTGTAATACGTTGATTTACTGCCATTAAAAGCAAACATGTATTTAAATCGTTTTTAAATGGTTTTTTAAAAGTATTTTATAATGTTTTTATTTTTACCAGTCTACGCAAATAAATCTATAGGAATGTTACAACTTACGTACATTTATTAACACATAGATATTACAAATGTATGAATGAACAATGAGCTAAAAAATTATCAAGAAAAGATATTCAAATAATTTCTGTTGGACCCGAAACTAGGATAATCCTGTATTAGGTTCCGAGAGCGCAAGCTAACTAGAGATTTGTACACAGCCTAATAAAAAATAACACAAATTCATAGCGTAAATATCATAGAGTAATTTTACTTGAGAATGTGTGTGTGTGTGTGTGTGTGTGTGTGTGTGTGTGTGTACGCGTGTTTGTGTGTGTGCTTAGTAGTATCATTCGATTATATCTTCAATTTCTTCATATGTAAACGTCATTAGCTGTTTTCTAATATGGAGACAGACCTTGAGGTTCCTAATATTATGGTATCGTAAAATTTTGTTAACAAAAGCAAAAGGTGTATTAATGTTAGCGACGGGGATTTTGTATACTCTTTTTTTTAGAGATGTTGGTAGTCAATCAGGTGGGAAATTTTCATGACATCTCCTTATTACTTTTAGAGTGTACTATTGGCGAACAGATAGCACACAAGATTAGGACATGCTTAAAAATGTGCGATTGCCTATTTGACAGGTCTTTATTTTAAGTAAAGCTAAAAGAGATTTTAAAATCTCTCTATTTTTAACATCTGAGTTTTTGCTGCACAATGCTGCCGTAATACAGTATTGCACAATGGACTGGCCCATTGCATATTGTACCCTCTTGAGAATAATTATCTTAGCACTGTTTCAATTTGGATACATAAATAAGTTTTCGAACTCGATCAACCAAATTGGTGATATGTGGAAAGAATGACAGATTATGGTCAACCACTTCCCCTTACATATTTTATTGTTTTCTTTATATCTATCATTTGCCAATCGCACTAATTAGGAAGTATAAGATAGTGCACTATAATGCGAATTTGGTGATATGCATCTGTGAACTTTTAAACTGACCAAAGAAGAAGATCTAGAATCACGAATCTTATAAAATACTGTATAGACGCTAGTATGTACGGACAGTGGTATTTACATACATCGGTGAGAGGATTCCTATCCAGCTACTGAGCAATATGCATAAAACCATGTTTAGCCAATTTAAATACATATACAACAACAACATAACAAATACATCTTTCCATCTGCGATCATGGAAAAGCACTACAGTGTCATTTGAGTAACAGATTAATTCCGCATTATAAAAATTTAAATTTATGATATCATCCATGTAGATAGTAAACAAGCTTGGTCCAAAAATGCTTCCCTGTGGTACGCCATACAGAAGAGAACAGAAAGATCGCCATTTATGAAATTTAGTACTTGTTTTAAAAATAATACACTATACAATGATATTTTTTGAATAAGCAAGGAACTAGGACTCAATTTGATATTTATTTAAAAAAAAATCTAAAGCAAAATCCTGCCTATGAGGTAATTTATGAGAGAGGCCTATGTTCAACAGTGGATTTTTATGAGCTATAATGGATGGACGGAAAAAATGTAATGACTGGTAACATCTAATACGGAAAGGAGGTTGTTTATTTATAAGCGAAAAATGTAAAGCAGTTGTTCGTTAATAGAAGGCTACAGCATGTCGGCGGTGATTTGCGTAATTTTAGTCATGGAACGTTAAACATTTTTTTATTTTTTTTACAAAAAGACGCTTATTTTATTCAAGTTCAGAATTTAAATGTTATCGGCACACACTTCTTTGGTAATGAGAATAAGCGGGAGTAGTTATTGAAATACATTAAAGATTGAATTGGAGGATAGCGGTAACATGCTCAAAGGTATCCTTTACTTGGTAATTGAGATTTGCGAAAATACTATTTTGATGCTAAGTAGAATGTAAAATAAATGACAGCGATAGAGGCGTTTTCGATTATACTAACAGTAAAGATTTTGAGCTATTGTTTTTTTTAATGTTACAGTATTTTATATGATTTCAATTTAATGATAATTTAGATCGTTTAAAAAAAAGGAAATTATGTATACCCTTGTTTTATAAATACTAAAGCTATATAAAACCTTCAGTAATTTATTGAATATTATCCTGATTTTAGCCTTCTTTAAACGTTTTAATTAAACTTAAATACAATATTTTTTTTTAGTTTAAAAAATTTTATTTGACTTAGTTAATAATGTCTAGAGAGAAATTCTATATTTATTTATGATATTTTGTTAGTGGCGTTATTAAAAATATTACTAGCACTGAGACACGTACCATCCTTATTACCGTAAGGAATCTATAACGGCGCGTATTAAATTCCTGGTTCTTAAAACTATACCTAATTTAAATGAATATAATCCAGTTCAACTGCTGGACTTTTTATAGCTTACCGAGTCACGGACACTTTATTCAGATAAGTATTACTGTTACCTTTTTTTTTAAAGGATAGGTTGACAAACGAGCATACAGCCCACCTGATGATAAGTGGTTGCTGTGACCCACAGACATCTACATTTATCCTCGATTACGAATCAAAATGCAGATGCGTTGTCACCCGTGAGGACTAGGATGGAATGCCTCATTTCCAGTAAAAAGTGTCTCCGGTTCTCTACACTCACCATACAAAACACAGCAGCAATAAGCTACTATTTTACGCTGGTATTCTGTGAGAGCGTGGTCCTCCCCCAGTCGAGTCGACCCGTTCGTGGTATAACTATACCACTAATATAACTGCAGCATGTTTCCACCACTACTAAATTAAATGCAAATCTTCCCAAAAGGCCTCTGCTCTTACCTTTAGCACCAATGCAATAAATATTTTTGATTTAAATTGATTTAAAGCATTCGTAAGAAACATAGACTCGAAATTAACATGCAGTAGTGAAATAAATTTATCACCCCATACTGTCCATTGGCTGGCGGGAATAATTTTTTTATATAGCTAAATGACAAACATACTATCCGTTTGATGGTACTACTACGATCCATGGACACATGCAAGAATCTTAAAGTAAATAAATCTACAGATAAGTCCTCAACTCTGCGGACTAAGATAAAATGCCTCACAGCTTCCAAGTACTGGTTCTTATTATCCAACATATCAGCACACAGCAGTGCACGTACTGTGGTACCTACCCAGATAGACTCTTAAGCAAAAAATTGTCTTAACACCTAATAGCTGGAATTATTATCCCAACAATGTTAAAAAAGAAAAGTGTCATTATAAAAATATAAGACGATGTCGTGTAGTGGCAACTTTAGAGATTTTACTATCCGATATCATTCCTTGAGTGTGGTAAGAGGCAACGGAGAAAAACTAAGATATCCCCCCTATGATTTATTTGTTTATAATCTATGGAAAAATATATATAAAAAGAAAAGTATCATTATAAAAAATATAATACAATGTCGTGTAGTAGCAACGTAAAAGATTTTATTATCCAATATCATTCCGTGGGTTGTGACAAGAGGGAACAGAGAGAAACTGAAATATCCTCCCTATGATTTATTTATTTATAATCTATTGAAACACGTTTAAAAAGAAAAGTGTCGTTATAAAAAATATAACACAATGTCGGGTAGTGGTAACGTAAGAGATTTTACTATCCGATATCATTCCGTGGGTGTGGCAAGAGGCAACAGAGAGAAACTGAAAAATGGGAGATATGTATCTATGATTTATTTATTTATAATCTATGGAAGAGACCTATGTTCAGTAGGGGATATTTGATAGGCTGTGATCAATACATAAAAGAATCATTGTATTATAAGATCAGTTCGTTAGATTTTAGTGGAATTATATGGAATCTCTGTTATCATACATATACATAAATCTGATAAAACTCATTAGGCATAAATTGTTACCCCTTTGTAGTAGACGCACATTGTTTGATATAAATTCTCTATATAAAATCTTGAATAATTTAATTGACTCTTATCTACTTCTCTTCAAGTGCTTCGTGCTCATCTTTCAGTGCGATCCCCACGTAAAGTGCCAATTTGTTCCTCCGCGGTTACATGAAAGATATACTCGTAATTCCTTCTTATAAGTATACCGTTCCACTGACATATGTAATGAGCGATTTACTGATATCGACTTACTTAACGCATCTTTTTATATTTTAAAGTGTACTTAGTCTGTTTGTAATGTAAATAGTGTGTCATCGTGAACTTTCTTTTAAATTTTGTTTAGGTTGTTGGCACTGTAGGGCTCTAGGTGCTAAGTAAAGTAATTTATGGACGACTGTTTGTTGCCAAAGAAAGTTTAACTTAGATTGAAGTAAACAGACTACTCGGTAACCTTTACTGTCTAGGAATCAGTTTGGTTTTCGTTCAAACTTGAACAAAAGTTCTACCCCAATAATGAAAACATAAAACATAGGGGATAAAAATTTTAATGTCACAAGTAATATATTTATCTCTCTCTCTCTCTCTCTCTCTCTCTCTCTCTCTCTCTCTCTCTCTGTGTGTGTGTGTGTGTGTGTGTGTGTGTGTGTGTGTGTGTGTGTGTGTGTGTGTGAGTGTGAATAATTTAATTTAAAAAAAGTTAAATATGTCAAGTGTGTCAGGGAATATTAAGGCCTTTTTTAATACTCGTAGCCTTTGAAGAAGGGGAATTATTCCCTCCTTCAAAAGCTATTAAATTATCATTATTTTATTCTTATTAGTTTTATGGAGTCCATTTTTACTTTATGCCATCAAGCAGAATAGTGTTTAAGTTTAAGTTTTTAAGTTTGAAGGCTATGGCAGGGTATTATTAATATAACTTGCAGTAGAAAATGATAGTCACAGAAATAACTACAGGCATTTCAACTATCCAAATGACAACTTACTGGTTTTTTTTTATAGAAATAAGGTTGAAGGATACAGTCCACCTGATAATAAGTTGATCCCCGTTGACACCTACATCTACCGTAGATTAAGAATCGAAATAAAGATACGTTGTCACTCCTGAGGACTAAGATAGCAGGACCATTACTAATAAAAGGGGCCTTATTTAGATACATTGTCACCCCTGAGGACTAAGATGTCAGGACGTTTACTAGTAAAAGGGACCTTATGAAGATACGTTGTCACCCCTGAGGAGTAAGATGTCAGAACCGGTACTAATAAAAAGGGCCTTCGGATCTCTACTCTCGCCATACAAAACATTGCAGCATTATGGGGCCATTTTATGATATGTACAACCGGAGAAGGACAACGCTCTCACACATTGCTTTCACAGAATGAGAAAAAGCGTTGTCATTTCCTGGTCGTGCTGACCCATTCGTGCTGTAGCCATAATATAGCTGCAGCTTGGCTCTACGATGTTAAAACTGTTGTATTAGGACTGCCATAGTCATTAGTATTTATCTATGAAAGTTAAATAAACGGAAAATATAGTATATCTTAAAACATATATATTTTGCCTTTTGCTGAAACAGTATAACACATCACCTCATATCCCCATAACACATCAACAACTGTCATTAATATTAGCCTTTGAAAGTTAAATAAACGGAAACTTTAGTATATCTTAAAACATATATATTTTGCCTTTTGCTGAAAAAGTATAACACATCTCCTCATATCCCCATAAAACCTCATCACCTTCATCTGTTAATTGGGAAGTGCCTAAATAAAGTCGTACAATGCAAGATATTAATCCCGTTCATCACTATTTCTTAACAGCTACGGTTGTGATATACGCCAGTTTCTTGTAAGCAAATGGAAATTCGAAAACTGTATTTATAATTAACTGTAATTACAATTAATTTTCATTACCGTAAATCAAGTTTTTATGCAATTAAAAGTTTCAAACGGGCACACAGTGGAGCGATGATAAATGGATGATGAGGCATAGAATACTTCTATAATCGGTGGAGCATCAACATGCAGATGCTTATCGACCGCTTATGTTCAAGATAAAATGCCTCGTCGTCCGTAAGGAGGTTTTTTTTAATTAAAGGGACAAGCATTTAAACGTGGTAGAGAAATGCTGCAGTTATGTGAGTAGTATAGTTGTAGCATGAATGAGTCGGCTCGACCAGGGAAGGACCACGCTATCACAGAACACCAGCGTGAAATAGTAGCTTACCGCTGCTGTGTTTCGTATGATGAGTGTAGAGAACCGGAGACCCTTTTTACTTGAAACATGGCATTCCATCTTAGTCTTGGCGGTTGACAATGCATCTGCATTTTGATTTGTAATCGAGGATAGATGTTGATGTCTATGGGCCGCAGCAACCACTTACCATCAGGTGGACTGTGTGCTCGTTTGTCACCATATCCTATAAAAAAGCTAACTAACAGGCCACCTGATGATACAACAAGTAACTTTAAACAAAGAAGACTCCAGCTACGCGTTGTATATTAGTATATTAGCACTCTTTAAAAGGCGTCCCTTCTAACAGATGTGTAAGCTCTACTATTTGGCGCCATCAATAACATGGTATACCACCCAGAAGAGCTCGTACGATAAAAAGGATTCCTACCAACCACACACTAGAAAAGTCTTAACTTTTTAAGTCTTTACCAGATGTGTGTCATACTTTTTAAAGGCATATATACCACCCCTTGTTGTGTTTTACGTCGAATTATATGATCATCAAAGTTAAAACGTAAACAACCCGACGAAAACTGGAATAATATAATAAGCCAAAGAAGAAGGAACTAGGAACTCAATTTGATATTTATTTAAAAAAAAATCTAAAGCAAAATCCTGCCTATGAGGTAATTTATGAGAGAGGCCTATGTTCAACAGTGGATTTTTATGAGCTATAATGGATGGACGGAAAAAATGTAATGACTGGTAACATCTAATACGGAAAGGAGGTTGTTTATTTATAAGCGAAAAATGTAAAGCAGTTGTTCGTTAATAGAAGGCTACAGAATGTCGGCGGTGATTTGCGTAATTTTAGTCATGGAACGTTAAACATTTTTTTATTTTTTTTACAAAAAGACGCTTATTTTATTCAAGTTCAGAATTTAAATGTTATCGGCACACACTTCTTTGGTAATGAGAATAAGCGGGAGTAGTTATTGAAATACATTAAAGATTGAATTGGAGGATAGCGGTAACATGCTCAAAGGTATCCTTTACTTGGTAATTGAGATTTGCGAAAATACTCTTTTGATGCTAAGTAGAATGTAAAATAAATGACAGCGATAGAGGCGTTTTCGATTATACTAACGGTAAAGATTTTGAGCTATTGTTTTTTTTAATGTTACAGTATTTTATATGATTTCAATTTAATGATAATTTAGATCGTTTAAAAAAAAGGAAATTATGTATACCCTTGTTTTATAAATACTAAAGCTATATAAAACCTTCAGTAATTTATTGAATATTATCCTGATTTTAGCCTTCTTTAAACGTTTTAATTAAACTTAAATACAATATTTTTTTTTAGTTTAAAAAATTTTATTTGATTTAGTTAATAATGTCTAGAGAGAAATTCTATATTTATTTATGATATTTTGTTAGTGGCGTAATTAAAAATATTACTAGCACTGAGACACGTACCATCCTTATTACCGTAAGGAATCTATAACGGCGCGTATTAAATTCCTGGTTCTTAAAACTATACCTAATTTAAATGAATATAATCCAGTTCAACTGCTGGACTTTTTATAGCTTACCGAGTCACGGACACTTTATTCAGATAAGTATTACTGTTACCTTTTTTTTTAAAGGATAGGTTGACAAACGAGCATACAGCCCACCTGATGATAAGTGGTTGCTGTGACCCACAGACATCTACATTTATCCTCGATTACGAATCAAAATGCAGATGCGTTGTCACCCGTGAGGACTAGGATGGAATGCCTCATTTCCAGTAAAAAGTGTCTCCGGTTCTCTACACTCACCATACAAAACACAGCAGCAATAAGCTACTATTTTACGCTGGTATTCTGTGAGAGCGTGGTCCTCCCCCAGTCGAGTCGACCCGTTCGTGGTACAACTATACCACTAATATAACTGCAGCATGTTTCCACCACTACTAAATTAAATGCAAATCTTCCCAAAAGGCCTCTGCTCTTACCTTTAGCACCAATGCAATAAATATTTTTGATTTAAATTGATTTAAAGCATTCGTAAGAAACATAGACTCGAAATTAACATGCAGTAGTGAAATAAATTTATCACCCCATACTGTCCATTGGCTGGCGGGAATAATTTTTTTTATATAGCTAAATGACAAACATACTATCCGTTTGATGGTACTACTACGATCCATGGACACATGCAAGAACCTTAAAGTAAATAAATCTACAGATAAGTCCTCAACTCTGCGGACTAAGATGAAATGCCTCACAGCTTCCAAGTACTGGTTCTTATTATCCAACATATCAGCACACAGCAGTGCACGTACTGTGGTACCTACCCAGATAGACTCTTAAGCAAAAAATTGTCTTAACACCTAATAGCTGGAATTATTATCCCAACAATGTTAAAAAAGAAAAGTGTCATTATAAAAAATATAAGACGATGTCGTGTAGTGGCAACTTTAGAGATTTTACTATCCGATATCATTCCTTGAGTGTGGTAAGAGGCAACGGAGAAAAACTAAGATATCCCCCCTATGATTTATTTGTTTATAATCTATGGAAAAATATATATAAAAAGAAAAGTATCATTATAAAAAATATAATACAATGTCGTGTAGTAGCAACGTAAAAGATTTTATTATCCAATATCATTCCGTGGGTTGTGGCAAGAGGGAACAGAGAGAAACTGAAATATCCTCCCTATGATTTATTTATTTATAATCTATTGAAACACGTTTAAAAAGAAAAGTGTCGTTATAAAAAATATAACACAATGTCGGGTAGTGGTAACGTAAGAGATTTTATTATCCGATATCATTCCGTGGGTGTGGCAAGAGGCAACAGAGAGAAACTGAAAAATGGGAGATATGTATCTATGATTTATTTATTTATAATCTATGGAAGAGACCTATGTTCAGTAGGGGATATTTGATAGGCTGTGATCAATACATAAAAGAATCATTGTATTATAAGATCAGTTCGTTAGATTTTAGTGGAATTATATGGAATCTCTGTTATCATACATATACATAAATCTGATAAAACTCATTAGGCATAAATTTTTACCCCTTTGTAGTAGACGCACATTGTTTGATATAAATTCTCTATATAAAATCTTGAATAATTTAATTGACTCTTATCTACTTCTCTTCAAGTGCTTCGTGCTCATCTTTCAGTGCGATCCCCACGTAAAGTGCCAATTTGTTCCTCCGCGGTTACATGAAAGATATACTCGTAATTCCTTCTTATAAGTATACCGTTCCACTGACATATGTAAGGAGCGATTTACTGATATCGACTTACTTAACGCATCTTTTTATATTTTAAAGTGTACTTAGTCTGTTTGTAATGTAAATAGTGTGTCATCGTGAACTTTCTTTTAAATTTTGTTTAGGTTGTTGGCACTGTAGGGCTCTAGGTGCTAAGTAAAGTAATTTATGGACGACTGTTTGTTGCCAAAGAAAGTTTAACTTAGATTGAAGTAAACAGACTACTCGGTAACCTTTACTGTCTAGGAATCAGTTTGGTTTTCGTTCAAACTTGAACAAAAGTTCTACCCCAATAATGAAAACATAAAACATAGGGGATAAAAATTTTAATGTCACAAGTAATATATTTATCTCTCTCTCTCTCTCTCTCTCTCTCTCTCTCTCTCTCTGTGTGTGTGTGTGTGTGTGTGTGTGTGTGTGTGTGTGTGTGTGTGTGTGTGAGTGTGAATAATTTAATTTAAAAAAAGTTAAATATGTCAAGTGTGTCAGGGAATATTAAGGCCTTTTTTAATACTCGTAGCCTTTGAAGAAGGGGAATTATTCCCTCCTTCAAAAGCTATTAAATTATCATTATTTTATTCTTATTAGTTTTATGGAGTCCATTTTTACTTTATGCCATCAAGCAGAATAGTGTTTAAGTTTAAGTTTTTAAGTTTGAAGGCTATGGCAGGGTATTATTAATATAACTTGCAGTAGAAAATGATAGTCACAGAAATAACTACAGGCATTTCAACTATCCAAATGACAACTTACTGGTTTTTTTATAGAAATAAGGGTGAAGGATACAGTCCACCTGATAATAAGTTGATCCCCGTTGACACCTACATCTACCGTAGATTAAGAATCGAAATAAAGATACGTTGTCACTCCTGAGGACTAAGATAGCAGGACCATTACTAATAAAAGGGGCCTTATTTAGATACATTGTCACCCCTGAGGACTAAGATGTCAGGACGTTTACTAGTAAAAGGGACCTTATGAAGATACGTTGTCACCCCTGAGGAGTAAGATGTCAGAACCGGTACTAATAAAAAGGGTCTTCGGATCTCTACTCTCGCCATACAAAACATTGCAGCATTATGGGGCCATTTTATGATATGTACAACCGGAGAAGGACAACGCTCTCACACATTGCTTTCACAGAATGAGAAAAAGCGTTGTCATTTCCTGGTCGTGCTGACCCATTCGTGCTGTAGCCATAATATAGCTGCAGCTTGGCTCTACGATGTTAAAACTGTTGTATTAGGACTGCCATAGTCATTAGTATTTATCTATGAAAGTTAAATAAACGGAAAATATAGTATATCTTAAAACATATATATTTTGCCTTTTGCTGAAACAGTATAACACATCACCTCATATCCCCATAACACATCAACAACTGTCATTAATATTAGCCTTTGAAAGTTAAATAAACGGAAACTATAGTATATCTTAAAACATATATATTTTGCCTTTTGCTGAAACAGTATACACATCACCTCATATCCCCATAACACATCAACAACTGTCATTAATATTAGCCTTTGAAAGTTAAATAAACGGAAACTATAGTATATCTTAAAACATATATATTTTGCCTTTTGCTGAAACAGTATACACATCACCTCATATCCCCATAACACATCAACAACTGTCATTAATATTAGCCTTTGAAAGTTAAATAAACGGAAACTATAGTATATCTTAAAACATATATATTTTGCCTTTTGCTGAAAAAGTATAACACATCTCCTCATATCCCCATAAAACCTCATCACCTTCATCTGTTAATTGGGAAGTGCCTAAATAAAGTCGTACAATGCAAGATATTAATCCCGTTCATCACTATTTCTTAACAGCTACGGTTGTGATATACGCCAGTTTCTTGTAAGCAAATGGAAATTCGAAAACTGTATTTATAATTAACTGTAATTACAATTAATTTTCATTACCGTAAATCAAGTTTTTATGCAATTAAAAGTTTCAAACGGGCACACAGTGGAGCGATGATAAATGGATGATGAGGCATAGAATACTTCTATAATCGGTGGAGCATCAACATGCAGATGCTTATCGACCGCTTATGTTCAAGATAAAATGCCTCGTCGTCCGTAAGGAGGTTTTTTTTAATTAAAGGGACAAGCATTTAAACGTGGTAGAGAAATGCTGCAGTTATGTGAGTAGTATAGTTGTAGCATGAATGAGTCGGCTCGACCAGGGAAGGACCACGCTATCACAGAACACCAGCGTGAAATAGTAGCTTACCGCTGCTGTGTTTCGTATGATGAGTGTAGAGAACCGGAGACCCTTTTTACTTGAAACATGGCATTCCATCTTAGTCTTGGCGGTTGACAATGCATCTGCATTTTGATTTGTAATCGAGGATAGATGTTGATGTCTATGGGCCGCAGCAACCACTTACCATCAGGTGGACTGTGTGCTCGTTTGTCACCATATCCTATAAAAAAGCTAACTAACAGGCCACCTGATGATACAACAAGTAACTTTAAACAAAGAAGACTCCAGCTACGCGTTGTATATTAGTATATTATCACTCTTTAAAAGGCGTCCCTTCTAACAGATGTGTAAGCTCTACTATTTGGCGCCATCAATAACATGGTGTACCACCCAGAAGAGCTCGTACGATAAAAAGGATTCCTACCAACCACACACTAGAAAAGTCTTAACTTTTTAAGTCTTTACCAGATGTGTGTCATACTTTTTAAAGGCATATATACCACCCCTTGTTGTGTTTTACGTCGAATTATATGATCATCAAAGTTAAAACGTAAACAACCCGACGAAAACTGGAATAATATAATAAGCCAAAGAATGTAGATGGTTGCCCCTAAAGTAGGTAAAATAACAGAATACATGTACGTTAACTAATTAGTTTTGTGAGGTATTACTTTGTCAGCTTTCCCGTCAACCAATTTGCTAATAACACGAATATATTACAGCTTTACATTTTCTGTATAACTTAAATTTTCATAGCTTTTTCGGGATATTTTAATTGTAGTTGTAAAATATTAGCAATAAATTTAAATAATAGATTATTCTATCATCTTAGTTTTTTATTAATTGAACAGAAAATTATTTCTTCAGTTTCATTTTTTATGTATTAATTAGGTATGGTATAACTATAAATATTGCGCTTGTGTTACCTATATAAAACATGGCATTCCATCGGGATTGTGTAATTGTGTAATATACATATATAAATATAAATTATATATATATATATATATATATATATATATATATATATATATATATATATATATATATATATATATATATATATATATATATATTAATTATTAACAATATATATGTCCATTTCCTATGTATAATATAACACAAAAGATAGAAAAAACATTAAAAATGATGATCTAGGTGTTAACCGGTCCGTCTTTCCTTTCGTGCAGGCGTACACTATACTTACACGGATCACAAACTCCGATAACCAACGGGATTCTCCTGCGGTTACGTAAACATACCTAGGATTTGATAAATATTCAGTCAAATAACGTACGAATCTTGTCGATCGATACCAAAAAAAAATTGTCTCCGTGAGAATTAGGCGGCGAATGTTCTTCGGGAACAGTAAACATCGCACGGCGCAGTCGCATAAACTGTGCTCGTATGCTATAGAAAATGTCAAGTCAAGTATTACTTACTTGAAGTGCGTTAGTGTGACAGCTGGGTACAGGTCACCTCGGACAATCCATTGATGGATGGGATGGACGGGTCACATGTCAGTCGGGCGTTACAACGCGCGTGCGGGCCGGCGATCGCAGCGGTACTGCCGCACGTGGCGAGGTATCAATCAATCGATGCGGCGCGGGCGCGGCACATTCATGTCCTGAACAGCTGACGGTCGGGCCCCGTAAACATGAATCGGCCGCCGCGCCCACCCCTGCGCCGCCCTCGCCTATGTTGACCCACTCTGCGCAGGGCGCTGCCGAAAGCTGCCTTTACTGTCCGCTCGACCAAATACAGTGCAATTATTTACGTCGATTCTAGTCTCATTTAATGTTTATTATTATACATTTTTTCGTGTTCATTTATTTATTATGTTCATTTAAAATATAAAGTATAAACTACACAAATTCACATTCAACCGACTAATTTGGTCTGGGGCACATTAAATGACATTGTTACACAATACTGAAGTTTAACGTTTTTTTTTTTAATTGCTTATAGTAATAAAACAATAAAGTCACTTACACCTTATTATCACTCAACAAATTAGCCTTATTTCCAAAAGGTTTTCAAGCATATTGTTCAAGTTGTCAAGCACACTGGCCAAGAAATATTATATTGTACGTACTACACATATCGTAATTTTATGGAAACCAAAATAGTTATCTGAAACGAATTAAATTGTGTTAAATTAAAGTCAAAACAATACTTATTGATTTAAAAAAAAGCTCTGAACATTTTTACTTTTGGAAAAAGAAGGCACCATAATGTGTGAAATAGTGTATACATCTGAAATATAGTGGGCGTCCCTGCGTGAGGGGAGGGCGTACTGCGCATGCGTAGTACAGCCTAAGGGCTCGCACAGGATACGAACTCTACCGACCTAGGTCGGGACTCATGTAACCGCTTATTGCCAAACGCCGGTACACAAATATACAATTAATGTGCCCAATCACTATTACTGACACTTTTTATTTTTTACGCAAAGTTAAGAAACGGTAATTTCAAGTTGAAACTTAATTTTGAAATTCAGTTGTTTTTGCAGTTTTAGAATATAGTTCTAGAATCATAAAACATTCTCAAGCACAAAAAGATGCTTAGAATAAAATATGTACTTAGCAGTGCAGCTCTACCTAATGCTTCTTTCTAATACTATATTTATATACAAGTAAGAATAACAAACAAACTCCGTTCCGATGAAGGTGAATATTGCGGCCAATAGATACTCGTACTACGGGCATATTATCACCCCTAAAGATTTTAAGGTAAGGTTACATAAAATGTCAATTCACCAATAAAAATAACTTAAGCTCTCACCACTCACCACACAAAGCACAGCACTGCTGCGAAATAGCAACATAATTCTGTTGTGACAACAGAATTATGTTGCTATTTTACGAAAGTATTATGTGAGAGCGTGGCGAATTTAATAACTGGCCGTCCTATACAAGACTATATCTTTCCCTGGTCTAGCCAAATCGTTCCTGTTGCATTCATACGATATTCAACCTAATTTCCTTATGAAAAAGCTAATCAGGAAGTCGAATTTTTATCAACATTTTCACATAAAATTAATTCAATCCTCAATTCTATTTTCTTTTTTCCTTACTTTCTAAAAGAAAATAATAATAAAATTTATTTTTAATTATTAACAATTTCTTATGGCATTATAAATTAGTGACTTTTTTAATTAATAAATGGACAAAGGAAGTGGAAAAATTACTTAAAATTGAGATTACTTTGGCTAAAATCCAAAATTTCTAAATGTATTCAGATCTCCGTGATGGAAATTATCAGTAAAATATCGAAATAATTCACTAACATTACTTATTTTCGATTTTATTATGTTCAATTTAATCCAAATGCAAGTTCATACGAATTTAATGAAAGAAACTTTATTACCGTTTCTTTTCACATTCCAGTTTTTACATTTATTTATTCAGGATACGACATTCATAGACTTATATAATCGGAATATAAACCGTCGGAAATTTCCCCAAAAAAATTAGTATCAAAAGCCTGACCCTCTGGTTTTCACAGTTTTTATAAAAAGCCGACGTTTTATTGAAAGTGTGTGAATACTTCGACACATACACAAGCGGGATTAAACGCGATCGAGGAACGAATGTCCCAATACTTTTCCTTGATAAAAAGTTATTAGTGAAATTTTGTGAAATTTGTATGACTGAAAAATTTGAATGGTTGCAATGAAAAACGTGTTTCCATACTGTTTAATGAAGAACTAAGAATAAAGAAAGACGTCCTGAGAAAAAATGTATAATAATTGAACCTCTGTTCAAATCCCGGATTTAATGCCTAGCAATTATTTTCTTAATTCCAAGAATACCTATAAAAGACCTGCGAAGGAAAACTTAGTCAAGAGCGCGATTTCAATTTTGAGGAGAAAGATAAATATTTTTTCGATAGCACAAACATGTTAATTAACCGATCTAATAATTGAAGAATACGTAGGTACTCTCCTACAGATCTAATTTAGGTCACCGCTAGTCTCAACGGGGACTGATCGTCTTTACTGGGATCGTAGTAAACAAGTGTGTGCGCAAGCACAAATACTCTCTCTATTCCTTCATTCTCAAAGTTCAATGGGACGAAAACCGGCCCGGAAAGAGATCAATCACAGAACCAAAAGCTTTATGTGCTTTCCGAAGCACAGGGGTGAAACAGCTTTCTAACTCCGGGCTGCCACTGAGAATTTCTTGACAGAACAACCTTTTTAACCTCTCAACCCCCTAGCGGTCTCATGAGACCGCGGCCATATTCCGGCAAATCCCTAGCGGTCTCATGAAGTCACACCCACCCACAGCACTTTTACCCATAAAAACTTATATATAATCAATACGAAATACTCTATCCTCTAGTGCAGTAAAAAAAACTGTTATCCTATGAATATTTATTTATAATCCAAATTTATTTCGTACGCCATTTTCGCGTGAATGTTATTGTGTTGAGTTTTGGATTTTTCTAGTATTTTATAAGTGTTTTATTATAAAATTATAATGAAAGTTTTTGTGTGAATATAATTTATCTTTTTACGTAAATAATTTCGAGTAATATATATTGAAATCATTGCGATGTTCACGCTGCCGACATTCGCTAGGTGTTTTTTTTTTTTTTTTTGTTATCAAAATACAATAAAATCTTCTTGTAATGAAGTATAAACTGACTTTTGTTCAGACCAAAAGATAGAGAATTTGGTATAGATTTTGATTTCTTATATTTACGCGAACACTACACATTGAAATAATACTAGTTTTAACGGAATTTATCGCGTATATTTAACTTTTTTACCCGACGTTTCGAGAGCTTTACAGCACCCATGGTCACGAGAAGGACTCAAGTCCTTCCCGTGACCATGGGTGCTGTAAAGCTCTCGAAACGTCGGGTAAAAAAGTTAAATATACGCGATAAATTCCGTTAAAACTAGTATTATTTCAATTGGTATAGATTTTATAATGCTAAACTTCTTCATAGAAAAGTAGTCTCTAAATATAAGTTTTAATGGTTTTAAGTGCTGTGGGTGGGTGCGGTCGCATGCGACTTCTCGGGATTTGCCGAGCGCATGCAACTGCATAGGTTTTTTGTGGCGCTTGAAGGGTTAATGTTTTTTCCCGACCGGGGATTCTAACCCGGGACTACACGATCACCTGTCGCACTTATGACCACTAGACCAACGAAGTTGTTATAAGAATAATATAATATATAAGGGTCCAAAGGGAACTCTAAGGATAAAAATTATTTTGATTACAGTGAGGACTAAGATAGGATGCCTCGATACTAGTAATAGTAGTGTAGTAGTGGTAGAGCCATGCTGCAGTTATATTAGTAGTACAGTTGTAGCACGAATGGGTCGGCTCGACCGCGGAAAGACCACGCTAAAATAGCGTGCAACAGCCAGCGTAAAATAGTAGCTTAAGGCTACTGTGTTTCGTATGGTGAGTGTAGAGAATCGTTTCCAGAAAAAGGGTCTTTTTCTGGAGACGAGGCATTTAATCCCAGTCCTCTTGAGTGACAACGCATCTGCATTTTGATTCGTAATCGAGGATAGATGCAGATGTCTATGGGCCACAGCAACCACTTACCATCAGGTGGATTGTGTGCTCGTTTGTCACCCTATCCTATAAAAAAAGTATAAAGGGGTTCCGGTTTTCTACACTGTTACCGTTACAGCCTATGAAAGTCCACTGCTGAACATAGGGAGGCCTACATAGATTGCTCCATGATCTCACGATACCCACGACACGATATCGGGAAATCTATTTACACCATCACCACATGGTTACGGTTATTTTATTGTATATGTGGATAAAAATTTAAACAGAAAAATTCGGTCTAATTTAATAAGATTTTTTAACTTAATAAATAGTTTTAACATACTCGTATAACACTAAATACGGACAAAACCAAATATATTAATTTTTCTATGCGTAGCTCAACCCAGCATATAACCAGGCACATAAATGTTGCTCAGTCGCAGCGTCTGATTGTAACTGCCCAGTTATTTTTAAACTGCCCAGTTATTTTTAATACAAAAATTATTAGGTACCTTGAAATAATTATAAATTCTACGTTTATATTTAAGAACCACATTAACCATCTATGCAATAGAGTCCGTAAAGTAATATTTGTTTTTAATAAGATTCGTTCTTTTGCTGATATTAAGGTGGTAAAGCAAGTATATATCGCATTATGTCAGTCAATAATAATAGTAATAATGTCCTCCAGACCAAATTCTGGCCACGGTGGCCTGCCTCAACGGAGGCTAGCCATCGGCGCAGGACTGGAATATAGTGCCCAAGTGTATGCGCAAACACAGGTGCACTCTCTATTCCCTCACTCTCATAATCCGATGGGACGGTAAACCGACACGACCGGAGAGAGATCAGGCGCAGGACCAACGGCTTTACGTGCTTTTCGAGGCAAGGGGGTGAGACACCGCCAAGTTATTGACTCCGGACAACCTCTGAGGATTGCTTGACGGAAAAACTCAATAATTATTTTTTTGGCCCGACCCGGGAATTGAACCCAGGACCTCATGATCCGCAGTCTCACTACTACAACCACTAGACCAACGAGGCAGTAAATGTCAGTCAATTCTCACCTATTGTATAGCCTCATGGGGAAGAGCAGCTAAGACTACACTACTACCACTGCAACGTGCTCAAAGAGCTGTATTAAAAGTCGCAACATTCCGCCCTATTCTATTCCCATCCCATATCTTATATAAGTCCTATAATGTACGTTCAGTGCGCTAGTTATTCGTTTTGAGTAAGTTACTAAAACAGCACTTAAAATTGCCCTGCAGAAGCGAGGTCACTGATAAAAGACGGAAAGATAAAGTAATTGAAACTAACATTAGATTAAGACATTCTTTGATGCATAGATTTTTTACAATATTTATGCAGTAGAAATACAAACATATTATAATCTAAGTCGCATTTTTAAGTGGTAGAGTCACGCTGCAGCTATTTTATAGTTATAGCTCGGCCGGGGCAGGACCACGCTCTCACAGAATATCAGCGTAAAATAGCAGTGTAATGCTGCTGTGTTTCGTATGGTGAGTTTTTCATTTCATCTAAGTCCTAATGGATAACAACTTATTTGCACTTTGGTCCTTAGTTGAGGACAAATGTGGATGTCTATGGGCCACAGCATCCACTTACCATCAGGTAAACTGTGTGCTCGTTTGTCACCCTTATTCTATAAAAAAAATGCTGTGTAATGCTATTATACGCGACTTGGATTATATGATCTCTAGAAATTGGGTAACTTTGTAAAATTATATTCTGCATAACAATAACAACATAGCAAAATTCAGTATAACAAAATTCCAATCCCAAACGAAAAGAATATTTATAATATTCTTTTCGTTTGGGATTGGAATTTTGTAAGCTAGAACAATACTCGTGTCTTAAAGAAAGAGAAACGAAATGAACAGTAGTGGACTGCTTATAGGTGATAAAGATAAATATTGGTTTGTCATCAACGATTGATTATAATAATAATAATATAACTTTATTTCGAACATAATTAGTCTATATTAAGTGTAAGTATATTAGTAACAATTTCACTTAATAACTATGTGAGTAATGTTAGTATTTACGCCTACATTATAATATTATATATATACAAAATTCGTTGTCATTTTAGTCCTATTGCCAGCTCTAGCCGGTGTCGCTGAAAGTGGCAATCTGGTCTCGCCGCGATTATTTTTAAAATGCTATTGTTACTGTTTCGCACACGTTGTAACATTGAGGCTGATGTCTTTTGCATAACAGCATGAAATCCATCAGTCCTAGCATCCGCAAACATTTTCGAAGCACTACGCCGCCGTGGCAGTCCCAATAGCATCCTAAAAGTGTTATTGTATTGTATGCGAGTAAGAGAGTAAGAATTTTTAGAAAATTTGACCACCTTTGTTTTCTATCATATTCTGTGCAGATTTTTTATATACCACTTCAATGAAAAGACGTGACCGTTTAGTGTGTAAAAAATTCCACTACTTCATGTTTCGTAAATGATAACAAAAAATGTTTAATAAAAAGCTGATGATGATAGTAACCCGCGGTTACATAAAAGATATACATGTAATTCATTCATATACCGTTCCACTGACATATATAATAAGCAAGTACCCGGTTGACCGAGCTTTGCTCGGTATTTTTCGCTCGATTTTTTTAATTCGTGTGTTTTGGAAATTATATTTAGATACAAATTACATACTGATGAATTATAAATAATATTTTTTGATCTTAGCGACATAACAGAAAAAACTGAACTGGTTATTTGAATAAAAAATCATGAGTGCAATTATTTTTATTTAAATTTTCGTGTTTTTAAAAAATACTAAAAAAAGGGCTCGAAAAAAATATATTTTCTCAAAAAAGAAAGAAACTTGAAAAAAAAAATAAAAAAGTCGGTCGGTCGGTCTGGGCTCGAACCGGGGTTTTACGATTTTATGACCGCCCATTATACCAATAAGCTATTTATAATCATTACCAAACTGTCAAAATTTATCTTCTTATTCTAACTATATTGTAACAGTTTTTAATTGCCTAAAAACACGGACAAAAAGACATTTTCTAAAAATAAATCTTAGCTAGATCGATTTATTATCCCCGAAACTCCCTGGACACTAAATTTTATGAAAATCGTTGGAGCCGTTTCCGAGATCCCGATTATATATATATATATACATATATACAAGAATTGCTCGTTTAATAGTATAGGATTTACTAATATCGATTTTTTAGACTCTATACCTTAAAACAGACATTGAAAACTAATTTATGTAAGATTTGCAAGTGAGTTGCTTTTTTTAAATTGTTATTCTTATTACGTTAATGCTTCTATACTTAGTCTTTTTGTTAGGTAAATAGTTACTATGTAGTGTCACCATGTAACATTCTTTTAAATTGTGTTTAACTTTTCGGCACTGTTGGTCAAATTCTAACAGATAAGATGTTTGTATTTTATTTTCTTTTGCCAAAATAAAAAATAATGATGGTGATGACACAATTTCTTACGGATTTACAAGTTGCTTTTGACTCAATTATTATAAACTATAACAAAATAAATATTTTAGAAAGAAATAGTAAAATACCATAACATCAACCTAAGCTACATAAATTTCATCGCTACAAAGACGTATGAATAATGTGCCCTACCTGCCACAGGGGATTACTTTATTAATTTTAAGTGGAGCAGCCACAGCCGTTATTGCATAGGAGACTTGTTTCTTTTAGCGACTACAGTTTAAAACAAACCCTTTACTGCAATCCCTTGCGAATAGTTCCGGTAATGTTTTATGTGGTAGGGCTACGCTTTTGACAACTTTATTTAATAATAATTTTGCATATTTCATCTATGCTTACCATTTTTCTTCAACTGTTATTACTAATTTAGTAATTTAGTTTTATGAGAATACCAGCGACCCGGCTTCGCATGAATGGGATTTCTTAATATGGCATTTTTTAGATTAAAGATCATCTTCGCAGCTGATATAGGATTAAATAAAGCCCAGATCACTCCTGGTATTGCCTTCCATCTGTTTTTTAAGTTTTATTACAATCAGTTCAGCCTATTTGAAGATTTCCCCGTACAAAAAGACGAACAAAAATTTTAAAAAATATTTATTCATGTCTTAATGGCATGCATAAAGCATAGAACCACTTTAGCTTAATAAAATTCAGTTATTTCAATTTTAGTTATATGTAAAAATAATATCCTCCAGACCGAATTTCGGTCACGGCGGCCAGTGCTAACGGAGACTAGATCGGCGTAGGACAGGATTATAGTGTCCAAGTGTATGCGCAAGCACAGGTGCACCCTCTATTCTCTCACTCTCATAATCCGATGGGACGTTCCAGAGGTAAACCGACACTACCGCAGAGACCAGGCGCAGTACCAACGGCTTTACCTGCTTTCCGAAGTACGGGGATGAGAAAAACTCAATAAGTGAATTTTTTGGATCTTATGTTATAGGTACTCTTAGGTTTCTAATTATAGGTAATCTAAGGTCAACAAAGAGGATACTATCAGAATCCCGTCAGCCACATTACTTTTTTGCAACTCTATCACGTATAATACATAAGCTTTCGTCCGTTTAAAAAGTATTTTAACTTATCTTATAATTTAACAAGCGCTGATGAATTTTTTTTTATTCTTCTTTGAAACGTGTCAAAGGAAACATGTTTCATTCGTGTGAATATTTAACGAGGGTTTAACTTTGCCGTTACATCAGCATTTACGATGCGCCAGTGCGATTTAGTTTTCGCTTAACTTTGAACAAACTTTGTAATTATCGGACTTTGATTTGAACGTACGGTGCGCAACTTTTGGTACTTCGAAATAAATCGCCTTTCTCGCTTTCAGAATTCATTATCTTTCCAATTACGGCGATAAATACTTCTTCAACGGAATAAATGTAATTCGTGCAAACTTTTGAGTAAGTGAAACTATCTGATATCTGACTGAATATGATTATGTAAATTAACCGTGTGGAAAAAAGTGATGATAGATTACCCTAGGTAGGGGAATCCATCACCACTTTTGTCCGTGTACGTTTACGTGTAGTGACGGTTTAAGAATATCCGCTATATCTAGATATATCTAGATATATCTAGATATATCATACCGTGGTTATCATAAGAGGCGACAGAGAGAAACAAATCAGGATATGGACAACCCACTAACAATTAAAAAACTGCGGTTCGCAACGTCGTATGTATCGTAAACGGAAACCGATTTGTCCCGAGGATGTCGTTAGAGGCGGCTATTTTAAATGCCAGAATGATCTTGTGACTTTCTTCAGATGAAGATGTAACGACCAAATTTTTTTCTAGACAAAAGACATAATTTAGTTTTGTAGTCAATTTTTACTTTTTACTAAAATTTAATTTTTAACCTTCTTTGTGGTTTAAATACCACAAGCTAAATATCGATAATTTAAGATAGGAACAAAACTGACGTTCAAATAAAATATGCAAAAAAGCAATATATCCTCTTTTCAATCACAACCGGGAATGGAGTAGGATTAAGAATGTAAGAAGGTACCATGCCTTGACCCAGTTTCGTTACAAGACGTCTGCATACGACACAGCGGGATCAAGTCTTTAAAATCGATCTCAGATGCAAAAGACGTTATATAACATACACATGGATGTAGAGCTTACAAAATAATATTGTTAAAAAGTTAGCTAACATTTTTAAATAACCTTATAAAGTTCATTTGCTTTATAATACGAAAATCTTTTAAGTTTTTATTATAAACAATTTTATAACTATAAGTGACGACAGAATATCTAAAATGATTATAATAAATCTAAATCCACGCAAACTACAAATATGTATTACATAAACTACATGATATTCGATTGTTTCTCACAACAGACGTACAGCCACTGCGTGTGTGGAACTAAAGCGAGCAGCTCATAAAGCTTAAAGTGATTAAAACTACTTTTAAGAAAGAAAGAAAGATTTATTGCAGCACGCTACAAACATCAGTAGGCACTTAAATTTTGACACATCAATTATGAACATTATAACAAACAAAAACAAAAATAGGAAACAAAACAACAATTTGACGGATAAAACAATTTAAAAGTATTAATACTTATAGATTATAATTTAAAAAAAAGAAAGACAAAAAAATCGTTTCTCATATTGTACGAGTATGTTGTGACGCGTCATACAAACGGACCTCAGTCAGCTTATGCTGTCGCCGGAGCAACAGCGCTGGTTTTCAGTGAGCCCGAACGGATAATAACGTACGGACGTCCGCGAGTGATACATAATAATATTCTAAGACCAATCTGTCTAACTATGCTGAAATTATTGATTTCAAACCAAACAAAGGTATGTACATGTGCTTATTATACATGCACTTTATTTTTATTTTCAAAAATTTTGTTACCAGTGTGCTCTTAACTTTATTAATTAATATGTTACATTATTTCAAAAGTTATTATTACGTTGTATTTGTTTTCTTATATTAATATATGTATATTTTAACACTTATTTCTAAAACTTATACATTTATTTTAAATTACCTCAGTTATTGATTGACGACACTAAATTACACTTTTTTTAGCCTACGGTCAGTGGACCTATCCGAACAGTATCCAATTTAAGGTTATATTATCATCACTCAACTTTATTAGTTGCGACCTTGACCGCCTGTGCTATGTGCCAGTACCCATTTTGGTGAGTAGTACGCTTCAGCCTATGTTCTTCTGAGTTGATATTAGATAGTTTTTATATTTTTCTTTAAAGGTTTTAATTGTTTTGCAGGCTGCGAAGCGGTGGCGGCAGGTCGTTCCAACACTTTGAGGCAGCGTACCTAAAGCTCCCACAAAAGCAGCGGTGCGATGGAATGGCACGGCGAGAGAATAAGTCGACGCACGAGTTATTTTTGAATTTACGTCGCGCGACCACACCAACTTTTGGAAGAGATAAGGTGGCATATTATATTTAATTATACCAAACAGTAGTGTTGCTAAATGAAAGTGACGACGATATTTCATTTTTAAAATGTTGCCTTCGTTTATGTACGGCGTAACGTGAGTGCGTGGCGGTATCCTGAAGCAAAATCTTGCACAAGCGTTCTGAACTCGCTGAATGAGTTTTTGACTACGTATTAATAGACGAGGACCATAAACTACATCCATGTAATTAAATTTAGAAAGAATTAATGAGTCACAGAGCCTTATTCGAATATCTGTGTTCAGGAAATTTCTAATTTGATAAAGGACTTTAAGTCTGTAGAAGCAATTTCTAGCAGTATTAAGTATGTGATTCTCGAACCGCAAACGATCATCCATAAGCAGACCTAAATTGCGAGTTTCAGTCACACGTGCAATTTGTTCCCCTTTTATGGAGACATGAAGCCGTTGATTCGCAATGTTTTGAATTTGCTTAGCCTTTCCTAGAATCATATACTTTGACTTATTTCCGTTTAAAACAAGAGCATTCGATTTTGAACAATCAGCAATGCCTTCTAAATCTTCGTTTAATTTGTTTATTGCTGATTGAATTTCCTCAGGCTTACATGATATGTAAATCTGTGTGTCATCAGCGTACATATGGCGTCTACAATGTTTGATGTGATCTACCATATCTGCACAGTACATAGCAAACAAAAGTGGTCCTAAAATTGAGCCTTGAGGTACACCTTGTTTCACAACCTTGAAATCGGAAACTAGCGGCAACCCTCTATGGTCAGAAATTTCTACTCGCTGTGCGCGATATTTAAAGTAGCTCTCAAACCATTTCACCGCAGTTACGTCGAAACCATAATAGTGCAATTTTGACAAAAGTAATGGTACATTCAAGCAGTCAAATGCTCTAGAATAGTCTAGTAGCACTAATATTGTGCCTTTTCCAGAGTCTTGGTCTGACAGAATATCATCGATTACTTTAATCAGAGCGGTAGTTGTAGTATAATGTTGCCTAAAATCCGATTGTAAACTACGGAGTATTTCATTTGTTTCCAAATACTTTCTTAGCTGCTCGACCACAACCTTCTCTAAAATCTTTGACACACGGGGCAATATGCTGATCGGGCGGATGTCCTTCATGTTAGTTGGGTTTGCGTTTTTAGGAATAGGTCTGACCAAAGCGTGTTGCCATTCTGTGGGACATGTATGGGTTTCTATAGATTTGTTAATTATATTTGTTATAACAGATATTGTGTTGGGTATTGACATTTCGAGCATATTAAGGGATATGCCATCTATACCAACCGCATTTGATTTTAATGACTGTACTATTTTTAAAATATCAATTTCCTGTACTGTCTTTAGCTTAAATTTACTTGAAACTTTTATATGAGATTCAAAGAGAGACGTGTTAGAAGTAAGTATTTGATCATGTCCAGGAACATTTAAAAAGCTGGTATTAATTAAATTGGGATCATTAAAAATATGATACGGTAGTTCTGGTTTACTTTTTAACCTTACATTTTTTTATGTGTGACCATATGGCTTTAGGATCTCTTTTAGTATTGTTGATATAGTAGTCA
The DNA here is from genome assembly GCA_036936625.1 of Parnassius smintheus behrii. Taxonomy (NCBI): domain Eukaryota; kingdom Metazoa; phylum Arthropoda; class Insecta; order Lepidoptera; family Papilionidae; genus Parnassius; species Parnassius smintheus. The sequence continues at coordinate 18,590,428 of JAUPFT010000004.1, read as the reverse complement.
TAGTATGCCTGTTTTTCTTTGCGAAGCGCCTCAATACAGTATTTTTTTAGTTCCTTATAATAGTTTTTATGTAACTCTGAACCAGATTTACGTGCTACTAAATCAGCTTCATCCCGGAGTTTCATAATTTTTTTTATATTATAAGTGATCCAGGGATATTGTAAATGTCTTACGGTTTTTGTGCTAAGAGGCGCATGAATATCAAATATGGTTAACATCATTGTGTTAAAAAGAGATAACATATCATTAACGTCATTCAGGGTGTTGATAGTTTCCCAGTTTATCGACTTTAGATCTAATTGAAACTGTTCGACATCAATGGAATGTAAGTCTCTGCGTGATATTATAATTGGTTTTTGTCTGGGCTTTTTGAAATTAATTTCACAACAAATAAATGCATGGCTACTCAGATCGGGTATGTGATTAACTAAAATATTGTATTGCTGGATGTCTGTACAAACCATATCTATTAAGGTTTGACTATGATCGGTGAAATGAGTTGGTTCAGTTACACATTGGCTCAGTTTGTAGCACTGTAAGAATTCTCTAAGTTTTTTTATAATTACTATCCGCGGTGTTCAATACATTTATATTAAAGTCCCCTAACAAGATTATATAATTGCACCATGCAAGAGTCCCGAAATTTCAGACAAAGCATCGAAAAATGTGTCTACGTTTAACCATGGTGGTCTATAGGAAGTACCAATCGCGATCTTAGTACCGTTAATAGTTAGAGCAAGCCACATCTGTTCTACAAGCGGAGTCGAAGGATAAGGCAACGTTCGAACAGCTAGACCCTGCCGTATGTAGAAGCCAACTCCGCCACCTCGCGAGCGCACATTGGTCGGTCGGGGAATGTAACGTAACTGGTATCCTGGCACCGCGGGCACGCGCGCTTCCACACCCTCATGCAACCAAGTTTCGTTTATCGCCATTAAATCAACAGCGTGGCGTTCTATAGCTACTACTAGTTCTTCATGGCATGTACCTAGTGAACCTACATTTAGAAGCCCTAACTTAAGATTACTTGTCATGTTGTATGATATAAAAGTATATTCACAATTGACATCTTTGACCAACAAATATCAGAGTAATACTCACAAAAATTGTTCCTACTCTGAGCTTGTTTCATTACTCTATTTATGTTGTTGTAGGTTTGTGATATTATAAGAATGTTAACTGAATTTAGCAAATAATTATAACGGGTAGGATTTAAGGGATATACATATTTTCTTACATTTAAATACAATGGACCAGTACCTTTTCCTCCAAATGAACACCAAGCTTGGTCACAACTGATAGAACCAAGTGTGATGGGTTCTCCCCACTCTCCTCTGGAATGCCACTTAATTTGACGTCATTTGCAAGCAACTCCTGATCCCTATCGTTTAAGTCGGCTTGCAGTTGATTGACGGTCGACTCGAACGAGTTTTAGGATTTGAATTTTGAATCCTTGAGAGCCATATTGCTCTTGTGATTCCAGGATAGTTTGGACCGTGTTCTCGAGCTTATCTAAACGAGCATCGCATTTGCTGACAAGGTTTCTTATGTCCTGAAGTTCTTCTCTGAATGCCCGAAATTCTTCGCGGGTTTCTCACATTTCTTCTCGGAAACATCGCAATTCCTCCCCGAGGTTTGAAACGTCACTCGAATTAGCAACAGTAATTGTTGCGGGTTTTACCGGCGTTGTGTCCTTGTTGCAACATTTTTCTTTCAATTTTGCATTCAGGGCAAGCCCAGGATGGCATTAGTGAAGCGCCCACTGCGATGCCTACACACGCACGATGTAGCTGTTTATTGCACTTCGTACAAGTAACATTAGCGCCATCTTGCGGAGACATGTATTTACCGCACGCACCGCACTTAACTGCCATGATCAATAAGTTTTAACACGAGTAGTTGATAAAGCTAAATTACGCGTTGATTTATTAGTACACAACGGAAGCGTGAGATGGAGCTGTGTTGATCAGTATTATATGACGGTATTATGTTATTAAATTTTATTCGATGACATTTAAAAATAAAATGTTTTTAATATGTAAATGTTGTTGTTTTTTTTACTTTTTATTCACTAATCACTCTAATGTATCCACACCATATAAGGTTCGTAATACACAGATGTTTAACTTTTGCACAAAAATTCTAACTTAAACAACGTCCAAATAATTTTAAATTTACATAAACTCTTACGACCCACTACTAGTCGTTCACTTCAAGAATGCCGTTACCTCCCGCCGCGCCCCCTCATTCCGCGCCTCAAGCGTCGCCCTTTTAGTACCGATAGCAACGTCGAAGTTTACTTACGTCCGTTTTTTATGCTCCCGTACGTTCTCTAGTTTGCTACTGTTTTTGCTGTTGTTTTTGTTACTGTTGATTTTTTGTTTTTGTTTCTGTTGATATTCGTTAATTTGTTCGGTCACAATGAGAAAATCTTCGAAAATCTTTAATTTGATATATTTAAAATGTAAAATAAAACTATAAAATAAATTTTTTTTTTCGAACACGTTATTATTTCATCATCATCATTATTCAAAAAATATTTTATTTCATCGAACACGTTATTATTTAACTTTATTGAAAATATGAATACTGAAAAACATAAACATGATGACTTTTTTCGTCTACGGTACCGTCAGCTGTGACGTCGTAACGGTCTACGACGGCAAACTCGGAATGAACGCTTAATAACTATGTATCTCAGGACGGGCGTCCGTGACGTTACTCCTCGTCACTGACGTTACTTTTACGGATTTTATCGCGTTTAATTTTAATTATTTTTAATTCCCGACGTTTCGTGTGCTTTCCAGCACCCATGGTCACGGGGGACTATAGAGTAGAGTAATATATACAGAAACGGTGGACTGAGATGCCTGACGTCCTGAAGTCATTGTTAAACTTGGAGTACCTTCAGCTTTTTTATTATTGTTTATGGTCCGTTCTATGCAAAATGAACTGACTGTGTCTTGAAACGTTGCAGTGGTATGCTTGGGCTTAGTTTTAATTTTATTGATTATAGGGTCCCAAGCAAGTGGTAGTACAACCATTACATCAGATTTTATAGACCACAAATCCTCTCTAAATAACACCGATTTCTACCCAGGATGATACGTGAGGCTATTGAAATTAAAAAAAACACCCTATTTTCAATAGAGAAGGAGGCTGGGTACTACCACCTGCTTGGGACTCTATAATCAATAAAATTAAAACTAAACCCGGGCATACCACTGCAAGACTTCAAGACACAGTCAGTTCATTTTGCATAGATCAGACCATAAACAATAATAAAAAAAGCTGAAGGTACTCCGGGTTTAACAATGACTTCAGGACGTCAGTCATCTCGGTCCCCCGTGACCATGGGTCCAGTACCCAAAACGTCGGGAAAATAATTAAAACTAAACGCGATAAAATCCTTAAAAGTAGTTTAATCAATGTGTAGTGTTCGCGTAAATATAAGAAATCATTAAGCTTAAAGTGGTCCAGCAAAATATTGGTTACGCTGAAAGATTGCCTACGTTACAGAACATGTAAAGGAGATCCCGACGGTACCGCACAACCGTGGATGATCAATGCTCGCGCATAATAGCAGGGTATAATAACTGCAAAAAAATAGGGTTGATAACAACAGTAGAATGTATTCTACGAACTGTACGCACAGCATCTACTTTCCACTAGATGAACTGTGTGCTCAATTATCACCACCACACCTCTAGGTTTTTTTTGTTTAACGTTATTTACATGTTCTCATCGGCTTTAGTCAGCACTTACCATCAGGTTCACTGTTAGATTGTTGTTAACGTCGCTCACGTTGCTTCTCAAACATCTGAAACATAAAGCTACAGCCTATATACGTTCCACTGCTGGGCACAGGCCTCCCCCCATTTCTGAGAGGGGTTATCTGAAACATAAATAATATTAATTACTAAAGCAATATATGTACGTAAAATATATACACACAAGAAATTGTTACTTACCTTATGTACTTGTTGTTTTTCTTAATAAATAAGTACGTGTGCATACGAGGGCAGTGACACTTATCGCGATTTTTATAGTAGGATGAAGGTACATTTGCAAGATCGGTGCTTACCGCTGAGTGCATGATCCCGCGCTTAGAGTCCATTGCACTAGAACATCGTACGAGGTGACACCTTTGTTTCCCTTCCCGCAAATATACGCGCGCTCACCAAATTTTTTTTAGTATATTTTTCTCCCAGACGATATCAGCAGCCTACATCATCAACAAAGTGGTCCTTGGGGCCGGATACTTACGTCGTCTGCAAACAGTGTAATAATAAATACCAGTTACGTTCCTCACGCCAGCTACGCAGCACAAAAGGTGACAACCACATGGTACCGCTGTGAAATCGGAGTTCAAGAACCACCACGATGTATTACCATCTATTAGTTTAAAGAACGTAGTGCTGGAAAACCTGGAAATGTGCAAAGTGCCTGTAGTAAGGTAGAAAGTCATTAAATATCGCAGGTACGTTGTCAAGTATGGCACGCAAGCGGCAATTAGAATACGAAACCGCCAAAGCTATGGCTCTCGTGGAAATACAAGCAACGGAAGCTCAAGCAGAAGCCAAGGTTAAAAGTGCTCAGACAGAAGCTACCAAGATTAAGGCGAACATTCAGTCGAAGCTGCTATACAAACATCTTGCAGCTGAGATGGCAACATCGGAATCTCGATCACGTTCTTCCCACAAGTCGGCTATAGAATCTTCTAGCAGCAAAGTTGAAGTTTGGCTGAATACTCCCGGAAATCAATATGAGGAGAATCGAGAAGATTGCAAGCAGTGGCTGCCCCATTATATAAAATATAGAACCAGGAGCTTTTAACAAGATTAGCAATGTCTAAAGACTTGTCTTTATATTTTTTAAGATCTAATTTAGTGGTTGCAGTTTAAACAACCGTACCAATAATCAACAGAAAGATATAAATCAAATATGCAACAGACAGAAATTTTATGGCGGCTACGTAAGTGTCTTCGTTACGATGCTAAAGAAGCTGTGACTTCACTCTTGATTGGTATACCCGATTTATTAATTGATACCTTAGAACTTCGATTTGGCAAACCAGAAACAATTATGTGTTAAATAGTTCTACAGTTAAAAAAATTAAGCCTGTTTCTGTTAACTTATCATAATAATATTATTAACTTCGCTATAAAAATAAAGAACTATGTACTACTGTGTAACTAGCTGCTGCCAAAGCTGTGCAACGAAGTGATTATCCAAGCTTCCACTTTACTTGTCGCAAAATGGACCGATTATATTTATGATTTTTTATATGAAGAAGCCACGAAAACAGCTGCATTAGGAGTAAGTCATATTCACGCCCAATATAATTTAAAGAAGTTCGATGAAAGTAAACACCGTTCACACTCGCTGTTACTACACAGATAATAATCAGTTAGAAAACGCAGTTAAGTGTAAATTTTGCCGAAAAGGGGCTCATTATATCGCAAATTGTTCATGATTTAAGCGTGGTATGCAAGTAGCAATGATATGTCAAAAGAGAATTTAAACAACATGACAATAGGGTTTAATTTCGAATCTCAGCCTGAACAAACGCTAGGGATTTCGTGGTTTCCCGCAAGTAATATGTTGGGGTTCGATCTTTCGTTAAAGCGTATACCGAGTGACATTTTACAACTATCACGAAATGCGACTAAGCGTCTGTATATGATATTCATGATTTTTTATCGCCTTTTATGATAAAATCCAAAATTTTAATATTTGGAATATAGGTATTAAATGTGATCTAGAAATAACGGATAGACTATTTAGTTTATTTAAAAATTGAATTTCGCAGTTACAAGCTATGAGTTAGGTTCGTATTACGAGCTGGTATTTTTATAGCGACGATTATTTCGGTGTGAATGAGACGAGCGGTCGCGCTGTAAACGAAAATGAGACGTCGTTGAAGTTGCATATTTTTTGTGACCTACGCATGTTTTGTTTATTGGCGTAAACAAGTCAGCAACGACGTCATTTATTGCGAGTAAAAGGCTCCTAAAGTCAAACTTCAAGGCGCGTTTTTTGCATGTCGTATGGCAGCGACTATAAAAAAGAGCATAGAATTAAGCCGTTGCGTGTAACATTGGACCGATTTAATTATTGTTATTTATTAGATTCGTAAAGAACATAGAAATTGCAAAGTTTTTCTTACAAATAGGTTAGGCGAAATTGATGAGTTAAGTAAAATTGATGAGTGGCATTATGTGCCTACATTTTTATTACAGCGGATTTAACGACAAAAAATAATGATTACGACTTCATCAACTCCTCTTGGTTAGCCCGTCTTTTCTGTACACGACAGAAAAGTATTGGCCCCGAGAGCCAGAAAATAACGAAAACAGCAACAATGAGCTGTTGGATAAAATATTTGTGGTAATAAAATCACCAAAGGATAATTGTAATAATATTTATGATTTACCTGTTTCGGATCCAAACCGTTTCTCCGTATGGCTGCGCTGCGCTTGCTTCGCAGCACTGCATCTGTGCTATTATTTACATAAAAATGTAGAAAAACTGGTATTTGGTTGATTAATAATTTGATAATGAATAGAGCCGAAGTACTTTTATTTTTCAATTTTTTTCAAAATATAATCCGTAGTAGACCTCTTACCCATGTTTCGGTGGACCCTCAAAGCAAAGAGGCATTAACTCCAAATAACTTTTTACTAAGATCTTCTTCAAACTTGCCTGTCTTTGATGATGGAGACATGTATCTTAGACGACAGTGACGTATTGCCCAACGGTTCACAGAGTTTTTGCCAGAGCTAATTCCTCGTCGTAAATGGGATTGGGAAAGTCCGAAATTAAAAGTAGGAGATATTGTCGTAATAGTCTATCCATCATTATTTTGTAACTGTTGGCCAATAGGTGTTATTCAAAAAGAATATTCAGGTACGGACGGCAGAGTCAGAGTAGTTGACGTTAGGACCATGTCAGGAGTGATAAAAAGATCAGCTGCTCGCGTGGACTTTCTCCAGCTTGTTGACGAGTGTTGACGAACCGACACTTGGGGGAGGAAGTTAACGATGCTCACGTTGCTCGAACATTTAAAACATAAATAATTAATAAAACATAATATATGAAAAATATATACATATAAGAAATTGTTACTTACCTTATGTGCTTGTTGTTTTTCTATAATAAATAAGTACGTGTGCATATGGGGGCGGTGACACTTACCGCGATTTTTATTGTAGGATGAAGGTATATTTGCAATCTTGGTATTACACCGCTGACTACAGTATGATTCCTCGCTTATGTCTACCTCCCCGCGGATGTACACGCGCTCACCAAAAATTTGTAGTTAATTATTCTCCCAGCCGGCACCAGCGGCCTACATCATCAACAAACCTTAAATACAACCAATTTCACAGATTTTATCGCGTTTAGTTTTTACTTTTTTTAATTCCCAAAGTTTCGGCTTTTTACATCACCCATGGTCATGGGGAACTAAGATGTTTGAGATCCTGATGTTATGGTTACTCTGGGCCACCATCAATTTTAAAATATTTTTTTGAACCGCACTACTCACACTTATGCTTGTTACTCGAAACGTCGGGTATTAAAAATGAGTAAAAATTAATGCAATATGCATAGGTTTTTGCATGCCTTGTATGTTTCATTATACTTGGTAAAGCCACGCTGCAGCTAATCACACTCTTACAGAATATCAGCGCAAAATAGCAGCTTAATGCTGCTGTGTTTCGTATGGTGAGTGTAGAGAACCGGAGACCCTTTTTACTGGAATCGAGGCATTCCATCTCAGTCATCAAGGGTGCACAACGCACTTGCATTTTAATTCTTAATCGAGGTTAAATGTCTTTGGGCCACAGCATCCACTTACAATTAGGTGGACTGTGTGCTCGTTTGTCGCCATTATTCTATATAAAAATTTTGTTAAAATTGCCGTAAGCTGTAAATTGCTACGAAAATGTTATCTACCATACATTTAACTGGGTGCGCCTCTGAAATCAAAGTCGTTTCAATAGCCTATGAAATGCTTTCCCAAATATATAAATTCAGCCTACGCAACATCTGTGCGAGAGTGCAATAGATTCCAGCACATATTGGGCTATAGGGTAACGAGGAGGCGAATAGACTGTCAAATTTTTCTTGTTTATTATATATTAATATTGACCCAAGTTACTCAGAAGTACTGCCAAAATTTAAAACTTTATATATAGTCAAATAGAAAAATTTTAATGAACTTTTTTGGAATGTATTTGGTACAAAGCGATTCGGAGATACCTTTATATACACAAAATTAAACAATATCAGGTCAAATTCAATCGAAAAGTTTAATTACCTGATAGATAAAACGGACTCACCTCATTCTGAAACTTGTGAACTAATTGAAGACTCACATCGTTTGTTATGAATGTGAGCGGAACGAAGGGGCTAAGGAATTATTCATGAGAACATACAAGATAAACTTATGCGATATGGGAATCCACAAGGTATTCGAGATAACCCCGCCTCGGAAATTGCATTCTGTACAGGGAGATTAATAGTTCATGTATTGATTTTAAGTTTGTTACGATGGTATTAACATGTACTCGTATGAAGACAATTCAAATTCAAATAGCCTTTATTTCTGATAATATACTACAATTTAGAGAATTATTATCATTGCAACATTTTAAAATTTATTGTACCTACTAAACTATATTTTATAATAACATTCAATTAATCTTCGACATCGGTAACCTTATTATCAGCTTGCCATTTGGCATAGGCATTCCCTAGGGTTTTCCATATTTCCTTGTTTGCAGCTTCTCTTTGCCACGTTGTTGTGGCTATTTGCTTGATGTCATCCTCCCATCTTAATTTCTGGCGCCCTTTCCGTCTTTTTCCATCTCTGGAGTACCATACAGTAACATTTTTTGTCCATTTTTTCTTTCTGTTTCTTATCATATGGCCTGCCCATTTCCACTTAAGTTTTTTCACTGTGTATGCGACATCTGTAACTCGTGTCTTACTTCTTATATTTGTTAGTTTGATTTTGTCCCGTAGCTTGATGTTTAGAATGCTTCTTTCCATTCTGTTTTGACACACTGTTAGTGCTCTACTATGCTTCTTAGTGAGGGCCCAGGTTTGTGCTCCATAGGTTAGATGTAGTTTAGGGTAGACATGGTAGTATGCATGAAATGAACACCGTAGTTTTGTGTTTCAGGTGTATGTGTGGGTTCTTCATAATTTCTTTGAGGGACCAAAATCTTTTCCAAGCTTTACTTATTCTGACATTTATATCTCTCTGCATCCGATTCTCTGGTGCAATAATTTGTCCTAAATATGTATATTCGTCGACATACCCTAATTGGTTAGAATTAAGAAAGATTGGTGTTTTTATATAATTTGTCATTACTTTTGCTTTACCTAGATTCATAGTCAACCCTACAATTTTACTTTCTTTTTCTAATTGGGTTAACACTATTTCTAAGCCTTATCTATATGTTATATATCTTATATATATATAGAATCGGGTCATCTGCGTATCTTAGGTGGTTAAGCATTTCACCATTTATATTTATTCCAAATTTATCCCAATTAATTCTCCTGAATATATGTTCTAATACCGCCGAAAACAATTTTGGTGTAATGGGTCTCCTTGTCGTACTCTTTTTTTATTTTAAACGCTGGACCTTTTCTTTCCGTCTGGATTTTTGATTTAGATTCTTGGTATAATTTTTTTTACTATCCGAATATACTTTGGGTGTACTTCTTGTGATCGCAGAGACTCTTTGAGGCATATATACATGTGAGAAACATGTATATATGCCTCAAAGAGTCGAAAGCCTTATTGTAGTCCACAAATTCCAGATAATATTTTTTTCCACGCTCATTGCTTTTTTGAATTACTTGTTTTACGACATGAATATGATCCATTGTTGAAAAATCACTTCGGAATCTCGCTTGTTCTCTTGGCTGATTTTCATTCAATACTGAGCTGATTCTATTTAGTATTACCTTTGCAAATACCTTGTATAGATTGGAGATGAGGCTGATCGGTCTGTAATTATTTATTTCTGCTTTGTCGCCCTTCTTATGGAGCAATATGATAGTTGATGATGTCCATGGTAGTGGTATTACTTCTTCAGTTAGAATATTGCTGAACAGATTTGTAATGGGCTCTATGATGTGGTCTACACAAACTTTCAAAATTTCGTTTGTTATTCCATCGTCTCCGGGAGCCTTATAGTATCCTTTCAGACATTATGGATTTTCTTACTTCGGTTTCTAGTATTGGAAGGATAGTCTCTTCATTGTCTTCCTGAAGGTATTGCGTGTTTATGTAGTCCATGTCATCATATAGTTTGCTATAAAACTCTGTCGCTATTTCTATGATTTCAGGCCGTTTTGTTTCTGTCTTCCCAGAAGTCTTATTTTTTATGCATGGGATCCATGATGTATTCTCTTTCAGATCTTTTAGGGCTCTGTTTATTCCTCCTGATTTCTCAATGTGGTATTGAATAATCCTGTTTCTTATTTAATTCCTGTGTGTCCTGATTTTTTCATTTATTTGTTTACTTAACTGTATTATTTGATTTCTATTTTGTTTTTTGTGTTCTTTTGTTTTCTGGCTTCTATAAGACGTCTTGCTTCCTTTCCGATTTTATCTTTCTTGTTCTTTGAGGTGTATAGTTTTGTAGACATTTCTTGTATTGTTTCTTCAATTAGGTTATATTTTTCTTGTATGTTTTTAATCTTGTTACAAGTCAACGTCTTATCCTTTAGCGTGGTCAACAAGTTTTCTGGGATGGAGAGAGGGATTTGAATTGGTTGGATTCTTTTCTTGGTGCATTGTCTTCTTTTCTTGGGTTTTTTGAGATAGATTGTTCCCCTTACCATTCTGTGGTTAGTGTTAAAGTAGAATTTATTAATTGTATCCATATTTTTTAAAAATTGGAGTTTATTAGAGAGTATAAAATCTATCTAATTCTTCACATTGCCGTCGGGAGATACCCAGGTCCATTTTTTGTTTTTTTTAGAAGGTGTTTAGGATTTTGAGGTTATATACCTGTGCCAGATTCAGGAGTCTTTGTCCGTTGTTGATTCTTTTTCCTGTGCTAAACCGACCTACTGTATTATCCTCATTTGGTAGTCTTTTACCGATTTTCCCGTTGAAATCTCCTATCAAAATGACTGTTTTACGGGCACTTGCAAGCGTTTTCTCCAGGTCTTCATAGAATGAGTCCTTTACGTCGTTAGGCGCTACCTCTGTTGATGCATATATTTGGATTATTGATATAGTTTCATATCCTGGTAAGTTGATATTGAGTTGTGCGATTCGTTCGGAGATTTCAGTGAAAGACTGTACGCATTCTCTGTAACACTTTGTGATAAGAAATCCGACACCATACAAGCCTGGAGTTTTCCTATATGATAGAAAATGTAGTTGTTATGTTGTTAAATTTTTTCGCCCATTCTCCTAACTTCGCTTAGGCTTATAATGTCCCAGTTTATAAAATCTAAGGCATATTCAAGTTCCTGTGGGGATTCATCTGTTCTTAAGGTACGAGTGTTAAGTGTTGATATGTAAATGCTGTTTCTTTTGTTTTTTGTAGATCCTGTTTCTTGCTCTTGTACTTGTATATTTTTCTTTTTGGGAGGTAAGCCTAGGGGGTTTTGGTCTCTTACCCCACGGTGACCAGCCAGGTTGGGGTGATATTTATTTCCGTATTGTTATTTGCTTAGGGTTATTTCCTTTTCAATCCAGTTACCGATGTCTATGTATGAAGATATATGAAGACAAACATCACTATAAATAAAAGGAAAAAGGGTTAAAATTAAATCAGAAATATCAGTTTTATACAATATTTAGTTTTCGCGTAAATATATGAAATCATTACGTTGACCAACAAACTAGTCAACGTGCGACCGATGACTTAAAACTAGGAATGGAAATATTCTGGCCATATACGTTTGTTGTTGGCGATTACCTGGCACAAGGCCCAATTGTAAACTAGCACTTTAACAATTGGGCCAACTCACGGGATGAGTTGAGGTGCCAGTTTCTCTGATACTACTACCACACCGCGATCATTTATGCAAGCAAATGACCGTATAGTAGCGGTGTAAGAATACCTACTACCCTAAATCGCCTTGTAGGTGTTGCAAGATGCGACATAGGGAAACAAACCAAGAAATAGGCAACACTGTTTTCTACGTTCAGCAGTGGTTTTTATAGTATTAGGATGTCAAGAAAACACACAGCCTCCTGATAGTAAGTGGGGGCTGTAGCCCGCGCACCATAACATCTACATCGATGAAGAAACAAAATGCTGATGCTTTGTCACTCTTGAGGACTAAGATGGAATTCCTCGTGCATCCAGAAAAAAGGTTCTTTGGTTCTCTATACTCACCGTACGAAACAGCGGCATTCAGTGAGAGCGTTGTCCTTCCCCGGTCGAGCTGACTCATTCGTGCTACAAACACAATATAGCTGCAGCATGGCTCTACCACGTAATACTACTATAAAAAGACTATGAAACGGCTGTTTTGGTTACGTTTTACATCCAAGAGATGGCAATATCGATACCATCATGAATATAAAGCCAAAAGCATGGAGTAACAAAGCAGCAAACAACAGTTTTCTATCCATTACATATAATTCAATATGAACGCCACTAGCACTGGCCGAGAGCCAGACGCAACAGTTAGTTACGAGCGCTGCACTGGCAACATCACTTTTTCTTTACGTCCTCTCGTCCCGTAGTAATAAATTCGCTTGGCGATCGCCACTTGCTCGCTAGATTTCATTCTAAAGAGATTATAATATTTAGGGCGACACTTTGCGGTCGTATGTTTCTTTATTCATATTTAAGTTATACTGTATTAGTCTCTGAAATAAGATGATTATACGTCATGTTTCTATACTTAAATACATTACCCTGAAATATAGTTACGGTAAATATTTGGAATAAAGTAACAACCTGTATACACGTTACTGGACACAAGTCTCCTTTTATTTTTAAAAGTGTTTTGAAGCAAGAGATACGAATTACGCTTCACACGTTAACGTAAAAGTATTTAAACTTCAAACGTCCTCAAAACATGTAGATTTCATCGCAGAAAACATTATGAACTTCGTATGCTCCAACCGTTGTAGAGGGAGAGTTCACCTTATCGCTCGTTTAGCAAGCGGTTTAGATATAACAATACAGGACGTCTCGCAAATTCGACACTGCTCCCCGTTGCAGGTATTTTTCGTCCGAAGTAAACAGGATGTTTTATATACATGTAACATAATTAACACACTTTGAGAAAGTAGTTTGTTCAGAATCGTTTACTGAATCGATTCCTATCATTTTTAATATAGGTAATTTTTTATCCCAAAAATAATTAAAACTACGTAAATTACAGTCACACTAAATCTGTACTGTCAAAACAAACTGAAATAGACAGTAACTTAAGGCAATGACACTTTTAAGAGTGCAGTTTTATTTGTATTATTACTAATTCTGTCATTCAATAAAAATAAAGAAAAATAAACTTTATTTCAAGCACGTTAAAATCTTTGCGTTCGTGAATTTGTACTGTAACCACAACATTCTTCTGGAATTAGTATAACTAATTTGATAAATAATCAGTGCATAAAAATGTTTAACTAAAAGTGCAGTATATGTATTATGATTATAACATAATGTACAAATTGGGGTGTCTGAGGGTGTGTGTTAATTACGTTACATATCGATATTTTTTTGAATATTATAAGTCAGTGTCTAATTTCTGTCCCAACTGATGGTAAGTGGTGATGCAACCGAAAATATCAAAGGGCACGAACTTAACAAAAGCCAATTTAATCTTGCCTTGTTGACGTTTTGCTGTATGCATTTATCAGAAGCTATGAGATATTTTTGGCGTTTCCCACAGTCCTCTCCTATGACACTCACGGGACTCAATGGGGTGTTGAGTTCTCGAAAGCCGCCGCTACACGGCTACTGTATCCCTCGTGTTGCGATTATATCGATAGCAGGCTACAGTGCAACATCAGACGCACAAAAATTACAACATAAACGGACTCGATAAAATTAGGTTTTGTACATACAAAAGTTGGATGAAGGTCCAACTGAAATTTGAGCCGCAATCGCGGCAAAGTTAGCCAGTTACACTCACTACTAGGATTTCCTGTCATTTTCATAGTTTGCTTAATGAATACCAGTGTGAATAGTACCTATATAATGCATAATAAATACATGCACGCATGGAAAGGAACCTAATAGATCTTCAGTGATGAAAAATTCATCATCATTCAAATTCGGTCTTCGAAAATCAGCGTTGTAGCTTACCGCAACTTTTAAGGAGTATAGATCTTTTTCGGCATTACTTACAACATACAAAACAAGTTTTAACATTTATGCAATTTTTCTTTATTTATTTAAATATTGTTGTGTTTTAAACAAAATATATCTTATGCTCCACTCTATAGCAACTCTGCAAAATAAAACCAAGCTATTGCTCATCTACCCATTAATTTGATTTTAACCGACTTAAAAAAGGAGGAGCTACCTACTCAATTAGACTGTATGATTTTTATGTGTGTTACCTCAGACTTTTTTCTAGGTGAACCGATTTTGACGATCCTTTTTTTATTTTAAAGCAAGGTAAGGTGCAAAAGAGGTGAATTCTGTTATTTTTATGTGAAAATTCCTGTGAATAAGTGAAATAACGATAGTTTTGTAAAAGAAATTTTAAAGTGTTTTAATAGTGAAATGAATAGAGAAAATGTAAATTAAACTATTGTATTGGTTAAGATATGTATAATTTCAAGTGGAAAATATTGTTTTAACTTTCTATGTTAAATATTTAAGAAATTTCAACTTTGAACATGTGAGTAAAATAGGCATATTTTGTTAAATAAATAAAAGGTTTTTTGTGATATGAAAATGCAATGTATATCGTAGTATAGATATTTTTTGTGCTATCTTTATAAGTAAATTGTATAAATGTATGTCTTATACAAATAAAGTTATTGAGAAAACCGTGAGAGAGTGATAGAACAAATTGATGTAATTGAGTTGCGCAAACGCACAAATGGCGCGGCTCACTTTCGCGTATAGCTCTGGGGTAGCTCAGTAAACGAGTTTTCTTTCAATTCGTTCGGGAATCAGACCAGCAGTCAATAAGAAGAAGAAAGAAAAGGTGTAGGGAAGTGATAGGTAAAAGTAATTACTCTCTCACGGAACGGTTTGAAGATAATTGCTGTTTTATTCCCAAGGAATTCTTCCCTCAAAATAATACAGTCCACATCGAAGAATTAAGGCGTTGGGACCGGGACGACTTCGGAAGACCCGTGATCCCCGCCTGAACCTATTTTCTGAAAAGGAAGAGGTTATCGCCCTTGTGTGTTACTCCGTTGCGGAGATCAAATACGTTTTTCCCGAACCCAACGTAGGCGTTATAGGAGGCCGGATCGAGAGAAGCCGAGCTCGATTCCTCCCTTCTGTTTCTTAGTTTAACGTTTACGGCACCCTGGTTCCTTTTCAAGTGGTCCTTCGAAGCAGGATCAAGGAACCAGCTGTGGACAGCTGGTTATGGAAAAAGAAGACCTTCGGAGCCGAGTGAAGATCAGCAACCGAAGGAAGCCGGAGGTTTGAGCTGAAGCAACAGGACCAAAGGCCAGAAGACCAGGTCAGCGCAGAAGGACTGGACCTGGAACTACCGGAAGATAGAAAACCGGGATTGCGGCTTGGGGCGTATGCTCGCATGGGACACGTATCGCAGCCAGGCGCAGGTGCCTTGTGAAGGCACTTATCGTGGCCAAGCAGGGCTTGGCAATTTTTCCTGTCGGGCAAGCGTGCTCGGCATTTTCCTGTCGGACGATCGTGTCCGGCATTTCCTGTCGGACGACCGTGTCCGGCATTTCCTGTCGGGTCATCAGAGGGTGCAAGAAGAAGAAGCATCCACCGCTGCTGCTGCCAGGCGAGGGTGCTCGTGGGCACCTGACTGCATCGCGGCCGGAGGAGGGCGCTAGGACGAGGCGTCACCGGCGACTGGGCGACGAAGCGCAGCATACATCCCGACCACCTAACGGTGCCAAACGGTCGGGCTCTGGCATAACACCTTCGGGTGGAGCAGTTCTCTCGAGTGAGACTGCGCTTGCACTACCGCTCGAATGTTTCGTCATATTCCTTGGCGGGACAGTTCCTAAACCTTTCCTCCATTCCATTCCTGCACGACTCCATCCCCGGACGGCTCACCTCGGTAGGCCCCGTTCAGGATTGATAGGGCTGATAGGGCTGTTAGGGTGGTAGTAAGGTTGTAGGGTTGGGAGATAAAGGGGGGGAGGGGTAGTGGGGTTAGGTTGGGGTGTAGAAGGGTTGTAGGTAAGGGGTTGTAGGGACCGTAGGGACAGTTAGGGATCGTAGGCAACAATCACCTTCCTGCAAGATGAAGAAGGCACAAGACCAGACAGGGAGAAGTGAAGGAAGCAAGACAAGGACAGGGCCCTCGAGAAAGGCTAAAGAGGTGGAATCATCTGGAGCGACCACAGCTACTGCTTCGAGTGGGGCAACTCCTTCAAGTGGAGCCACCACCGATACGTCCACATGCACGTGGGACTCAGGGACGTCCATGGCAACGACAAGCAACAGGACGGACACCAGTGGTACGCAGGCCAGCACCGCACAACAATCCGTTATATCCAGGAGTGAAACGGTAGTCGAAAAAGTAGGTCAAAGGACCGAAGAAGCGGCGTCGTCAAGGACAGTAATCGGGCACACTACTACTGGTCTAGGTATTTTCATTGGGGTATCGGTGTAGCGTTCGATGATGTGACATTCTACATCCCTCTACACCACATTTTTTCCCTTTGCACTCTAACCTCATATGGTTAGGTGACAAACATTGAAAAAATACTTTCGCTTTTTTAACCGCGTCCCATTTCTCGCGATTATTCATGTCCTTAAACTTGTAACAACTCACTATAGAGTGCTCCTTGTTACATATAACACACTTATGTGTTACCCGACCCACAGGCTTATCCTGGGTTATCATAACCCAAGCCGAAACCAAGAAGACCACCCGACCGTCCTGGCGTACTAGATCGGCCAATCGCGTACCGCTATATCTTTTATCCTGAAAGGACTAGAGTAGTGTCCTCCTACTCCCAGATCCCGACACGGAAACCCTCCTCACCGGGTAAGGAGCCCGCACCGAGGACCGCGCTCTCGCCCATCGTACCTGAAGGTACGACTGGGCGGGAACAGAGACAGCAGCATCCTTCGAGGAGAAGAGGCGATGCTTCGGTACTTCAAACTCCTCGGATTATTCGTTATCCGAGGGAGAATCAGACCACCAACCGGAGAAGCCGATTAGGAGATCACCACCAATCGCCATCGCCGATTAAACCCCCCCCCCCCCCCCAGAACACCGGAACAACACACCAGTATGGATGCTGCTGATCTGGAACAGGGAGGAGAGGGGTCGTACGGGTGGAGTACCACCACGTATGCGACCCTAGCGCTGAGCACATCTGCCGGACACTCACCGTCCGCGCTTACCACCAACCCGTCAGGCCGGCCATCGGACGATGGTCAGAGGCCTTCGACCAGCTACGCCCAACTGGTAGCTGCCCCGGCAGTACCAAGGACTAAGACAGCCGAAACACCAAAGCTGCCGGAAGAATCTGCTAAGAGGTACCCACCTATAGTAGCTGAGTGCTTGCCGGACTGGACTAAGCATTTCGAAGTGCTCAATAAGAAGTTGGGCCACCCACCGAATGCTCGTCCGTTCGGTAAGGGGGTCAGATTTACCCCCCAGAGTCCGGAAGAATTCCGGACGGTACAAAAGTACCTTATGGAGATTACCGAGAAAGTACCAGCTATGTCCTGGTACTGTTACACCCCCGAAGAGGACAAGCCCACAAAAGCGGGCATACGGGGACTACTAGTGGGCACGGATCCAACCGCGATAGAGGGGGCTATCAGGGCCAAGGGGTTCCCGATCAGATACGTCAAAGGGATCCCCCCCCCCCCCGTAGAGGCAGACCTCGGTGCCTCTACTTCGCGTAGCTGGACCACCTGAGCCTGGAGCGCCTCAACGAGCTCTACCAAGACGACGAGCTCCTCTTCATGAGAGGAGTCGTCATAGAACCCTGGCAAGGAAGAGCGGGCCCTTCACAATGCCACCGCTGCCAGGCCTTTGGACATGCATCCACCAACTGCTTCAGGCCAGTGAAGTGTGTTCGCTGTGCTGAAGATCACATCGCCAGTAACTGCCCAAGGGGTAGAGATGAGGAACCGCGATGCGCGAACTGCGCTAAGAACCACACCGCCAATGATCGCCGCTGCCCAGCCCAGCCCAGAGGATTGCAAGGAAGCAGGGGATTACTCTACCGGGACTACTCCCAGAGGAGCCCAAGAGGGTCCCCCAAAGTCGTCCCAGGGCCGTGGTCCAGGAAGATGGGTGGACCACAATTAGAGGAAAGGGAAGGCAACCTTCCCCCCCCCCCCAACCGTCACGGCACCCATAGAAACGGTGGTGCCCACCACCACCACATCGAAGGCAACCACCGGGGCGACTCTCCAGCCCCCCACTAAGGACGTCACAGAGCGCCAAACCACCTAGTGGAGTAAGCAGGGGAGGAAGAAGAAGAAGAAGGTGCAGCCTCCTCCTCAGGCAGCAACCTCTACCCCAACCCCAGCGGTAACGATAGCCCAGGCGCAGGTTACCAAGGAAGACAAAGCCAGAATGGGTAGAGTGCCAGAAAGGGCTCTATCAGAAAATAGAGCCCGCTCTACACATAGAGCACGCTCTACCCATACACAAAGAGCAGTATACCAACACCCGAGACCAGCGCCAACTCCTGCACAGGCACCTAGAACACCAACAGCCGGCTTCGAGACTGCCGATGCCATCCAACGTCTGGTTGGCATTGCAATCGAAGTCGGCAGCCAGGTCCTGGCAGACATCAGAGCCAGGACCCATCCTATCACAGCAGTTATGAAGGCGCTGGCGAACCTCCTGGCTCGGCACTATGGAGGAGTCTAACCTGCGCCTCCTCTACTGGAACCCAGGTGGAATCCAGCAGAAGATACAAGAACTCCGCACCGTCGCCCAACAACAAGACGTACAGGTCATCTTGCTGGGAGAGACGAAACTTAATCCGAGCACACGCATAAAGCTGCCTAACTACCATCTGTATAGGAGGGACGAGGTCACCTCTCAAGGGGCCGCTTACAGAGGGACAGCGGTCCTAGTGAGAAGGGACATCTTCCATCAAGAACTTGACCTACCGGATTACCAAACTATGCGCTCTATCGGCATAAAAATGGAGGCGGCGGACGAGGAACTTAGGATCTACGCAGCATACCACCCGTCAGGGACTCCATTTTGCTCCTCAGACGTCCGGACGGTAATGGAAGGCAAAACACCGACCATCATCGCCGGGGACCTAAACGCCAAACACCCGGCGTGGGGATCTAGACTGATCAACCTGCCGGGTCATGCACTTTTCGAAGACGCCGAAAGACACGGCTATGACGTTTTAGGTCCCGAAGAACCCACTCATGTTCCGACGGATCCACGAAGTCGTCCGGATGTATTGGACATCGTGCTCGCTAGGAACATCAACTACCCGATAGTGGTAGAGGTGCTGTACGACCTGGATTCACAGCACCTCCCGATCTTAATTACCCTTGGACTAAAGGCGGTGACTACGCCGCCCAGAACAGTAAAGACACGTGTCGACTGGAGGCTCTTCCACAAACACCTGCAGGAGAGACCTCCAGCACATCACCCCTTAAACACAGCGGACGACGTAGAGGCCGCAGCCACTAACATGACAAAGGCGATTCAAGAGGCCCTCAATGCTGCCTCTACGATCGTCCCCATGTCAACCAGAAGGGATGATCTGCCGCGACACATTAGCGCGCAGATCAAGAGAAAAAGGGCCTTAAGAAGACTCTGGGCGCGTACTCGCTGCCCAAGAATCAAGACGAAATTGAACACCTTATCGGAGGAACTGTCGGTTGCAGTCCAGGCACACAGAGGAGATGCCTGGGAGCGGCGCATATGGAAGGCGGAAGAGCATGATGCGTCGCTCTATAAACTGAACCGACAGTTAACTAAAGCCAAACCTCCCGTTTGCCCGCTGACCAACAACGCGGGCGAACGTCGTTACGATGCCAAGGATAGAGCGGATATCCTAGTAGAGCACTTCGAAGAGCAATTTATGCCGAACCCAGCAAGTGCGGAGTTCTTGGAGCTTCATGCCCAAAAGGAGAGTCGCGTACAGGAGTTCCTGTCGTCGCCCGCGCCGCCTCTTGCAGGAGAGTGGTTCATCTCCCCCGCTGAACTGCGGTGGACAGCAACCCGCCTGCAACCGAGGAAGGCGCCGGGGCACGACGGGATTACCAACGCTGCACTCCGACAGCTGCCCCATAGAGTCCTAGTAGAGCTTGGTCGACTCTACAATGGGATACTGCGGACATCCCACTTCCCGGAGGATTGGAAGAAAGGCAAAATAATCGTCTTGCCGAAACCCGGGAAGGACAGGCGTAGAGCTGCCAGCTACAGGCCGATCACGCTGCTACCACACATAGCTAAACTGCTTGAAAGATTGTTGCTAAGACGCCTCCGCCCGTGCATCCAACTTCGGGCGGTGCAGCACGGATTCAGGAGAGGTCACTCTACAGCAACACAGGTGACCAGAGTGCTGCACCTGCTTGCGGCCGATTACAACCGTGGCTGCACTACGTTGGGCGTCTTTCTCGATATCGAGAAGGCGTTCTACAGGGTGTGGCATTCTGGACTACTTTATAAATTGGAAGAACAGACCAGTGTCCCTCCTGCTATGTTGCGGCTAGTGGCGTCTTTCCTGGCAGACAGGAAGTTCTACGTCTGCGTAGAGGGCGCCGAGTCCGCAACCAGAACCATCAGAGCCGGCGTTCCTCAGGGCAGCTGTTTGTCCCCAGTCCTGTACGCGGCTTATACCAACGACATCCCTACCCTGGCAGGAAGGCTGCAAGAGTGGGAGGATGACGTGGAATTGGCGTTATACGCGGACGATAGCGCTTATTTCACCTCGTCCAGAAGAGCCCACATTGCCACTGCCAGGATGCAACGCCTCCTGGACCTGCTGCCACCATGGCTAGACGAGTGGAGGATGACCGTCAACGTTGGTAAGACGACAGCTCTGCTCACTCGCCGCCTCAGGAACCTACCACCTCAATTAACCCTCAATGGCCAGCAGATCTCGTACGAGAAGGCCGTGACCTACCTTAGGTGCCGGATCGACCGGGCGCTGCGCATGACTGCGCATGTCGACCTCGTCGTCCGCAGAGCACGATGTGCGCGGGCGATGCTACGTCCGGTCCTGGCATCCAAGTTACCACTTAATACCAAAGTGCGTGTTTACAAAACTTACATTCGATCAATCATCACCTATGCTGCTCCGGCCTGGTACGCGCTTCTGAGCGAGCCTCTGAGGCAGCGACTGCAGGCCCAGCAAAATATGGCGTTAAGAACCATCGTCGGTGCGGGTCGCTATGTCCGGAATGACGTTATAGCGGCCAACCTGAAAATTGCTACCATCCAGGAGTTTGTGGCCCGGCTGGCGCGCGGACTGTTCGACCGTGCAGACAACGGGCCACACATAAATCTTAACAACTTTGCGCCGCTACACACTCGCCCTCCGGACGGGCGACCCTATCCAAGAGAACTCCTCTCTATATCGATTAGAGAGTCGAGTAACAACCCACAATGCCGCTGATAGGCCAACTTTGACTTCTACCAGATAACCTCTCTTTTTTCGTAGTCTAACCGACTACGAAAAAATCAACCAACTTCGGAAAAATCCGGTTATTACACCTACAACGCCATTAGAAGGCTCCCAGGACCGGTCCATAGTGGTGGACCGCGATGACAACACGGGTAATGGGGGCTTACCCCGAGGCCCGAAACCTGCATGAGCCCTAAGACACATGAAGAAGACAATTAACGTTGCAATTCGTTCGGGAATCAGACCAGCAGTCAATAAGAAGAAGAAAGAAAAATTGTAGGGAAGTGATAGGGAAAAGTAATTACTCTCTCACGGAACGGTTTGAAGATAATTGCTGTTTTATTCCCAAGGAATTCTTCCCTCAAAATAATACGGTCCACATCGAAGAATTAAGGCGTTGGGACCGGGACGACTTCGGAAGACCCGTAATCCCCGCCTGAACCTATTTTCTGAAAAGGAAGAGGTTATCGCCCTTGTGTGTTACTCCGTTGCGGAGATCACATACGTTGTTCCCGAACCCAACGTAGGCGTTATAGGAGGCCGGATCGAGAGAAGCCTCGATTCCTCCCTTCTGTTTCTTAGTTTAACGTTTACGGCACCCTGGTTCCTTTTCAACTATGGAGTTAGAGGCAAATAATTCCTTAGCTTTTCTAGATGTGTTAGTCATCCGAAATCCTAACAACACCATAGGTCATACTGTGTATAGAAAAATACAAACCGATACTTAAATGGTGAATCTCACCATCATCCTTCACAGTTAGTTACCGTGGGCAAATCTTTGTTACAGAGATTACGAGGGATCTGTGAGAGCAAACACCTGGCCGCCGAACTTCAGCATGTCAAGCAGGTTCGGCACGACAACAAGCTTCGGGTCCCGCGCCTACGTCTCTATGCCTCTATGTCTCGTATGCCTGCTGTACAACCATATGTCAGAGGTGTCACAGACAAGATTGGCTACATCTTGAAGCGAGCTTCTATTAGAACATTCTACAAGCCGCCGAAGAAGATTAGTCAGTTCTTACCATCCGTCAAGTGTCACATTCCTCTACAAGATGCAGGAGTGTACAAGCTTAATTGTGATTGTGGTCTCTCATATATAGGGCAAACAAAGAGATCAATTAGAACCCGCGTAAAAGTACACATAGCTGACGTGAAGCATTAACGTTCCAGGAAGTCTGCAGTTTGCGATCATATCCTAGATGGCCCCAACCATTATATCAGATTTGATAGACCACAAATCCTCGCGAAAAAACATCGATTCCTACCAAGGATGATACGTGAGGCTATTGAAATTAAAAAACATCCTAATTTCAATAGAGAAGGAGGCTGGGTACTACCACCTGCTTGGGATCCTATAATTAATAAAATTAAAACTAAACCCAAGCATACCACTGCAAGACTTCAAAACACAGTTAGTTCGTTCTGCGTAGATCGGACCAAAGACAATAGTTAAAAAAGCTGAAGGTACTCCGGGTTAACTTTGACATCGGGACGTCAGTCACCTCAGTCCCCCGTGACCATGGGTGCTGGAAAGCACCCGAAACGTCGGGTATTAAAAATAAAATAAATAAAAACGCAATAAAGTCCGTAAAAGTAGTTTTAATCAATGCCCTGTTGGAAAGTAAAAAAAGTGAATGATAAAAACATTTTTCTACTATGATCTTATACGTATAGTTAATTGGTAAAAATCAAATAATATGTCATTAATGAGGGCATCCACGACTTCTTCCGCTACCAGGACGGCGTCACTTTACAATGAGGTAAAATATTTGACAGCTTTCATAGCGGACACGATAATTTCTTAGGAAAATGTAAACTTTAATGTTTCTTTCCTAAACTTTCTTTCCAAAAAAGAAAATATTCTATAACAACTTCTATTATATAACGTAAAAGTATTCTTTTTATTTATTAAATTAAAATTTAGGCCTCACTTGTCTAAAAATAAGGATCGTAAAGATTATTTGCTATAAAATCTAATATTTGTGGTTGAAAATTATCATATGAAATAAACCGTTAGCCGTTAAATCTTTTGAAGTGTTAATACGAAATGATATTTCTATCTCATAGATTATTATATTTAAATACATAGAATACTTTATTGATTAAAAAAATCTAGGCTTTAAGTAAGGCGACTGTACAGCCCGACAAAAACGTTTAGATGGCGGCGAAACGCGAAACTACATATTTTGTACATAGGAAATCTGGCAATGTGTGGCTTGCCACTGCTCAGGGTTGCCAGAAAGTCACTAACAACACCCTCATTATTATAGCGTCAGCGAATAAGGCCGATGCCTTTCGTCACGGAGGCCCCCGTAATGAAAGGGGCACGAGCCCCGTGTGCCCTTATGGTAAAGACGGTACTGAGTGCAGTTCCTAAAATGTACAGTGCCGGAAAAGTAAACAGTTTTAATGATTTAAAGTAAAGTAAATTTCAAGTAAAACAGCTGTCTGTCAATTGTAGACCGCACATTGATCCAATGCAGCTTTTTAGCAACCTGAGTACAGTCTCCTCTGTCAGTTGTGATTTCCCAAAAAATAACACCATATCGAAGAATCGAACCTACTAAGCCATGATACACTATCAGTAATGTTTCAATATTCACTCTTTTTGATAATTGAAAAAACACGTATGCGGTTTTGCTCACGCGCTTACATATAATGTCTTCTACGTGGGGTTTCCAAGTGAGTTTGTTTCTATAATTATACCTAGAAATTTATTACTGGTAACCTCTTCTGTAAAACAGTTATTGTATGTAACAGAAATAGTTGGATATGCACGACGCTGATGGAAATGCACTATTTTATTTTATTAAAATTTAACTATCATTTTAATGATCAAATTGTTATTGTCAAGCCATTTTATGATTTCGCTTAAACAGTAATTAATTTCGTTTTGGTAATTGTTAGGATTAGTGCACTCAATAATTGCAGTGCTATCATCAGCAAAGAGAACCATTTGTGTTTTATTGCTTTTGGCAGATCATTAATGTACATTAAAAATAATAGCGATCCCAACATACTGCCTGAAGACACGCCATATTTTATATCTCTATATTCAGATGTATATTCTAACTTAGTGATTGAGCATATTCTAGAAATTCCCGTACACTAAGATCTGTTACGTAGGAACGATTCTAAGAGTTTAAGGACATTTCCTCTTATTCCATAGCCATGCAATTTTTTCAGTAAAATTTTATGACTAACAAAATCAAACGCTTCTGTCATGTCGGTATATATAGCACATATTGGATTCTTTCTATCTACGGATGTCATCATATTGGATAATAGATCAAAAAGTTTCATATTTACTGTAGTATTCGTTCGAAACCCTTTTTGTTCAATGCAAAACAACTTATGTTTTTCAAAGTAATTATACACAGCGTTATATATTACTTTCTGGGTAATTTTTAATAATATCGAAATTTTGACAATTGGTCTGTAATTTTAAATACTGTTTTATCATGCCGCTTGGAAACCTGCGTTTGTAGGTAATATAATGACTTTTTAGAGGTAGTTTGGGAATATTCCGTTGGTTATACAGTTATTAATAATGTGCGCTAGTGGCAGGGCAATAACGTCCTTAACATACAGGCTGTCTCAAAACGACCCAACTACTTTATTTGAAAAAATGAATTGAAAGATAAGGAACAAAACTTTACTTTTTAAGCACGGCGTTCTTTAAATAACGGCTATTACGTTGACGGCACTCCTCAAACCGTTTGCGTATACTTTCAAAAACTTATTGAAGAAGTGGTCGAGGAATACTCCCGATTTTTCCTTCAATATTGTTTCTTAAATCTGTCAAATTTCGTGGATTATTCTCGTGGACTACGCTCTTAACATAACCCCACAAGAAAAAATCAGGTGGGGTCAAGTCAGGGCTCCGAGGTGGCCATTCAATATCACCTCTTCGTGAAATCACCTTTTCACGGAACAACTCGTGCAATGCAGCTAAAGAGTTGTTAGTAGTGTGCGATGTGGCCCCATCCTGTTGAAACCATGTCAACCGGTTGTAATGCTCACATTGTTGCAGTTGAGGTCCGAAGAAAAAATTGCGTATCATGTCCACATAGCGTGCAGAAGTTACAGTCACTGCATGTCCTCTGTTATCTTCATAAAAGTACGGCCCAATAATGCAGTTTGCTGACATAACAACCCACACGGTCACTTTGGGCCTATGCAACGGGCTTTTATGTAATTTCTGTGGATTCATTTCTCCCCAAAAATGACAATTTTGACGATTGACGTATCCGCCCAAATGAAAATGTGGCTCATCGCTAAAGATCATGTTGAAATTGTTAAATCTCTTTAACATTAAATTCACAAAATTCAATCTTGTAACGTAATCATTTTCATGAAGAGCTTGCACAATCTGAATTTTATAGGCTTTTAGATGTAAATCAGATCGCATTATGCCTTGAATTGTCGCTCTTGATAATCCCAACTGAGTCTCACGCTTTCTAACGCTGAGTCGAGGTTGTCGGCTTACAGAATCTGCAACTGACATAATGTTTCCAGGCGTTCTTGCTGTCCTTTGACGGCCGTGATGGATTTCGACAATAGTGTTTCCAGTAGTATTGAATGTCTGGATCCAAGCTAAAATTGTTGCATTGCTTGGAGTTACCACAATGTTGCGCAGTCGATAATGTAACCGATACATCCGTCGAACGCGAATGAGTGATTGACTGTTCTCGAAATACACGCGCACGCAAAACGACCGTAGCTCTCCCGTATACGGCATGATGGCAACTAAAAATTTAAGGGACACTCTAGTAAATGACGCCAGCGCCACCACTCCCTCGCGCCTTGTTTGCCACTCGCTCACCCTTGAAATAGTTGGATCGTTTTGAGACATCCTGTATTTAATTACCTTTGTAGACACACCATCGTGACCGACAGTGTGAGTATTTTTAAGTTATTAATTATGTTTATTATGTCGTCATATGTAACAGGCCGCATGAATAATGAATGTGATATAAAAAATTTGAAATTAGTATTACTATGTACTAAACTATTACATTGGTATGTCTGTAAGAATTATGTTGAATTATGTCAATAAAGTAATTATTAAATTCATTAGTAATGTCAATGGGATGCGTAAAACTACCCATGTTATCTCTTTTCAATAATAATATTGATTCTTGAGGAAAATTTCATTTAGTTTTAAATAATGATTTGCCAAGCAACTTTCGACTTATTTTGGAGAGTTTTTACAAAATAATTGTTTTGGGCTTTTTGTGTTAATATTATTATTTTGTTCTAGGGACAAGTTTATTATTTAGAAAGGGATATGTCTATATTCCCAAAGTAAACGTCTTTGTTTTTTGCTGGATATATTTATTCCATTAGATTTTTACATCCATTTAGTAGAGTTTAGTTTTACGCTAAATTACGAGTAAACATTATTTCTTATTTTATTATTAACAAAAACAGCAACATTGTTTTTCAGTTCTTTTTTACCTCATTACTTCGACACGACCATGAAGAGATACTCGTAATCTACATATTTTCCGGGTGCTCTCGTTTTTACCGCATTAATCTTACTTTCATATTCTTGTTGGTATACCTACCGATGACATTACTTAGATTCATGGGTACGGGGCTTCTAGCGAAATGAAATTTGACAAAAGAGGGTTAATAGGGAAGGTTATTAATTTATTTATGCACAGCTAGAGATTACTATATTTACATTATACATACAGTAATACATCGCATAATTACATACACTATACACTACAAATACAACTAAAGTACTCTAATTGAATAAAACTAAATTTACGGATTCTATCGCGTTTAATGAACTACTTTTTTACTTATTTTTAATTCCTCAATTAAATTACTCTTATATAAAGAAAAGTGACCAACCAAAAAACTAAGCAGTCATAAAAAGTGACATAAAAAGGCAGAGGTGTCTCAATCGGCGAGAAAGATCATGGCGACGATCTTTTGGGATACAGAAGATATCATTTAGATTGATTATAAGGAACGTGGTGTCTCTGTGACTAGAGAATACTACGCTTCTTTACTAAATCAATAAAAAAGCTATTAAAGTAAAAAGGCGAGAAGATCCTACAAAAGGCGTGCTGCTTTAGCACAACAATGCGCCCGTACACATAAGCCATGTTGCGACGGCTGCCATTCACCGGTGTGGTTTTGAACAACTGCGCCACCCTAAAGCCCAGACCTTGCCCCAAGCGACTATTATTTGTTTCCAAAAATGAAGTAAGAACTGCGTGGGAAAAATTTGGTGATGATGATGAAGTGAAGTCGGCAATTTCGGCCTATTTTGACGCCCAAGACAAATCTATTTTTTTTGGACGGTATTAAAAATTTATTTGACAGATCTAATAAATGTGTTAGGGTTAAGGGAAAATATACATTGAAAAGTAAAATTAGTTTAATGTTTCATTTCATTATCCTTCCCTGTCATTCCGCGAACTTTTTGACCTCCCCTTGTAGCTCCGCCAACGCAGCGATACAACAGTACTCGTACGACGAGCGCCTTTTATTCTAATGCATTAATATAGCACGATGGCTGGGCATGATGCGTAAATGTGAGCCTTTCATGCTAGGTTTTTTCTAGGAATTCTGATAAACCTTAAACTATTATACATTGTTGGATAGCTAAAAAAACGTAGATATTTTTAAGTACATCTGAAACATACCTGCCATAGATTTCTTTTTAAATATTCCTCAAAGAAAAATACTTTGTACGAATTTATTACTTTTTTAACTATCGATCGTCTACTACAACCCAGATTCTTTATTTACCTAAGATCTTAGAATTTAAAATAATAAAGCGACTTGAGAAAAATAAATCAAGATGCACAAATTACAAAAAAAAATGGTACAATAGACAAAAAAATTGCATTTTTTGTAAAAAACACTTGTACGCGCATTAAAGTATCACGTCATTGGGAGAGGCTGTGATTGGTCGACGTCATCGCGAGCCGGCGCAGTGGCATCACGTCATCTTTCGTCCCCTCTCTCTAATGTCATATATAGCTCACGCAGAGTTCGTCTTGTCAACACGCATGTAAAACTCTTAATTTGTTAATGAACAAAATAAAGTCACATTTATCTAAAAGAAATAAAATATTCATTTCTGCGCATACATAAGTTTTGGTCCTTCATCGCCGATATTGGAAACCAGCAGTTGGAAGAAACATAAAGCGGATTAATAGAGATAACGCAACCGGCAATCGCCTTCGGTCGCAGCACATTGATTTTGGTGAGACGTACCTGCCTGGTTATTTGGGAGGAGCATTTAGATATTGTGTATTATCCGTCGTTACTTTTTAAATTTCAGTGTCCCAGTTATCAAGTCTTATCTGCCAAAATAAGAATACCTATCACGCGTAGCAGATTGCAGTAGCAAAGGCCTCGTCATCATTATTGACCTAACGCCGGAAGTTTGAGAACAGCAACTGTAAGTACTCCTGTTTTTTATAAATTGCCAAAATGCCTAACGGAGACCCAAAGTCAGGTTTATCAAAATCTAGTTCTTTAAGTAGTGATCAAATTAAAGAATTAATCAAAAAAAGGGGAACAGTTAAGGGTAGGTTAACGAATTTTCGAAAATATATTTCCTCTTTTATAGATAAAACATTAACTAATGAACAGCGCGCGGAGTTAAAATTGCGTATGCAAGGTGCATTAAGTCTTTATAAAGATTTTAATGAAATTCAGAATTATTTAGAAATATCTCTTTCGGAAAGTGATTTAGTAAAACAGTTAGAAGAGCGTGAATGTTTTGAAAGTCTTTATTATGGCGTCCTCGCTCAAACGCAATGTATGATAAATAAAGATAATGAGATGAATATTCCTAAATCGGCAAACAATAGCATATTTCAATCGGTTAAATTACCTACAATTTCTTTACCTACCTTCGATGGATCATATGAGCACTGGTTAGAATTCCGCGACACATTTCAATCGTTAGTTCACAATTCTAATGAAATTACTAAAATTCAAAAACTGCATTATTTGAAATCTTCATTAAAAAGCAGCGCCGCATTAGTTATAGACTCACTAGAATTTTCCGAAAGTAATTATACAGTTGCATGGGAACTTCTCCTTAACAGATATAACAATAACAGATTGCTGGTACACAATCACGTAAAATCCTTATTTTCATTACCGCTTGTTACAAGGGAATCACCTGGGTTACTAAGAAAACTTATTGATACAGTGTTAAAAAATATACGCGCATTGAAAATACTCGGTGAGCCCACAGACTCCTGGGATACTCTAATTATTTACATGATTGTATCAAGGTTAGATCTTGCCTCCGAACGAGAGTGGGAAAATGTGAAGTGTACATTTTATAAATCGACAGATGAATCTCAGAATTGTGTTATAACGTTAAATAATTTAATAAAGTTTTTACGAGATAGGGCTGACATGTTAGAAACGCTTTGTGTCACACACGCCAAGTCTGGCATACATTATGAAAATAAAAGACAACACCCTAGTTCCAGCGCTCATAACCACATGCATAAGGTACACTGCAATTTTAGTACAGACAAACCAAAAAATTACACAAAAGATTTATGCATTATGTGCAAAGCTAAACATAAATTGTATTCATGCCAAACATTTCTTGAATATGATTTACAAGATAAAATAAAATTTATACACCAAAAGGGGTTATGTGAGAACTGTTTACGTCCGGGACATGTGGCTAATGAGTGTAGGAACGGGCCTTGTCGAAAGTGTGATAAAAAACATAACACATTAATTCATACTGACAAAACCAGCGAACGACAATCACAAATTCCCACGTCGAAAAATAAGGTTATATCTCCTAACCTTTTAAATAGTTCGGTTGCATCAAGCAACAGCGATAATAGTAATAAAATCATACACAACTCTGCACAGGTGAGCAATTCTCACATAGACGTACTAAGCGCGCAGACGTCTGCATCGCTGCCTATACTACTGTCTACGGCGGTCGTTAAGATAGCCGATAGCTTAGGTAACTATCATAAGGCACGCGCGGTGCTCGATAGTGGCAGCGAACGTTGTTTCATAACACAATCGCTTTGTGACAAACTTAACTTACAATTAATACAGTCCACTCACAAAATAAGAGGTATCGGCGGTAACACAATAACACAATGTTCAAAAACATGCGATATCGAATTAAAGTCTGTTAGCGAGCCTTATATTACGCACGTAAATAAATGTCTTGTTTTACCGCAAATTACGTCTTCCCTACCGGCCGTGAATGTGAATATTGGTCAGTTTCGTATACCAACCGATATACAGTTAGCCGACTCAGAATTTTATCAAACTCGTTCGATTGATTTACTGATTGGTGCAGACATTTTTTGGGATCTATTATGTGAGGGTAGAATTCGCTTATCAAACGGACCTTATTTACAAAATACTAGACTAGGTTGGATAATATCCGGGCCTATTTATTCACAGAAATTAAGAAATAAAAATTATATTCATTGTAATTTCATACAATCATTAGACGCGCAAAATATAAGTATACAGTCTATAGACAAACAGTTACGTATGTTCTGGGAGATTGAAGACTTATCGGTAGGAAAGAGAGGGAGTGATGGATTGAGTGAAGAGGAGCGTTTATGCGAGAAACATTTTAAACAGACGACCACGCGAGACGTTGATGGGAGGTTCTGTGTACGCATCCCTTTCAAATTATCACCAGACTTTATCGGTGAATCTTTTAATCAAGCTAAGCGACGTTTTTTGGCATTAGAAAACCGCTTAAAACACAATCCTAATTTAAATAAAATGTATAAAGCTTTCATACACGAGTATATGAATTTAGGACATATGACTAAAGTGCACACATACGGTAATCCCCATTACTTTATGCCACATCACGGTGTTCTTCGCGAAAATGCAATTTCTACGCGATTGAGAGTTGTATTCGACGCAAGCGCAGCGTCGACTAGCGGTAAATCGTTAAATGATTTACAACTCGTAGGGCCGCCTATACAAGGTGATTTAATTGCTATATTGTTACGCTTCAGAGAAAATAAATATGTTGCATGTGCGGATGTGGAGAAAATGTATAGGCAGGTACATATTGACAAATCCCAGCGTGATTTACAACTTATTATTTGGCGTGACAGTCCTAGTGACCCATTACAAATATACCAGTTAAATACGGTTACGTATGGAACTGCGTCCGCTCCATTTTTAAGTTGCCGATGCTTAAAACAGCTGGCGCAAGATTGTGATAACCCAATAGTGGCTAGGACAATTAGTGAAGACTTCTACGTTGACGATGGCATTATTTTAGCTAATACTAAATCTGAATTATTAGAACTATGTCGAGAGACATCTAAAGTTTTAAAGTCTGGGTGTTTTCATTTGCGTAAGTGGATTTATAACTTTGAACAGGAGGGTTCCGCATATATAAATGAGGAATCTAAAGAATTCTTATTAAATAATTCGACACTAAATAAAACATTAGGTCTTGGTTGGTACAATAAAAGTGATGAATTACATTTTGCATCTAAGATCATCAACAACCCTAAAAATATCACAAAACGAATAATACTGTCTCAGTCCTCTCAAATATTCGATCCACTCGGCCTGTTGGGACCTATGATTTTAACAGCTAAGATTTTGTTACAGAAGCTGTGGTTGCTAAAAGTTGAGTGGGATGAACATTTACAAGATGATATAGCACAGATCTGGAAAAACTTTGTTGATAACTTGTCAATCCTTAAATCATTACGCGTTCCACGTTATGTAATGGGTTCGAACCCCGAGCGCATAGAATTACATATATTTACGGATGCCTCACAAACCGCTTACGGTGCGTGCGCTTATATACGCACTGTCGATGTTAATTCATGTGTTGTCGTTAAGTTGTTATGCTCGAAAGGTAAAGTAGCTCCGCTGAAGCCTATAAGTATACCTAGGTTAGAACTATGCGGCGCATTATTAGGCGCTCGTTTATTTGAAAAAATAATTAATGCTTTACGGTCTAAGTTGGATAATGTTGTATTTTGGACAGACTCAACAATAGTATTGGGTTGGTTACGCATGCCTCCCAACTTACTTAAAACTTTTGTACAAAACAGAACCGCAGAGATCTTGGATTTAACAAAAGATAGGCCGTGGCGTCACGTTAGCGGTAAGGCGAACCCCGCTGACTTAATATCACGGGGTCAAAGTTTAGACTTATTGTGTGTCAACAGTTTATGGTTTCAAGGGCCGCAGTTCTTATATGATTTAAATTTGTGTGATACAAATAATACAATACATTTGAATGATATGCAATTACCTGAGATAAAATCGAATCTAATATGTAGCTCGTTATCTAATAGAATTAATAAAGAATCTGTATTCTCGTTTGAAAGGTTTTCTCAGTTTAATCGTATGCAGCGTTCGTGCGCTTATGTTTTAAGATTTATTTACAATGCGCGTTATAAGAACAACAAGCGCACCGGGCCGCTTACCGTTGATGAATTGAATGAATCTTTGTTACTATTGGCGAAATATTCGCAGCATGAGTCATTTCTAGATGTAAACAAATTGCTTTTAAACAGAAAACCGATTAAAGATAACGGACTATTAAAATTAAATCTCTTTCTAGATAGAAAAAATATTATCAGGGTTGGTGGACGTATTTTAAAATCATTTAATTTTGATTTTAATAAGAAACATCCTATTTTATTGTCTTCTAAACATCACTTTACACATTTATTATTTAAGTATGAACACAAGCGATTAATGCATGCCGGGCCGCAGTTATTACTATATACTGTTAGGGAAATGTGGTGGCCAGTAGGCGGAAGAAATCTTTCGAAAAAGGTAGTACATAGTTGTGTAAAGTGTACGCGTATGCGAGGTCAAACCGTTAAGCCTATTATGGGAAATTTACCTCAGGCTGGGTTAGATCCTGGTTTTCCTTTCTTACGATGTGGCGTAGACTATGCTGGTCCAGTGCTCATACTGAACCGTAAGGGTAAGGGGGCAAAGACTATAAAATCTTTTATATGTTTATTTATATGCTTCACAACGCGCGCTGTTCATTTGGAGCTTGTGAGTGATCTCTCGTCAGATGCTTATTTGTTAGCACTTAAGCGGTTTATTTCACGCAGAGGTAAACCAATAGAAATATATAGTGATAATGGAAGGAATTTTGTTGGTTTAATGCATGATTTTGCTAAATTATTATCTCAAATATCTAAAGACTTAGAAGAATACGCGACATCTCAAAGTATAAAATTTAAAATGGGTCCTCCTTATGCTAGTCATTTTGGTGGTTTATGGGAAGCTGGAATCAAGAGTTGTAAGCAACACTTGCGGCGTGTGATAGGTAACGCGCATTTAACTTTCGAGGAGCTGTGCACAGTCCTGGTTGAGATTGAGGCTGTGATCAACTCCCGTCCTCTCACACCTATGTCCACGGATCCGCACGATTATCACCCACTGAGCCCCTCTCATTTCTTGGTAGGCCGTCCATTAACTTCACCTGTGTCTGTTGACCTGAATACTGTTCCAGAACATCGTCTTACACGTTATCAAAGAGTCGAGCAGATACGCCAGCACTTCTGGAGCAGATGGTCTAAGGAGTATATATCTGAGCTGCAAGTGAGGACCAAGTGGACTGAGCATAAAGGCGATCTACAGGAGAACACTCTCGTACTTATAAAGGATGACAATCAACCACCTTTAAAATGGAGAATGGGAAGAATTATCAAAACGTTCCCTGGAAACGATGGTGTCTCCAGAGTTGCAGACATTAGAACAGTGAATGGTACTGTACGACGGGCATTTCCAAAAATCTGCCCGTTGTTTTCAGAAGAGATGTAATGACTGTTTGTTGAAAACACACGGTGCTTTCAAGGCCGGGAGCATGTACGCGCATTAAAGTATCACGTCATTGGGAGAGGCTGTGATTGGTCGACGTCATCGCGAGCCGGCGCAGTGGCATCACGTCATCTTTCGTCCCCTCTCTCTAATGTCATATATAGCTCACGCAGAGTTCGTCTTGTCAACACGCATGTAAAACTCTTAATTTGTTAATGAACAAAATAAAGTCACATTTATCTAAAAGAAATAAAATATTCATTTCTGCGCATACAACACTTAAATATCTAATATCTTAAAACGGTTAAGTTTGGGGTATGGTGTTTCATAGTTAAAACAGTCGGTAATGATGCAAACTACAACCTACAACCCCCTAAAGGATCTAGGGCGACTTAACCTGTAACCCTGTATAAAGTAGTTTTTATAGAAGTCTTAGTCTTATTTTTGGAAATTGTATAGGGACATAACCACCATAACCACTTCATTAAACAAGGTTTATTCCACTTTTTCCCACCAAATATCCTACTGGTGAGACACGTGAACTCTTTGATGAGCAGTTTCACGTTACGTCTCGTTTCGTTCACGTTTTGAACTATATTCTATACATTTCCTTTGCCAGATTCGTCTTCCGAAAATATCCCATTGAAAAACTAAAATACTTCGAAATAAATGGGTAACTTTGTGTGGTATTTTAATGTCTGGCTTTGCTACGGATACTCACATTTTGAAGTCTAGACGTGATAGAAATGATAGACTTCGAATAACAAAAGCCGCAGTAGAACCAATGTAATCGACGTAGCCTAACGGATCAGTAAGTTGAAGCAACAATGAGTCGGCCATATAGTTTGAAGAACAAAAAATCAATTGGGAAGAAAGGTTCTTGAATAGCAGTTTCGTAATAACAATAATTACCGGAATTCGGTCTGAAGGACATTATTTATATACGATGAACAGTCTTAACGGAGATTAGCCATCTGCTCAGGACATGATTATATTGCCCGAGTGTACGTGCACGCACAGATGCACTCTCTATTTCCCCACTCTCACAGTCCGCTAGGATGCTCCGTTCCGACACGATCGGAGAAAGATCAGGCGCAGGACCAACGGCTTTACGTGCTTTCTGGGGCACGGGGGTAAAGAACCGCCAATTTCCTGACTGCGGTCTGCTACCGAGAATTTAGTGATATCAAAACCCAATAACCAATTTTGGCCTGGCGCAACATACTCAATATAGGTGTATCTTCGAACCAATGACCTCGTGACCACAGATCAGGATCCGCGTTCACGATCACTAGACTTACGAGGCAGTCAAAGCAACGCCGAACTGTTAAGCGAAGTGTTGGACGGCCCCTTCTAGATGGAGTGACAACCTGATAAGAACCACATCATTCAAGCAGGGTTGCCAAGTCGCCAAGGTCGGGATTCGTCTGCATCCTCCCGACATTTTAAATGATCTCCAGACTCCCGACAAAACTCAAAATCTTCATACAAACAGCTTGTCTTCACATCACAACTGCTTTTAAAACTGAGATAGTAATTAGACTGAACTTTGAAGTAAATGGTTTGAATTTTAAATCTACTGAATACTAATAAAGGATCCAAATTGGTGGATTAGGTACTAAAGTACATATGGCAACCTAAAAATTAAGTGTAATACATTTGGCAAACTAAAAATTGAGTGCACTTAAATTATTTATGTGTCAACAATGTTAAGTATTTTTGTAGCCTGTTCATTTAAAAAAGAAACTTTTTATTTACAATTTTTATTTATAACATTTGTTTCTTCCGAAAACAACTCCAAAATCCCGCAATTTTCAAATTTCGTCCAGATATTTTGGTCTTCCGATCTGGCATTCCTAAGTGAAGGTCTATGTTCAGCAGAGAACTTATGAAGGGGTGTAATGAAGATAATAACGATGATGATTAGACTGTCAGATGCTTCTCTACTAGTGAAAAGTAGTGGGGTACAATGCAAAACCCAAACCCCGGTATGAAGATCTTTCGATAAAACAATGAAAAAAATACGAAAAAATCCTATAAGACAATGAATAAAATACGAAATAATCCGATGAGACAATGAAAAAAATACGAAAAAATCCAATAAGACAATAAAAGAAGTACGAAAAAATCCGATTATACAATGAAAAAATCCGATAAGACAATGAAAAAATATGAAAAAAATCCATAATGAAAATAATAAACAAACTCCAATTCTCCTTCATTATCTGCCTGTAAAATTCCACCGCTGGACATATGTCTCTCCCGTTGTACGCAGGATTCGCCTTAATCATTACGCTTGGCAGGATTTTTTGGTTGGTTGATTACAGTACACAGTTTCGCAAGTTTGACGTTGCTCCCCGTCGCCAGTCTGGTTATTACACGCCAAATGTAAACGCGGTAGTTATACCGCCATCTAACAGTAGTAATAAAGTCTTTCTTACATATCCTAAAGCTGCCTCTTGCGTCACCTAAAGGACAAAATGTAGTGATGGATTCAAAGGCACGTATTCAGAGACAGTCAAAAAGTAAAAGATAACAATTGTTAATTTTGAGTTTAAGCTAAAAACTGTATTTTTTACTAGCCTAATAGTTTTATTTGGCATTTTGGTTTTTATAATAAAAGAATGATAAACAAAGTATTAGTCCACCTGATGGTAAAAAACTACTGACTTGCAGTCAGTACCTTTTGCAGCCGCACGACAAATTACAGAAACATGAACACATTCCCAACCATAGACTGCTGCGTATTAACAACACATCCAAATCCGAAAGTGAAAAATGCATGATTTTTTAGAAATTTTGAACTGGAGTTTTTTAACTTCTGATTCAAGTGGCTTTCAAAATAATAGACAAGCAAATGAAAATGTTATTATTTTGAGTACATGTGTAGTCCGCTAACACATACTTTGTCCAGTCCAAGGTATATAGCCTTTTACTTATTATATACTTATATATTATGCAAACATACCTTTATATACCTCTTGTGTAGTGAGCTTACATAAATATATACATTATTACACCGTGCAAGTAGGGACGGTGTAAGAATATACTGTTGCGCGCCTAAGTTGACGTCATATACCCGGCACTCGCGCCATCTAGTGTCGGGGACGAGAGCGAGGGGAGCTTTCCAGAAAATGACATCACTAATTTTTCAACCGACAGCGCCATCTAGTATCGAAACGAAGAACTAAGCTTCTAGAAGCCCGACACTCGAACTTTCGACGCCTCGTCGATTGGCACGCGTATTTACTTGAATATTCTGGATGTTTCGGTGATAATGTGTATTTAAAGACGCTGCAAGATGCGATCGAGGAAGTATTGAATTTGGCGAGACAAGCTAAGAAATAAAGCGAATCAGTGTGGTTAATTATTAGTGTTCTAAGTTTTAAGTAGTTTAAAGTTAATTAAAGAGTTTATTTTGGTAATTCAATCGGCAGTTTTTACTGTCACGAACCTCAAGCTCGTAACAGTACTATCTACCTCATACTATCGCCCCATGCGTGACACAAGAGGCGACAAAGGGAAACTTAAACAGAAGATGGGCAGCTGCAGCATTCCTCATAACAATTCGAAATAAATTAAAAACTGCGGACAACCCGCCTGTCATACGGAGTTAACTATGGCAAAATCTGATAGCAAAGTATGAGGCACTAGCCTATGTTCACCAGTTGACTTTTATATGCACTAATAGAATATACGGATAACATTAATATCATACACAAAGCTCAAAAACCTTATTAAACTAAGTTTGTATAAAAAGCGTTATTATATTATAATATTAAGGAATTTGTGGACTTTTATACGTGGTAGAGCCACACTGTAACTATTATGGTTGTATCATGAATGGGTCGGCTCGGCCGGGGAAGGACCACGCTCTCACAGAATATCAGCGTAAAATAGCAGTTTAATGCTGCTGTATTTCGTATGGTGAGTGTAGAGAACCGGAGACCCGTTTTACTGGAATCTAGGCATTCCATCTTAGACCTCAAGGGTGACAATGCATCTGCATTTTGATTCTTAAATGAGATTAAATGTACCATCAAGTGGACTGTGTGCTCGTTA
Organism: Parnassius smintheus behrii; assembly: GCA_036936625.1. NCBI lineage: Eukaryota > Metazoa > Arthropoda > Insecta > Lepidoptera > Papilionidae > Parnassius > Parnassius smintheus. The sequence continues at coordinate 18,551,823 of JAUPFT010000004.1, read as the reverse complement.
GTCACTCTTATCCTAAAAAAATGATAATGTTACGAGCTTGAGGTTCGTGACAATAAAAATTGCCGATAAAATTACCTAAATTAACACTTTAATTTACTTTACACAAATTAAAACTTAAAACACTAATAATTAAACACGCTAATTCACTTTATTCCGCTCCGAAGCTTCGCTTGTCTCGCCCAAATCCAATACTGCCCCGATCGCATCTTGCAGCGCCTATATATACAAATTAGCAATGAAGCATCCGGAATATTCAAGTAAATGCTCGCAAAGCGACGAGTGTTCGAGTGTAGATTTTCTAGAAACTTAGTTCTTCGGATGGCGCTGTCGGTTGAAAGATTTGTGATGTCATTTTCTGCAAAGCTCCCCTCGCTCTCGTTCCTGACACTAGATGGCGCTAGTGTATGACGTTGACTTATTCACGCAACAATAATAACCCCTGGGGAGGGTGATCGCTACCAAGCTATATCTAATTTGTTTTATGATGTTAATAGTAACATACATGATTTTAAGCTCTTATTATTTTAAATAGACCCGCTGAGTTTCTTCCTGATTCTTCCCAGGACAGAGGGTTTTTTTCGCAAATCAGTGGTAAATGAAAAAATGTGGCTTTCAATAAGTAATATTTATAATCCATATTGAATAAAAAAGTTTCTGTTTCTGATTTTCCTACGTTCGAGTTCAGATGCACGACGTGCATCTGATCCCCTTTTTATTTAAATATTTAAAATTAATAAAAAAATACGGAGAAGAAAGTACGCTACATACCAAATAAAATAAGAATCCATTGTCTTGCCTAACGAAATGATTTTTCCTTTTGATAGTAACTAAATGCCGGTATAGTATCCTGTGCGGTGGAGAACGGAAGTACTTAACGAGCGACGACTATTAAAATACGAGCCGCATAGAAATTTTCAAAATTTGTCATATAAAGAAAAATTTTACTACTAATTATAAGTCGTTTTAAATTTGTTCTGTTATTTAAAAAATTGCTACTTACCGTTACTTTGAAATCTATGCTGCTTCACATTTAAAAAAAAAAACATCAACTCCTTGATGAGAATCTCGACTGAAGACGTTGTGCAGAGAAGTCATTATTAAAAACATATTGCAACTTCAGTAACCTATTTACAAAAATTAAGTTATAGCTTTCATACGTCCTCAGATAGGCATAGGCCTTCCTTCGTTTCTGAGAGAATTATTTAATTATAAACCAATATAATTAGATAATGACACACTCATGAGGCCTTACAAATGAGGTCAATTACGATCATCTTATCTAGTGCCGTCACTGAGATCGTATAATCACCTTCGGAGTCCACCATCATCAGGTAGGTAAGATCATCACAGGCACTTTGGTATTTAAATGCGTCCAAAAACGATGGTTCTACCTAGTGGCATTACTGAAATCCTTTACCCAGATATTGAGTCCGCCATCAGGAATGTGAGATTATAACAGTTACCTGGGTCTTTATGCTTTATGAGCCCTTTCAAATGAGTCCAAACACAGTGGTTATATATAGTACCGTCACTGATATCGAAGTAAGAAATAAGGAAGGCGAAATCATCATAGTCATTTAGGTATTTATGAAGTACCTTTCAAATTAGTACAAACACAATGATTCTATGATGTGACGTCACTGAGATCTTAAACCCACCTTTGGAGTCCACCATCAGCTAGGTGATATCATCGCAGTTATCTAGGTCTTTATGAACCTTTTTGAAAATGAGTTGAAAAAAACACAATGATTCTACGTAGCATCACTAAGATCCTTTACCCATCTTCTGAGTCATTCATAAGGAAGATGAAATCATCACATTCACCTTAGTCTTCATCCTCCGTCAAACGAAATTCTTTAAATATATAAAATAATGAAAAATCTAAATAGCATAGAAATAATGTAAGTAGGTACTTACCAGTAATTAAAACGAACTAAAGCCAGCGGATTACGGTGCGCCCAGAAAACTCCGTGGAGTGCCATCAGTCAAAAATTTCAACTTAAGATTTCATACTCACGATCAGTTTTTGGATGTACGTCAGTTCGACTAAGCTCAACGACTACATAGCCCCACTTCGGACTGTGTAGTCGTTGACTGAGCTATTTCAACTGACAGAACGCCCGAAAAATTCCGTGCGTTGTCGTCAGTTGAAAATTTCAACTTAAGATTCCACACTCACAGTCAGTTTTTGGATGTACCTACGTCAGTTCAACTGATTATTTTTACCGACCGTGTGTGGGGACCATTACGGTAAGTAAATGTTGTAACCCAAATAGTTACATATACTTCTATCCTTGTCTAAATACCAAAACGTAGATGCGTTGTCACCCTTGAGGGCAGGATGGAGTGATGCTCTGGTTCTCATAAATTACCACACAGCAACATTACGCCGCTATTTTACGCTTGTATTAAAAGCCTGGTTATAAGTGAATACTTTAAACTCACTATCCTTGATTAAGGATTAAAATTTTCTATTTACGATAAGTCGTTACCTTTTTGGATTAAGTAAGACGGAATGCTTTAAAGAGGATCTCCGGTTCCCGTCACCTCTAATACAAAACACAGCAGCACTTTTTTACTACGCTGCTCAGCAAAAAGAACGACTCGATGAGTATATTCGCATTAAACAGTCAAAATATTTGTTTTAATAAATTAACATATTGTAAGCGACAGTAGCATAATGGCAGGGCGCGAACCGCGAACTCAAATAGGTCGTGGGTTCGAATCCGTCATTTGACTACTAGCGTGAACCACTCGTAACACAAGCAATTTAAGCTTACCACGAGTGGTAGGAGCCGTGGTAGCTCAGATGGTTAGCGCTCGCTGTAGTACGCGAGCAAGCCGGTTTCGATCCCCGCCGGCACCAATGAAGTTGTTAATTGCAATTTTAAGTGCTGATTTACCACGTACTCGGTGGTGAAGGAAAACATCGTGAGGAAACCTGCTGCATGTCAGAGAAATAAGGAAAAAAATATTTCGAAGACGTGTGAAGTTCGCCAACACGCACTGGGGCAGCGCGGCGGACAATTCCTTGCCCCAAAACCTTCTCAGAAAAGAGCGGAGGCCTGTGCCCAGCAGTGGGACGTATATAGGCTGTAACTTTACTTTTTTACTTTTACGAGTGGTTAAGGGGAATATTAATAATTTTTATAGCATTGTTAATATTTTTTTATAAAACAAATAGCATAGCTTACAGATAGATACCACTAAGAAGTAATACTTATGCTTAGTAAAAACACTTTTATTACTTCCACATAAAAATAATATCGAGGGTTACCGTTACCATTACAGCTTATGAAAGTCCACTACTGACCTCTACTGGCCTCCCCATAGATTGCCTCATAGGGGGGATATTTGCCATAGTTGCCACGCTTGACAAGCGTGTTGGCAATCATAGTTTTATTTTTATTTTTAGTCGTTATTAAGAAAACGCTACTGCCCATCCTCCGCCTCAGTTTCCCTCTGTCCCCTCTTACGACACCCACGGGATGATATGGGGTAGTTGATATTCTCACCCCACACTACACTATATTGAGGGTAAAAGTAAGTAAGTATTGCCTTTTTTCTGGGGATCTGAAATCTAGTCTTCTTTTACCATTTGTATATGCATTTTGTATACATCGCGTTTTTTTTATTGCAGGAAATTGTTCAGATTGCGGAAAAAAATTTATCTAATCGATCGGAGCTAGGTCTGGCAAGTACTTATCCACTGGGATGATGTTTGGTTTCTAACTGCAGGTCTTATAATGTTTAAACGGCTAATTGAGCAGTGTAAGGTTTTGCGCTATCATGGTGCAATAATAGCGAAGATCGAGAGGTGAGAAGTTGCTGTATTTTTTGTTATAGAATAAGGGGTAACAAACGAGCTCACAGTAACTGACGTTAAATAGATGCTGTGGCCCATGGACATCTAAATCTACCTTCAATTAAGAATCGATATGCAGATGCGTTGTCACCCCCAAAGACGAAAATGGAATGCCTCGTTTCCAGTAAAAAATGCCTCCGGTTCTCTACACTCACCATACGAAACATAGCAGCTTTGAGCAGTTATTTTACTCAGGTATTATGTGAGAGCGTGCTCCTTCCCCGATCGAGGCGACCCATTCGTTCTACAATCACAATATAACTGCAGCATGGCTCTACCATGTATAACATTATTCTAAACACACCAAGTACACAATTACGTCGTCCAAAATCGCTAAACGGTGATGCCCTTAATAATCGCAGATGACGTAGGTCAATTGATCATAGTTGCTTCCCGAAGTAGATTTAGGGTTGCCAAATGGGCGGGATTCGTCTAGATTCTCCCGATATTTTAAATGATCTCCAGACCAGAAAACTCAAAATCTCCGGACAAATAGTTTCTCTTCACATCACAGCTGCTTGTTGATTGTCGTCTGCTATGGGAATACCCGGGTAATGGGGGCCTCGGGGAGTCCCCCATTACTCGGGTATTCCTCGCAACCCATAACTATGGGCCGGTCTTGGGAGCCGTACAAGTACGACATTGTAAGTAGTCTTCGTTGGCGTATTGCGCGCCACCAGGTAGTGTGCGGAGTCCTGCGGACAAGGAGTCGACGCAGGGCCAATCTTGCCGACAGGTATGCGCACCATGCAGCACTCCGGGCCTCCAGTGGTTCTTCCTGGCTCTAGGTGAAGGCCTGGTGATCCCTAGGCAGAAGTTGGCGTATCTCGCGCCTCTGGGAAGGGATCTGCCGAAGGGTCAGCAACCTCAAGGTCCCGCGGAGAAGCTTTTCGACGCGGAGCCGAAGTCACCAGCAGGCGCGCGCTTATGCAGCGCGGCGGGCCTTCGGAGTTCGCTTCCCAGCGTGTAGGTGAAACGCAGCGTTGGGTGATCTTCATCCCGGGTGGGGTCAGGGGCGTCCTCAAGGCTCCACCAAGCCGAGTTGGCCCCACAGCGCGCGCACCCACTGTACCTCTCCCACCCGGGCGGGAGTCGACGACCGGATGACGTGATCGCTCGTTGGCGCGGTCCGGACGAGACTCTCATACAGCTGCTTTTGATTTAATGAAAGCTGAGATAGTAATTAGACTGTACTTTGAAGTAAATTGTTTGGATTTTAAATTTACTGAATAAAGGATTCAAATTGGTGGACTCAGTAAAGTCCAATGCTAATTGGACTTTACTGAGCACGTACTTTACTTGGCCTAAAAATTAAATGTACTTAAAGTAGTTATGTGTCAACAATGTTAAGTTCTTTTGTAGCCTATTCATTTAAAAAATAAGGTTTTTATTTTACATTTGTATTTGTTTTTCCCGACAACAACTACAACATCCCGTTTTCAAATTTTGTCCTGATATTTTAGTCTTCCGATTTGGCATTCCTAATTATTCACTTTTGCGTTTCCGAAATAATAAATTCTCCGATCGCCGACGCACGCTTTTATATTCAAGAGAAATGTATAACATTCTAGGCCAATCCGAGTTAAACATTCACCTTCATTCCATAGGAAATTTCTAGAACTATTGTGTGCGTATACAACATATGTTGCGTCTTGCTTAGTTACATTTACCCTTAATTTCGGGAATATTCTCGTGCAACGTGATTGCAACACGTAATTGGCTATCGTAACAATATTTTATGTCATCGATAGTATGGGTATAACAACTGCAGAAACCGGGCAAGTGGTTTCCTTTTGCAACATAGACGGAACTAACGTGTTAGAGCTAAACAGCAGAACCTGAGCGAGTCCGTTGACTCCAGAGGCAGCTGTAAAATAGACTCGGGTAGACGAGACAACTGTTCTACCTTGACTACTTTACAAAATCCGTATCAAGGCGAATTACATATCACGGTCAAGCTATTTTAATTCGAAAGAAGATACTTCACAGTCACTTTGATTTCTAGTAAGTGATAACAACAGAATTTAACGGCGTTTTAAAATTGAGTAGGGTTTGAGTATCTGGGCATGAAAGCATAAAATAATTTTCACATAATAACTTCAGAAGTCGGTGCTAATTTACTTTTTATTAAAATTATGTTTTTTTTTTACTTTTTTGAGTGAATTAAGGAATATCACAAACTGAATAGTCGTCTATACAGTTTCAATATAAACTTATTTCCCATTGTTTCAACTTATACCCATAAGAGTGGAATCGTTTTTTGAAAATTAGTTTTGACCAACCCAGAAGTGTAACCGACCTAAGAATCATTAAGATCCGATCACAATTAGAATTAAAAATCTCCCGTTCACCAGTGAACTAAAGTTATTTACCACAAAGTCATCATTGAAAAGTTGCGTTTTGAGTAAAAGTTGTCCGGTTTTAAATAAAGAATCAATGTAGATTGTACACTAAATTATGCCTAAGTGTCTTTAATTTATTGCACATTTATTTTATTATAATTTTAATAATATCCATAGTTAAGATTATCTATTTCTAATCTAATTAATGCTAAACTAATATTTCTAAAATAATCACTATTTAAAAAAAATTATAACTTATTCAAAAGTGCCGCCGCCCAGGTAGCACAAAAAGTCCAAGCCCTCATTGGCAGTGATAGTGAATCTCGTACAATATTGGGATAGAGTTGGGGATAAATGATTAAAAAAGATAATCAAAATCATGTTTTATTTATAGACTTTTTTTATTCAAAGTTACACACATGCACTTTCATTCTGCGCACATTTATTTTAAATAAGTGCAGTTAGATGCGGGATTCAAACCCGATATTAAATTGTTGTCTATTCATTGTTGTAATTTAGACGACTAGCTTTATATTAGTAACAAGTTTAGTTTAAATATTGAGTAACAAAAATATAATGACATTTTATTGAGGTTTTAAGCAATTTGTTCTAAAAAAGCTGATCAAATTTCGACACTAAACATAGAAAGAGATTTAAGCGGTATTAATCAATAGCATGGCGCAATAGAGACTGTAATTCTATGACAGCAACTCCGTGAGGTGAACAAAAAAAATAAACAATAAAAAACGTAGTTATTTACATAGGAATCAGAATCTTACGAATTAAAAAAAAATGACACAATGATATCTAAAATTAAAGTGCGATTCACACCAGACGGAACGCACAAAATACATAAATGATTACTTATAAAATAACGTTAACTATACTAAGTTCACAACTCTCAAACACGTACCCCATACAGAGTACAGATAACCATTGTACTGGAATCATACATAGTAACTTACATCAATCTATTAACATGAAATATAAAAGTGAATTTGTCAATGGCGTACCAGACCTAAGCAGAGGGTTACCAAATCATTTCTTTAAATACCTGTTTATATTTTCATTTTGTATAAAAATTATGTACAGGCATTTTATTCAAAATAGGTTTGAAAACTGAATTGAATTAGAAAGCAATTTCAGGAGCCTAATTTATTATTAAAAACAAATTAGTAACGTATTTCAGCGCTCGACGCTACCTACATTTGTTAGATATCTTTGATTCTTAGCACGCAATATTAGGGAATACGAACGAATATCATAAATCATCTCTTAACTTTTTTTCAGGCGAGTTTTCACTTTTCACATATTAAGGGTAATTTTAGAATTAAATACCTATTTATAATTTTATTATTTATTGGCCCTGACTTGGAAGAATTACAACACACATACGTAGGTAGTACTATTGAGCACGGGGTTCTTGTCAATCAATCGTGCATTTTACAAAGAATATTCTGCCGCGCACAACCACATTTTGCAATTTACTGTCGCCAACAAACCGATACGACTATAGGATCTTCAAGAAAAAAGGGTACTCCTTTCTTAAAGGCCGGCAATGCACATGCCTTTTGCAATGCAATGCAATTCCTTTAGTGTTGCAGATATTCATTCTTCACGAACGATTACGCGAGTCGTATGCTCGTTCGCTTTCTCTTCTATAAAAATAATTCTGAGAGCGTTATGAAGAAAATGGTCCACTGTGCTGCTCCAGTGGAATTCTATCTAATACTATATATACATTTGGTACTGTAACTAATACTATGAAATTTACGGCAAATGCACAACTCTTGAGCTTGCACGGTACCAGTAATAACTGCATACAATTACAATAATAGGTACAGTTAAAATACTAAATGCGCAGCGTCATTACGTTCGTGTATTAGAATGAGACTACACAATACGTTTGCGGCACGTTGCGATGACAAACCAGTGACTAAGAGTCGTTCTACAATATATTGCGACAAGCCACACGGAGTTTTGCGACGTCGCAAAACGAGACGACCCATGGGCAATGGGCAAGGGGCCCAGAGACTGGAGAAGGGTTGCGCAAACGTTTGTCAACAGGGTCCGTACGTTACGATGTCGTAGTACAAGGCGTTTGCAGTGTATCACAAGTGTGTACGTGTAGTGTCGAAATCTGAGCGGTGAACGCATCAACAACGTCCGTGTGGTTTCCTTCTTAAGTTAATCATTTAAATCTTTCCAATAAACACTTTCCTTGAGGTAAATCTATGCTCTTCAGTAAACTCATGAAGGGATGTAATGATTATGCTGCTGATGATGATGATGATGGTGGTAGTGATGGTGGTGATGATGATGATGATTATTATTATTATGTATATCAGCGTTATTATAGTCTGTTCTTAATAACTAACTCATAACTAAAATCACATACATTAACACATCTGCCCTCCGCCAAAGGTGATTCGTACATTACAATGAGCATGTAAGGTATTACATTAATTATTATTAGTTATGTCATTACATCGATTATTAATCGAAAGAGTTTATAGATATATAGAATGGACAGGTATTCGAGATCTCGCTAACACTAAAGACACCAGAAACGAATAAGCAAGGCAAAATTGTGTCTGAACTATTTATTTTCAATGTGGGATCAAAAGTATTGAAAAATATAAACATGTAAAACTAAGTTTTAGAACAGATCATTCAACTAAACAAGTGCCATTATTTCATTGACTATATGATTTTTAAGTAAACTGTATGAGTTAAGGTAATTTAGAAATATCTAATCTAACCTCAATAAACCTTTGAATATATTTTAGGTAAAATAAAAAGTAAAAAACTTACTCGTGGAAAAGAAGCAGAAACAACGAAAAAAAAAATTATATAGTTATGTATTCTACAGGACAGAACACCGAGAACTAAATCCATTCTTTATACCTATGAAAAATCGATTATTAGACGAATATGTAGATTGCATTCGATTAATAATCGATACATCACGCATTTAACGGCCTAGTAATCAAGTGCCCACTCGTTCTCCTGCAAAAAGGCATCCACCACCTCCTTCATTGTGAAATTGGGGATAAGCTGGTCTGCTGTTAACTTTACTCGTGTAACTGGATCAAAATGGCCGACCCGCTGAAACAATTAAATCGTAATCAATGTTATGAGATAGACTTATACGTTGTAGAGGAACTTTGCAACTCTATTAGGTCTGTGTCTGGGAAAGGACCGAGCTCACACAGAATATCAATGTATTGTAGTTGTAGGAGCATAATGCTGTTGTTTCGTATGGCAAATGTAGGGGTAGAGAACCGGAGACCATTTTTACTGGAAACGAAGCATTGTATCTTAATTCTCAGGGATGATAACGCATCTACATTTGGATTCTTAATCGAGGATAGATGTATATGATGTAGACCGCAGCATCCCCTTACCATTAGGTGGACTGTATGCTTGCTTGTCACCCTTATTCTATAAAAAATACGAAAAACAAAACTAATAAAACCATTAAAGCAAAGTCATCTGAGAGTCAACCCATCAGTCATTCTGATTCTTAATTAAGAATAATTGTAGGATTTTTATCTTCTACTACGCGTCCATTTCAAGTTTGCTGTCGTCAACCGTTATGATATCACAGCTGACGGTACCGTAGACAAAAACAGTTATCATATTAGAGATAAATATGATGACTATTTTTTGTCGAATTGAGCAAAACTAAGTAAGAAGTTTGTTATCCTGCAAACAGAAATTGTGAGCAAAAAAGTAGATAAAATGCATATTATAAAATAATTTATTTAGTAAAGTGAAATAACAGTGAATAGGAACGTGTCCGGAGCAAATATAACATAACATATAACATAAACACTCACGCCTGTCACCCAGAGGGGTAGGCAGAGACTACAGACTTCCATTTGGCACGATCCTGACACACCTCTCTTGCCTCCTTCACATCCATACATCTACGCATACATGCTCGTCGGTTAAGGGCACTCCTAATTTGGTCCGTTTTCAATAAATCGCCAATTTGGTCGATAAATTTTCGCCTAGGACGTCCCTTTCCGACTCTGTCATTCACTTCTGCACCATAAATTTTCTTTGTCACTCTTTCCTCATTCATTCCTTCCACATGACCAAACCACCGAAGCATTCCTTTCTTAATCCTGGTCACCGCATCATCTTGTAAACCACACTCTTCTCTTATTACACAATTTCTTACCCTGTCATTCAGATTCAGCCCTAACATACTCCTTAACGACCGCATTTCTACTGCGTTTATTCTACTCTCGTGCCTCTTCTGCCACACCCAACTTTCACTACCATACGTTAAAGTGACCAACCAACACAGCATTGTGAATTGCCGTACGTGCCTTTTTTGACACATTTTGACTCTTCACAATAGAGTGCAAGGCCCCATTTACTCCATTTCCCGCGTTCACTCGTCGTTCCATATCCTTATCATATCTCCCATCCCTGCTAAATACGCAGCCCAAATATACAAACTCATCTACTTGCTCGATCAACTCCCCTTCTATTCTTATTTTACAAATCGTTTTACCTTCTTCTCTTTCAAAAACCTTCGTCTTACTTGCGTTCACTTTCGTACCCCTTTCTTTTAATGATCCGTTCATTAATGTAAACATCATTTGCAACTCGGCCGCCGACGACGCAAGAATAACTTGATCATCGGCGTACAAAAGGCATTTGACGGTTAACTCACCCATTCTTAATCCGCATTTTTCAACTTTAAATTTTGCAAACAACGGTCCATAAATAGGTTGAACAGCCACGGGGAAGCCACACAGCTCTGTCTGACACCTTTATGGATGTCAAACCAGTCCGAGTAGACCCCGTTGTTCCTAACACAAGCACTAGTCCCTATAAAGAGACTCCAATGCCTGTATCAAGCCAGATTAAATATTTTCAATTTTATTTTACATTTAAAATATATCAATTGTAAAACATTACGAAGGCGCTGCTATCGGTCGGAGTCGGAGTGGGGGAGCGCAGTGGGAGGTAACGGCATTCTTGGAATGAACAAGCAGTAATGTGATACGATAGCTATGAGACTCTATGATGGTATAAAACGCTATTAAAATAAAAAAGGATATCTGACTTTTATAGTCACTAACTAGATCTTTCCTTAGAACGAATTATTAAATTACACTGCAGTTCGGCGTTACAATATTCAAGAAGGTAAAGGTCCCCTCTCATTCGACCACTTCGCATCCATTAATTGAGATAAATTTTGAATTGCGGGGGTCTGATCGATTCTCACAAAAATTTGTTGAGACAGAGAGAAGCTACTTTCGCACACATTCATGTGAACTTGTGAAATATAACACTTAATAAACGTGTTTTTGAAGTTGTTGTTAAAGAATTTATACATCATTACAGCCATTCACACGTCTACTGCTGAACATAGCCTACCCCCAAAGAAAGCACGGTCTTGAGCCACCTGCATCCATCGACTTCCTGCATGTCTCACCAGGTCGTCACTCCATCTAGTGGGGCAACAAGCTACACTTCGCATATCGGTACGAAGCTGCCACTCGAGAACCTTTTTTCCCCATCGATTATCGGTTCTTCGAGCTATGTGGCCGGCCCATTGCCACTTTAGTTTACTAATCGGTTGGGCTATGTCGAATACTCTGGTTCTACTGCGGATATCCTCATCCCTAAGTTTATTACGCAGAGAAACTCCGAGCATAGCCCTCTCCATAGCTCGCAAAGCGACTACGGCGAATACGGCCAACAGTAAAGGACTACGTCTCAGATTCATAGGTCATCACTGTCAACGCGCACTGGTTGTACAATCTAGTTTTGAGATTTTGAGATTTTGAGGTACGCCTGGCGAGAAGATATGTCGCTATATCTCGAACGGTGCCCAGCCGAGTTGAATCCGTCGATTGACCTCTCGGTCGAAGTTGCACTTACCTAGTAGGACTACTTGGCCCAGGTATATACTCGTCAACAGCTTCGAGCTTAGTGCTCCCAACAACCACCGACATAGGTGTGATATAGACATTAAACATGACTTTCGTTTTATCCATAACCACATATGCAAGACTAAGTAACAGATTAAACTCTTCGGTCTTCTGTACAATTTGCCGAAGGGAATGTATGAGGTCTACGGTAATACAGCCTTTTCGGAAACCGGCTTGTTCGGGAGGCTGGAAGTCGTCGAGTCTTTGTGCGAGACGACTTCTTTGTCGTAATGACTCTCGAAAACAGCACATAGACGCGACTCAGGAGGTAAATCGGTGTGTAGTTCTTTAAGAGATCGTTGTCGCTTTTCTTGAAGAACAAGACCACCGCACTTCTGCTCAACGCCTCCGGAATAGTGCCACCATTGAATACGGAATTGAAGAGGTTCTGAAGGACTTCAAGTATCGGTTTTCCACCCGCTCTTAGAAGTTCCGCTGTAATTCTATCCTCATATGAGGACTTGCTGTTTTTAAGATGCTGGAGAGCCATTCTAAACTCGCTCAGACCGACGTCCGGGCTATCATCGGAATAGTGTCGGATAAGACTTGCTCATGCATCGTTACTCACACTTGCGTGTGGCTCCAACGATGACGTGCACAGCTGCCCATAAAACCTTTCAATCTCACTCAAAATATCAGGTGTCCCGAAAACGATGCTGCCACAATCTGTCTTCAGCTTCGACAGTTGGCTCTTTCTGGCAGACAGATTTATGGCAAAGACTTTGGAGCCCTGGTTCTGCTCAATCGCTTCTTCTATACGAGCAGTATTAAAATTGCGTAAATTCTTCCGTGACGGGTCTTAGAACTTAGCTCCTACCACATGGACAGTTTCCACAAGCTTGTCGTTTATATCGTTCACTTCATTGCAGTTTTCTAGGCACTGAAAACGATTTTTAACTCTAGCTGAAAGTTTTCGGGGCTTTGGATTAGATCACGAGGGGGACGGAGAGTTTGACTTCATAAGACGTGACCTCTCCAACTTTAAGTTTAGGTTCAGTAACCATTCATTCGGTGATCGCTGCCAGTTTTCACCCTTGCGATCACTGAGATATCACTAAACGGTTGTCGTCTGGTCGTCATAATGAAGTCAATCTCGTTTTTTGTCGAACCGTCGTGGCTCGACCAGGTCCACTTTCTGCGCGGCCGCTTTTGGAAGAAAAAATTCATCATAAAGAGTACCGCTTTTTCCTTAAAGTCGGCCAGCGGCTGGCCCCTTGGGTTTCGTTGCCCTATTCCGAATTTCCCTTCTTTCAGCTCACCGTTCTCTCTTGTACCTAATTTTGCGTTGAAGTCTCCCATTAACACCGTACAATGTGTTTTGTAGGAATGCATGACCCTAGAGGTATCCTCATACATTTCCTCCACCTTGTCAACGGGATGTGCCGAGGTTGGTGCATAAACCAGTATGACCTTCAGCGAATACCGTTTGGGGATACTGAGTATCAGTTACGCGACCCTCGTCGACACACTCTCAATCTAGAAGAGACTTGTGAACGATAAATCCGACACCTCCTTGTGACAGATGGTCGCTCTCCCGGTGATAGAACAAGTTGCCGAATTCGAGGATTACCGTGTCCTCCCCCTCCCTTCGGACCTCGGATAATCCTACTATATGCCAGCGCAACTTGTCTACCTCTCCTTCCAGCTCCAGTATTTTCTCGTCAGTCCTCTGGGTGCGTGCGTTATACGTTGCCAGGTCGAGTCGTCGTAGGTGGCAACCGAACCTCCACCGGAGATTCCCTGCCCCGCTGTTACCATGGTGGCCACCGTAGCCAGGAATAGCGAGACCACCGGGGACTGGGGGTCGTTTATTTGTATCGTTGCTATGGTATATTGCCACAGTTGCCACGCTGATATCCGGCATCGCGTTCATACGCCAGCCTGTCAAGCGTAACGATAAAGGCATCTACGACTATTTCCGCCACCAGGGCGGCGCCACTTAGAAATTAGGTGAAATAACAGCTTTCATAACGTGGGTGGTTAATTTGTTCGAAAAATGTAGCAGAATACCAGCTTAATACTGCTGGGTTTCGTATGGTGAGTGTAGAGATTCGGAGACCCTTTTTTACTGGAAACGAGGCATTCCATCTTAGTCGTCAAGGGTGATAACGCATCTGCGTTTTGAATCTTAATCGAGGATAAATGTAGACGTCCATGGGCCACAGCATCCACTTACCATCAGCTGGACTGTGTGCTCGTTCGAAACCCTTATTCTATAAAAAAAGTTAAGGATTCTTTACAAAATATTACTTATATTTTATATTAATTAACGAAAAATTTTAGGGTTTAAAATGGCGCAAAAATGAAAGATAAACCACTGAGGCATTATTTTGTGTATTTACACACTATAGAAATCGGTTAACTTTTATTTCAAACTCAATTTCTCAATTAAAGTGACCTTGTTAAACAAATAACTTCACCCCACTCCCAACAAAATATTAGCCCACATTAAGGGAAATCCTCTTTAGAATATTTTTTTTTATTTTTTTTAAACGTTACCCCTACACTAGGATTTTCTCTTGTATCGTGGGGGCAGTTTACAAACATAAATTGCACAAGGACAAACATCCAGACCCTGAACAATTACTTGTAGGCCGTACAAATACTTGTTCCGTGCGGGATTCGAACCCGCGACTCCCAGCGCAGCCACTCATTGCTAAGCCACTACGCCACGGAGTCGTCTTTAGAATAATAGAAGTCCATTTGCAGTACTTGAATTAGGGGTGAATAAAAGAGAAAGAATAGGTTATAGTGGCAGTCGTTTAAACACTGCCAATGTAATAATAATAACATGATTATTTTTTCCATTTTTTGCAAACCTGTAAAGCATGAAAAAATATGCATGTAATGAATGCGTGCGTAAGTAATGAATATATCATACAATGATTTGTTTCATTTGAATTTCATATAAGTCGAGTTTTGGTATAACGCCAAATTTCATCAAGTTAAAATTTACAGTCTATATACGTTTCACTGCTGGGCACAGACTTCCTCTCATTTCTTAGGACAAGGAAGTGTCCGCCGCGCTGCCCCAATGCTTGTCGGCGCACTTCACATGCCTTCGAAATACTTTTTTTTATTTTATTTCTCAGACATGCAGGTTTCCTCACGATGTTTTCCTTCGCCGGCGAGTACGTGGTAAATCAGCACTTAAAATTGCAATTAACCATTTCATATGTGCCGACGGGAATCGAACCCGGGTTGGCCGCGTACTGTGACTTTACAGCTAGAACTAACCACCTGAGCTATACCACGGCTCAAGAGGGTTCTAAAATTTTAAAATCGGTCCCCTTACATCATTGTCACACACAAAACTATTATATTTGATAAAGTATACTTCACAATGTTATTAGCTACGCGTGAATGCGTTGCTAATTAACTTTGAATGAAATGTTAGCCAATTAGTTTTAAAGGTTTTGCGTAAATCAACACCTGCCTAATTCTATTAACTTGTTAATCTATTTGCCATTGAAAGTTTTACATTTGATTTCAGTTGAATGAAAGATTTTTTTTAGTTTATATATGAAATATATTCAAATAATATAATATATTTATAGATTTTAGTATAATTTGTTTAGTTAGTTGAATTTGTTTACCATCTAAGGTTTTACTGCACGTAATAATCCAGGACTGTGGCAGTTTTATGTCACTTTGCTAGACTATCTAGTATTAACATCTTCAAAATAAAACTTAATTATATTCATTCATTTTTTTATTATTCTATAAAAAAATGAACGGGTGACAAACGAGCACACAGTCCACCTGGTGGTAAGTAGATGCTATGGCCCATAGAATGGAATCAAAATGCAGATGCATTGTCGCCCCTGAGGACTAAGATAAAATGCCTCGATTCCAGTAAAACTGGTCTCCGGTTCTCTACACTCGCCATACGAAACACAGCAGCATTAAACTGCTATTTTATGTTGGTATTCTGTGAGAGCGTGGTCCTTCTCCGGTCGAGCCGACCCATTCTTGCTACAACCATAATATTATATCTGCAGCGTGACTCTGCCACGTATAATTATATACATACATTTGAATAAAACTAAATTTACGGATTTTATCGCGTTTATTTCACTACTTTTACTTATTTTTAATTCCCGACGTTTCGGGTGCTTTACAGCAACCATGGTCACGGGGGGGGACTGAGATGTTTGACGTCCCAATGCCATAGTTAGTCCGGCTACCTTCACTTTTTGAATATTAATTTTTGGTCCCCACCATTACATTCGATTTGATAAACCACAAATTCTCGCAAAAGAACATCGATTCCTACCAAGGATGATACGCGAGGCTATTGAAATTAAAAAACATCCAAATTTCAATAGAGAAGATGGATGGGTGCTGCCACCTGCTTGGGATCCTATAATTAACAAAATTAAACCCAAACCTAATACCACTAACCAAACACCCAAAAACCCAATACCACTGCAAGACTTCATGATACTATAAGCTCGTTTTGCGTAAATCGGACCAAATTATCATTACCGGAATTAAAAATAAGTAAAAGTAGTGAAATAAACGCGATAAAATCCGTAAATTTAGTTTTATTCAATGTGTAGTGTTCGCGTAAATTTAAGAAATCATTATATACATACATTTTTACAATATAATAAATATTTACATACATTTTTACAAAATAGCTCAAAATCCATTTCACTTTTGAACAGATTACTATTGCAATCGAAAACACACAATAGAGCCGTTATTTTCCCGACTTGCTCTTGCGAAGCCTTGATAGCTCAGGGATTTAGCGCATTTAAATTTTACAGTAAGCAACCCGGGTTCGATCCCCGCCGGCACCAAAAAAATTGTTAACTAATTAAATTGTTAAATGATATTAAGTGCTGATTTACCACGTGCTTGGCGGTGAAAGAAAACATCGTGAGGAAACCTGCACGTCTGATAAATAATATGAAAAAATATTTCGAAGACATGCGGAGTCTACCAACACGCACTAGGGCCACGTGGTGGACATTTCCTTGCCCTAAAACCCTCTCAGAAGACGTATGTAGGCTGTTATAGTTCTTGTAATTCACGAGTGCGATCGACCTTTGGATGTGGTTATATATGTACATGCACAGTGTGACAGTGTGCGTGCCTGGCGGAGCGGTCAGTCGCGAGCGGAAACTCGCTTCGCCAGGCACATCCAAAGATCAACCACACTCTGGAATTACTAGAAATATATTTTGTTTTCCGACTTGGTGATTATAGGTAAATCTAAGGAGTCTTATGTACTATGTATGTAGCTATAGATTTGAGCAATAAATGTTTTCTTTCTTTCTTTCTATAGACTACCAGTAGCTAATGATGATGATGACTATAGTTCATAAAAGATAGCTTGATCTCTGCGAAAGCTGTCAGTAAAAATCACGCCTATGAAGTCCTGAATGTCTTAGTAGTAGAGACAGTACCTGTCAATGTCATACTTTATGGGCATGGCGTCCTAATTAGCCCATAAAGTATGACATTGACAGGTACTGTCTCTACTACTAAGACATTCAGGACTTCATAGGCGTGATTTTTACTGACAGCTGTCGCAGATATCAAGCTATCTTTTATGAACTATAAATACCTGGTAATTTGCAACATATTTTTTAAATATTGAACTAAGCTAATTTTACGGATTTTATCGAATTTATTTTTTACTGCGGTGCTGCGGCTTACGACGCTCCGGAAGTAAATAAATAAATATATAAAAAACATTTATTCCTAAAAATAGAGCTATAGAGCTAAACACGAAAAAAATTAACTGGCAGACCCCAAACTAGGCATATCCCGTACGTTGGGGTTCACGAGTATAGATACCAGTTAAAATTAGCCAAATTCTCCAAAACAACAGAATCATTTCTTTAATTAAGAAGACAGTTATTAACTTCTTGTCCCTTACATTATTATTTGCTCGTATTCATTATACCTTGATAAAATATTGATACAATTTTTGGTGTAAAACGTAAAGATTGTATATGATTAGGTATTATTTATGATTTAATGTTAAGTTTTCAGTGTCATTATAGTTTAGTCTGGTGATATACCTTTATACTATTTGTTTAGATTTCGATGTGGTGCAATTTTTGATGTCGCAAACTAAGTAGACTAAGTATTACCGCAGTAAAACCAGAGTGACCGACATAGCCCAACGGATTAGTAAGCTGAAGTGGCAATGGGCCGGCCATATAGCTCGAAGAACCGATAACCAATGGGGTATAAAGGTTCTCGAGTGGCAGCCTCGTACCGGTAGGCGTAGTGTAGGGCGACCCCCCACTAGATGGAGTGACGACCTGGTAAGATATGCAGGAGGTCGATGGATGCAGGTGGCTCAGGACCGTGCTTTGTGGCATTACTTGGGAGAGGCCTATGTTCAGCAGTGGACTTGTGAAAGGCTGTAATGATGAATGATGATGAGACTAAGTATTTCGTTATAGATACGCTATGCGCAAAAACAGATTTGACAGCTGGAATTGGGATTTTAAATATACGGTTAATGATTAAGTGGCCGAAATTAGGCGACTGAGTTACTTGCCCCTGTCTTTTTAATTTAAGGTCTGCAAAAATCCTCGCAAAAGAACACCGATTCCTATCAAGGATGATTCACAAGGTCATTGAAGTTAAAAAAAAACACAGTAACAAGTAAAATAAAAAAAGTTTCAACTAAACGCTATAAAATCCTTTCATTTGTTTTATCCTATGTGTCGATTTTGCGTAAATATAAGAAATCTTATATTTTACCCAAACGCCAATCTGAAATTAATTTAGAATATTAAATGTAAATTTCAACATACCTCAAGATGTTCCTCAATATCCTTCTTCTCGTATGTTATCCCACTGGGTGTAATGACGGGTTCGTTAAGTATTTCAAAACTGATTTTTCCACATAAATAATCTGGTACATCTCGTTTCTACAAATAGAATAACATATTATAACAGTGGAAGCTCAATTGACGCCATGGAGCAAAGAAGTATCAAACAGCATGAATATTCAAAAAATTCTCACCCTTCGTCTCTCGTCCATTTTGGAAAATAAATTATTCAACTCACTGCTGTAGTTATTCTGAAAATTAAACACGAAAATTTTCAGAATAATCAAATAAACGTGAAAATTGAATCCAATATACATATTTATTATCATACTATCCTATATATTAACAAACAGCACTCATCACTTCTGAATTCTATCCCTATATACGCTTTTGACTAATCTATATATGTCAACATAAAGGCAAAAAAAGTTTAAGTTACAGCCTATATACATCCCACTGCTTGGCACTGACCTCCTCTCAATTCTGAAAGGGTTTTAAGGCAAGGAAATATCCACCGCGCTGCCCCAAAGCATTTTGGCGAACTCCACGTCTTCGAAATTTTTTTTTTCTTATTTCTCGGACATGCAGGTATCCTCAAGATTTTTCTTTCACCGCTGAGCATGCGGTAAATCAACACTTGAAATTGTAATATACAATTTCATTGGTGCCTGCAAAAATTGAACCAGGGTTGCTTGCATACTGTGAAATTTACAGCAAGCACTTGTTACTCATACTGTCCAAATAATTACTTGGTCCATAAAAAAATAACTTCATTATGGGCAAAGATATTTATACTTTAAATACAAAAAACAAATACAAGCTTGTAAGGCCAGATAGTAGAATGTGCTTCGAACATATCAATATTTGTCAATTAATCAAGTTTAAAAATTTCAGTAAGCAGAAACTGGTAAAAGTAATATTATACTTTATTAAGAAATACATGAATGGAATATAATCTCTGGCAATAAGGTGATTGCTACCAGGCTGGTTCTCTTATAATTAATTTAATATTAAATATTTTTTCTTGTTTCTTGGTTTTTGGTTTGGTTGATTTCGCATTTGATTTTCCCAGCGCAGAGTTATTTTTTAACCCAGTGGTAAATTTAATCAATGTTGAATAAAAATATTCTACTCTATTCTTTTTATCCTCATATACGTATATATATAAAATTCTACTGTCCGTGTGTATGTGACTGAACTCCTTCAAAATGGCTGGACCGATTTTGATGAAATCTTGTGTGTGTGGTAGATTCGAGAATGGTTTAGATTCACAATTGGTGAGCTGTTGTCGAGATCCATAAATCACCCGAGCGATGCTTTACCGTGCCGTGCCGGATGGATCAGCTATATTATATTCCACTGTGACTGTGGACATATCTTTCATGTTGCATGTTGCTACATACGATTCTTAATTGAATTAGGACAAGGCGTTAGCGCATTTACTTATGATAGTTTTTTTGTCCCAATAGCTGTAAACAGCTACCAAAGTCATTTTGTAGTCGCCATGGTACGCTGTATAGTGTCCACATCCACTATCCCATGTAGACCCATAGATGTCGTAAGAGCCGATGGAACAGGAGATAGGCAGCAACATCTTTGTAAAACAACTCAAAACAACAAAAAACTGCAGTCGCCCCAACTCATCTCCCAGGCGTTTATAGCAATTATAGAAAGTATGCTACAAGGTAATCTGTGGGGAAGGCAAAGTTCTGCTGTGGAGTTTTGTTAGGCTGTAATGATGATGATGATGATGATGATGATGATGGTAGTAGTGGTGGTTGTGATAGTGGTGGTGAGGATGACTATGGTGATAATCCGTTATGACTTCAAACTATTCATATGTGAAATTAATCATACAAAGACTTACACATTCTTCTTCAACTTTAGCTATTTTTAAGTTAGCCTCCTCTTCATTTGTGTTTTCCATTTTAATTGCTTCTATTCTACGTTGCATATCTTCATTAATTAGCCTGTAAAAATTGTGTAAGTTTCAATATTTAAATTTAACATCATATAGAAAATTTATAACTTATTGTTTCTAGCAAAAAATTTCACACACCTTTTGAATTAAGTGCTCAAAACCGCTTCATCCTAGTGCAAAAATTTCAATAACTTTCTTTAAATAGTAAAAAATATGATCTGTTTTTAAACATTTGTTACTGTTACAACCTATTAAAAGCCCACTTCTGAACAAAGGTCTCTCCCAAAGTTTACCTCATAGGGGGATATTTGCCCTATGCTTCTGTTGCCTCTAATTACACACACAGGTCTAAATGAGGTATACACAGCACTATACGGTAACAATATATTAGGTTTTTTTAAGATAATGTATACATGTAACATAATATACGAATTTTATTCAAGCAATTTATAGAAAAGCATCCCTCTATTTAAAAGATAATCTATGAACAAGTGTAACTTATGCACAGCTCTACAATTATTAAGCCATAATCCAATCAGGGAAGAGCAGGATTACATTTAATCACTGTGATGGCATTGTTAGCTAAAACCTTTGATCTTATATAAAAATGGAATGCAAACCAATCAGTTACAGTGTGTAAATAAACTTACTTACTTACTTACTTATCGTCACGCACAATCCCTAACGGGGTAGCCAGAGAGAACAGATCGCCAAGTGTCACGATCCTTACATACCTCTTTCGCTTCTTTCAGGTTCATTAACTTCTTCATACATGCACGTCTAGGTATCCGAGTACTCTTGACCCTCCCCTCTTCGAGCAATTTGCTCACATGGTCTTCGAAAGTTAGTCTCGGTCTACCTCGACACCTTTTAATATTTACTTTCGCTCTATATATTTTCTTCACCATTCGGTCTTCACTCATTCGTTCAACGTGTCCAAACCATTGGAGTACGCCCCTATCAATTTTTGTGATAAGGTCATCTTTCAATCCTGCCATATTGCGAATCTCTTCGTTTCGCTTTCGGTCGGCTATGGTAACGCCACACATTTTACGAAGAGATCGCATCTCCACTGCATTCAACTTGCTTTTATGCTTCTTCTGGCATACCCAGGTTTCGCTGCCATATAACAAAGTCGGTACCAACACTGCGTTATGTATTGCAAGGCGTGCACTCTTCACCACGCCTTGCCTTTTTATTAATGCATTCAGGGCACCATTGACTTTGTTTCCGGCAGCGACACGCCTATCCACATCTAAATCACATCTTCCATCCCGGCTGAAAGCACTCCCCAAGTATACAATTTCATTTACCTGTTCTAGACATTCCTGATTTACCCATATTTCACATTTCGTTCTCTCTTCGTCCTTTTCAAATGTGTAAATAAAGTTTTCCAAATATTAAATATTGGTCTTAAAATTATAAAACTGAATATTGGTCTTCAAATTATAAAATAAGGTTCTTGTAGATATTGTTTTACCATTACAAACTAATTACTCCAGAACACTCTCAGAAATAAGAGAAAGCCTGTGCCCAGCAGAGGGCCTTTTACTTTTATGTCTTATGAACATATTAAATATATGTGGTAGAGCCATGCTGCCACCACCGATACCACCATGAAATAGCAGCTTAATGTTGCTGTGTTCCATATGGTGAGGGTAGAGAACCGGAGAACCTTTGCACTGGAAATGAGGCATTCCATGTTACAACACATATGGGTCACAACGCATCTACATTCTGATTCTTAATTGAAGATAAATATAGATGTCTAAGCGCCGCAGCATTCACTTACTGTCACATGGACTGTGTGCTCATTTGTCACCCTTTTCTATAAAAAACAAAAAGGTTTTCTAATTAGCAGTGGCCCTAGAATTCCATAATTAATCACCTGTTGAGATATGTCTGTAATTCAATTTCCTGTGATATTCGCTTTTCCTCTTGAACATTCCATCTTTTTTTCCTTGCAATACGGAGCTGTGCAGCAATGTCATCACCAAAATTTAGCTTCTGTTCCTTTGCCAAGTCATTTGCTACAAAAAAATTATGGCCAGCTTAATGAGAATGAAACTGATAATTAAAACTAGTATTTCAAGTATGATCAAATTTTCTTAGATAATTTTAATAACATATTCACTACCAGATAACTAGATATTTTTTATAAGTTTCCCAAGTGTATGTGTAGATACAGGCCAAAAAATCAATTGTCCTTCTAGAGTTCATCATCAACATCATTATCATTACATCCCGTCACAAATTCACCACTAAACATTGGGCTTTCACATCAAATTCCTGCATCTCTTCATTGTCACTATGTAGTGTAGGACAATCCTACACTTTGGTTGTTGGATTCTGGAGATGAAGACCAGCTCATTGCAACCTCAGCTTATTGAGCCATTGAGCTATGTCAGTATGGACTGCCAGAATTTTTTAACATTATAAAAAAATTACAGTAAATCAGATATATTTGGCAAAATTTTAGTAATATTTTTTGACTAGTATTGAGATTCAAATATAGAATGCAACTTAGCAATCAGTTACTGTGCTTACTATGATGTGTGATATTTCAATGTAAATTCATAGAAATGCCACAATGCTATATATAGATTTATCAACCTAATGTTCATAACATTAAACATGCACTGTTATGTCATCTAAGTCTTTGTATTATTTTCTGTTTTTAGCCCACCATTTTGTTGTCCTTTATTGCAGTCCCTAGTAAATTATAATATACCTAACTTTCTTCTAACATTATTATTAATACAATATTTCAATTATTTATCAGGCTTCCTAATGCTTATTATAGGTTTTTTTTCAAAAATGACATGAATTCTGGGAATAAAGATTGATGAGCATATAGAGCAAAATACCTACTATTTTTCTCCATAAACTCACCAATTTTTAATATTGAGTATTATATAATATTAATTTTGCATAACATTATTTACTTAACAGTACAGCTTTTTCCATGTAGTAAAATGCAATCTTTTTACCGTTCTAAATTGATAGATAAAAAAGCTAATATACAGACAATGTGTTGTAATAGTTGACAATGAGTTGGTTACTTTATTTTATTGGGGTTACCGCAGTAGCCACTTACTGAAGAAAAAAAATCACTGCCATTTTTGTACTGTGAGCATTGGCGCTTTCGAGGTAAAGTGCTCTCAGTACTTTAATCACATAACGCCTAGAGATTTAACAGCTTCCACAAATAAAAAGGAAAAGTTTCACAGTATACTGAATTGACATCACTCCTTACAGTAGTCACAGTATATATCGGAACACACCCTATATAAAAAAATTTCATGACCAACTTCATAATACACTCACCGGCACGGAAACTTGGCCAAGCGGTTATCTCGCGATAGCAAAAGCTTTAAGTGTTTCTGATGAATGTTTGTTATGCAAGTATGTCAAAAAATGTTTACCCTCAAGTTCAAGAGGGTAATTCATTATGTTTAAGTGCACCATGACGAATTCTTTAATTTTTAGTTGAATCGGGTCATTTGAGCGACTAAGTTCACATTTTAAATTTGTGTGTTGTGAAAAGTTTACTGTAAGGTTATTCAATTATTGTGATCTTGTGTCTTAATTAAATAACTAAAGGTGCTTTAAAGCCAATAAAAATGCCATTAACACCAGCACAAGTTGCACAAGCAGTAGCATTAATTGACCAAGGGCTGACACAGCGTGAAGTTGCTATTGTGCTTAACGTACCACGGTCCTCAATGCAGTATTCACTGAAACGATACCAGGAGACAGGCCGCTACACCCGCAGGCCAGGCAGTGGGGGCGTAAGGTGCACATCGGCCTGGGACGATCGTTTTATTGTTATGGAGATTTTGAGAAACCGCTACCTGACCGCTGTTGAGATACGCCAGCGGCTCCAAATCGCAAGAGGCGTTAATGTTAGTGAGCGTACGGTGAGAAGACGAATGGAGGAAGTGAATTTAAAAGCTCGTAGACCAGCACGAGGTCCAGAACTTCTCAGACAGCACCGAGTAGCCCGACTTCAGTTCGCAAGAGAACATGTCAATTGGAGCCACGAGCAATGGGCTAGAGTGTTGTTCACAGATGAGTGTCGAATAGCTTTACGTGCTCCAGACGGTCGAGAACGAGTGTGGAGAAAAAGAGGAGAGAGGTTTCTACCCATTACCACCACCCAAACTGTGAGTTTCCATGGAGGCTCAATAATGGTATGGGGAGGTGTAAGTTCCGACGCACGTACAGTTGGTCATCGTCGATAATCGGCTTACAGCTACTCGATACATCGAGGAAGTTCTTCAGGAGCACGTAATGCCTTATTCGGGATTCATTGGACACGACCAATTCCTCCTCATGCACGATAATGCACGCCCGCACGTCGCACATTGTGTAGAGGAATATCTGGAAGAGGTTGGAATACAAAAATTACAGTGGCCAGCTCGTAGCCCGAACTTAAATCCAATTGAGCATGTATGGGGTATGCTCAAAAGAAAGATAAAGTCCAGCTCCAAACCGCCACAAACTCTAAATGAGCTCAGAAATGCAGCGCTGGCCGCTTGGGACAGCATACCGCAAGTTGATGTCAGAAACATCATTCAAAGCATGCCAGATCGAATGCAAGCGGTTATCAGGGCTAGAGGAGGAAACACCCGATATTAAAACTGATAGACAATAAAGAAACAGACTTAATTTTTAACTTTATAGTGTTTTTAAAGTGACAATGGAAAGATGTTAATTTTAGTGAAAACATGTTATCTTGAAAAGAAAAATTTCGGTGAAGTAAACATTAAATTTCTATGTTCTAAAACCATTAGAGACACTTATTGAATGCATCTACCCTTAATTTACTGTTAAAAAAACGTTTCAGTGCAAATAATCAGCAAATTCACGAGTGGCCAAGTTTCCGTGCCGGTGAGTGTATTTAACTAAAAGATACATTTGCATAAATACATTAATGCGGTGCTTCAATGTGTGATACGACTTCATAATAAAGATATCCACAGTAGATGGGTAATTGACATTATGGATTAGTAAGTTAAAGTGGCCATGGGCCCCTTACATAACTTAAAGAACCAACAACCGATGGAGAAGAAAGGTTTTGGGTGACGGCCTTATACTGTTAGCAAAGTATAGGGCGGCCTCCCTAGGTGAAGTTTTTCCTTTTTTATAGAATAAGAGTGACAAATGAGCACACAGTCCATCTGATGGTAAGCAGATGTTGTGGCCCATAGACATCAACATTTATCCTCGATTCAAAATGTTCAAAACAAATCAAAATACAGATGCATCGTCACCTCTAAGGACTAAGATGGAATGCCTTGTTTCCAGTAAAAAGGGTCTCTGGTTCTCTACACTCACCATATGAAACACAGCAGCATTGAGCTGCTATTTTATGCTGGTCCTACCCCAGTCGATCCAATCCATTTCTGAGTGCCAATGAGAAAGATGGTGCAGGACCATGCTTTGTAGCATTTCTTGGAGAAGGCCGGTACTCAGCAGTGGACTTGTAATGGGCTGTAATAACCGAAAAAATTTAAATAATGTCTTTCTTTAAACAGCTTTAGCTTACATATTGTTTCTTTTTTTAATATATGCCTTATCTTGATACATAATTTCTTCTTATTAAATATAAATACAAAATATATGATACTGTCACCAATGAGCAAAGCTTATGAAACACTTACCATTTATGAATAGAAGTCTAAGTTCTTTAATAGGTTACCTATTATTAAAAGTTATTAAATACATTTAAAACTTCACCTCTTTAACTGTAAGTAAACTTCAGTGGTATGTATTTGCAACAGCTATAAGCTCAGGCAAATTAACAGCCTTTTCTGACTTCAGTAGTATGATCTTGGTGATCAATACCTTATTTATAGAGAACATGTGACAGTTACTTTATGCAACCATAAATAAAATAATATTAAATTTCATACTGGACTAGTTATATGGAGAATTAATTCTTTGATGCATTTTTGTATAATGAGGGTGAGAAAGGATCACACAGTCCACCTGATTGTAAGTAGATGGTATGCCTACAGACATCTACATTTATCCGCAATAACGAATCAAAATGCAGATGCATTGTCACCCCCGAAGACTAAGATGGATTAACTCATTTCCAGTAAAAAGGGTCTTTGTTTCTCTACACTCACCATACACAAAGCAGCATTAGGTCACTATTTTATGCTAGTATTCTGTTACAGTGTGGTCCTAACACGGTTGAGCCAACCCATTCATGCTACAACCATAATATAGCTGCAGCATGCCTCTACCACACATAAAATACACTTGTACAATAAAAATTTAAAAGCTTTGGTATTTTAATAGAAAGTGAAGCTACGAATAGAATGTTGCAATTAAATATACTTAACAATTTTTATTATCGACACAAGTTTTTTACATCAAATTACCAATTAATATTACCTAGTGTATTGAATCTGAATTTTTGTACTAAGCTTTTGTTATTCTTTTATCATTCATTAAATAATGATAAAGGTATAAGAATTGATATGTATCAAAATTACCTCGATGTAGATGTTTAATCGCCTCATCATAGTATTCAAGTTCAACCAGTGCTTGTCCGAGAAAAAAATGTCCCTTGACCTGATTATTATCAATGTCCAAAGCGCGACGGCAGTCATTACACGTCGCCTCCCATCGCTTCATCTTCAAATGACACAACGCACGATTTGTGAAATATGTGGCCACAGATGGGTTTTTAATCTGAAACGTTTATGAAAACGGAATTGCACGTTCATAGCACCACAATAGAAATGAGGAAACACTATGTAACACTCACGATAGCCTTTGTGTAACAGTTCATAGCATCTTCAAATCTTCGTAGACTAAACAATCTATTTCCCTGCTCTTTTAATTCTTTGTCGGTCAGGTTGGCAGTTGTATACATATGTTTGCTCATTTTTACTGATGTTCTATTTCTAATTTTTATAAAATTATCACAAGTTCATTCTTTAAAAAGGTTGGGTTTTAATGCACTTACATTTGCGCAAAGAAAATAAGCAGAAAGATCTTTATTTTCTTTCTAGAAATTAGGGTAATATACTGAATCTGAATGATTGTCAGCAAATTGTCAGATGTCAATGTCAGAATCCGATATTTTTCTTAATTTATCTGACTTACGGCTCTGGGTTCTAGCCTTTATGAGCCCATCATTTCTTTCGGGATCTTCATTTTTATTAATTTTTTCTTCACAATATGCTTACGCACCACATCATGAAGGCTAGGGAACCGGAGAACGATCGCCGTAGATAATAGTGTCCCAGAAATATAGACACCATAAGTGAGGCGCTGCGATCATTAAGTTCGGTCAATAAAAGTCATTTTCAGTCTATTTTTCCGATCAGATGCTAAACCACTTGCACATACACGCACAATAAAATATTTCTCCATTTTCATTTGATGTTTCTTTTTGTCAAAAATTCCAAAAATACGGAGCATTAAAACTTTCTCATTAAAAATGAAATGAAAATTTGTACATTATACATATACACATTGCACTAACTTCATCTACTTGTACCACTGACCTCTATATATACAAGTACGCTGGACTGCCTATACACCGTGACATGATGAAGCGATTTGATTTCCGCCATTTTGGCGCTGACAGCGTAAGTGCACGTCCACGGAACTAATGCTAGGGATGAGACAGTGTACCAAATTATATAGATAAAAATTCTATACCTTACCTATACCTAAATAAATAGAATGGACTCTATGGATACATGGACTCTACCCGTAACCTCCATTCTATTTATGTATCATATTAATATAATGCCATTATCATTCATCATCATTAAAACCCTTCACAAATCCACTGCTGAACATAGGCCTCCCCCAAGGAATGCCACAAACCACGGTCCTGAGCTACCTGCATCCATCAACTTCCTGCATGTCTTACCAGATTTTGACTCCATCAAGTGGGTGAACGTCCTACACTTCACCTGCCAGTCCAAGCTGCCACTCGAGAACCTTTTTTCTCCATCGGTATTCGGTTCTTCGAGCTATATGGTCGGTCAATTGCCACTTCAGCTTACTAATCCATTGGGCGATGTCGATCGCCCTGGTTCTGCTGCAGATATCCTCATTCCTAAGTTTGAATCCCTGAGCATCTTATATACTTCATAGCTCGTTGAGCGACTTCGAGCTTCTTTATACGGCCAGCAGCGAAAGACCTCATCTCAGATCTATATATCGTCACTGGCAACACGGATTGGTTGTACAATCTAGTTTTGAGGTATTCCTGACGAGAAGATGTGCTGTAATTTCCCGAACGCTGCCCAGCCGAGTTGATTCCGTCGATTGACCTGTCGGTCGAAGTTGAACTTACCTAGTCTTACTATTTGTCCCAATAAAAATACTCATCAACAAATTCAGCTAAGTGCTCCCAAAAACCACCGGCATAGGTTTGACATGGACATTACACATGACTTTTGTTTTGTCCATGTTCATCTTAAGACCTATCCGTTGGGAGACACTATTGAGGTCATTGAACATAGTGCGTAGGTCCTCCAGCGATTGTGCCATAAGGACTATATTGTTGGCGATTCGAAGGTGAGTGGCGTACACGACATTGACGTTAATACCGTATCATTTCCAGTCCAGTAGGTTGAAAACGTTTTCCAATGCAGCTGTAAAGTATTTCGGGGATATTACGTTACCCTGCCTTACACATCTCTACAGTTGGATTAGTTATGTACTCTGGTTCTGTACTCGGATAGCCATTATAGCCCTTAAGGCCATTCAACTAAAAAAATATTTAGATTAAACTAATTACACAAAATAAAAATAAAAACATAATTTCTAGAATAATTTATTGTCAACCGTTCATTTAGTTTTAGTATTATAAAATACAAATCAGCTGCTACAATAACGCCTATTCTCATTAACTACAGGTCTGTCTATAGACAGTAAAATATTTTCTACTATATAAAAAATTATGTTTGTTCCTACTTTCTACGATGCCATACCGTTCATCAGATTGCGGTAAAACATAGTAAACTTATTGGTTGCACTTGTGCGAAGGTTATACGCACGGTACAATTAACTGACACTAGGTGGCGTGCGTATTATACTGACTATTTATTTGAAAGTTTTAGAAAGTTATATATCATTATATTCAATGATTGTATTATCATTCCTAATTATACAATATAACTGTTCCACATTTTTAACGATATTTCCACAATTACTTCTTCTGCGGCAGCAATGCGCAAGCTAGTAAGATAATATAAAAAATATAAACTTTGAATTACATAATTATCAGTTATTTACAACGTCATTTTCGAAA
The DNA here is from genome assembly GCA_036936625.1 of Parnassius smintheus behrii. Lineage (NCBI taxonomy): Eukaryota > Metazoa > Arthropoda > Insecta > Lepidoptera > Papilionidae > Parnassius > Parnassius smintheus. Next base: position 18,521,646 of record JAUPFT010000004.1, on the reverse strand, counting down.
TTAAAATTAAAATATTAAAAAAATAACTGAAATTATCAATTACCGAGCCTGAATGTATGAATGGAGCCAGAGAAAACGAGCACTTGGAAGCATCAAGTGGTTCAGCCTCACCAAAATCGCGAAAGACAGTCGAGTCGAGTCGAGTCGCCAATCGCCATACCAACACTTCTCTTCCCTTACGACTCCACCTCGACTACAACGGTACAGGGAGAGGAATTTCCTCAAGCCGCAGCTCACTAACACACATCCAACGTGGCTCGACATCACCAGGCAATCTTTCGACACTTGGCAATGGCCCTTGAGTTTGGTAGAAAATGAGGAAGTAAGAAATAAAAAAAAACATTCGAAACAATAATCTAATACTTAATACTTGGTAGTTGGTAGTGCTTGGTACTGTTACTACCAGAAAATATAGTCAGTATACTGCACTTTTTCAAAGTGGTGCAGTTCTCATGTCTAACAAAACAGTCGTCTGTGAAATGTTTGGAACAAATATGATCATTTTGTTTCGGACGCCAATTCACAATATTCATGATTTTAAGCCATAATTTTAGTGTAGGTTCAGTTGGAAACCTGTTAATAAACATTTGATAATCATCTGTTGTTGGTGACTTTGTTTGTTAACAGATATGGGTAGGAAAGAACATCGATAAGTATTGTAGACAGGGAACTCGACAACCCTAATGAATTTTATTGTTTATCAAAACTCAGTAATTTACATCCAAACATGTTGGTATATATGATATTAAGATTAGTAACAAATTTCTAAGTACTTATATTATCAAATAGTTTTAATTTGTTTAATATTTACTTCAAATTCACTTACTTGTGAAATGTTATACCACTTCCCTTTTGTTAACAAGTTTTACAGATTACGCACCCTCTCATTATTAATAAAAATAATTCTTATTATATAAATAATATTATACACAATGAAACAACATAAAATACTTTCGTTTTTTAGTTTGAAAGTTCAAAATACAGACTTATTAAATATGACAATATGAACAAGACAACATACTTTGGCATATTATGTCAACTTTATTTTTTAAGACATCCTTTAGCGGCGCTTCAAATTGGCACAGTCATTTTGTACGGTATAGCCAGTCCAGTCCAGCGTACTTGTATATATAGAGGTCAGTGACTTGTACTCATAAACAGCTAACTTCGCAGTCACTACTCACCGACGTCAGCGCCGCTATATATTCTACAATTTTCAAGGACAGGCGGGCTATGCTTTTGTACGTAGTGATCGTTCTCCTGTTCTCTACCCTTCATGCACCACATTATAAAATTTTTTGGGAGATATTGACAACAGCTCAACCCAGCGGATAGTTCATGACGATAGTCACTCAAGTTCATAAAGTGCGTATGCGATCAAAATATACTTGAGGTTTATATCAGCATCGAATCACTTGTTTTGTCATTTTCTCTAATAGTTTACACGCGCAGGCACTTATTTCACTAAATCGAATCACTTTTACGAATCAGAATACACTTCAAACCAAAATCTAAGCAAAAAAACAGAAGCAACAATCTGCCGACGACCAAGTTCCCACCAAAATCGTCAGAATCAGAGTGATAGTCGTAGACCAAGTAATAATATATATACATATATATATATATATATATATATATATATATATATATATATATATATATATATATATATATATATATATATATATATATATATATATATATATATATATATATATATATATATATATATATATATATATATATATATATATATATATATATATATATATATATCAGAGTCTGAAGAGCTTTGTTCTTTGAGTATTAAACCAAAGGATGCGGCATCGCATGGCATACCCCTCTGTCAAACGTACGAGAGTCCGATTCATACCCATTTAAAACTAGTTGCTCGGCGTCTACAAAAGGACAACGTGATTTTTCATCTGATAATATTACAAATATTATTGTTAAAAGTCGTATTTTCTGAATATTTTCGTAAAATAACAAGTGTTGCCATCATAGTTCATGAAGTGAAAAATAAGCTATTATTAAATAAATATAATATACTACACAAAATAAATATATTAACGAAAATTAATTTCCTATTAAACACATCAGTTTGTGATAAATAATAAATCATTACATTATGATGTGTATTGGATATTGTCACATTTGATTTGATTCAGCTTAATCTCAACACGATTCTGAATATATAATTGTGTGATATAATCGATAACTAGTATTTATCAAAATATTATAGAAAATAAAGGCCAAATAAGTCGAATCAAAACTTGCCACTTCGTAGCATTTTTTTAAATAAACTGGTATCACTAAAGTACGGCAATGTAGTGATGTACGCCACAACTTCAGCTATCGATAAGTTCATTAACCATTCGGGTTTGTCTACCGAACAGGTTTTTATTTTTGTTTAGATATTATAATAAAGTATTACAAAAACCAGTACATTTTTCTATTATTGGTTTGATTTAACTTATTTTCAAGAGATCCTCTTAGGTGGCGGACTTAGATTGCAGCTTGTAGAAATCATTAATCTTGGATACCAAAACGGACGATCACCATTTGCTCCGAACATTTTAATAAATAATGTTACCAAGCTGTGAGTAAAAGAAGGTAGAAATCATTAATCTTGGATACCAAAACGGACGATCACCATTTGCTCCGAACATTTTAATAAATAATGTTACCAAGCTGTGAGTAAAAGAAGGTTAGCCGATACTGCTGTAACAACCTTGAACTTGTGTGAGGTAATTTAGCTGTAATTATATCAATAACGTGGGTGACGAACGCCTTAGAATTGATTTAATTAATGTTAGGGCCACCTTGGTGCCAGAATTGATATCCGTTGCTTCATCCATTCGTGTTAAGCGTCCCGTTGCGTCCCAAAATAATTCAAATCTACCACCCCAAAACATTTTAAATATTTTTTGATAACAGAAGTTCTTCTTGTAGTATTTGCGAAAAGATCGGTCATACTTCTGATAATTGCCGTAATAAAAGTAATTCTAATGTCCTTTCATTCGATAAAAATCGGTCGACGCCTTTACCTACAACTAGTGGTAGTAAATTTTGTTCATTTTGTTCAAAGTCTGGTCACACATTCTGGTTTCGGTACACACATTGGTGCTAACTTACTACATGAAACGGGTCTAAGTGTAGATAATTATTACCCGAAATAGCGCTACCCTAATTTCTTAAACCTCGCGTCATGCATATATACGATCACATATACCTATTTTTGAAACGTTTAATCCTGATTTAATTGATGACTTTGAGATATCATTTCACCTACTACTTGCTCTCCTTAATAAGTACTCTTTCGTCTTTACTCAAGATTACTTACTTACTTACTTACTTACTTATCGTCACGCACAATCCCTAACGGGGTTGCCAGAGAGAACAGATCGCCAAGTGTCACGATCCTTACATACCTCTTTCGCTTCTTTCAGGTTCATTAACTTCTTCATACATGCACGTCTAGGTATCCGAGTACTCTTGACCCTCCCCTCTTCGAGCAATTTGCTCACATGGTCTTCGAAAGTTAGTCTCGGTCTACCTCGACACCTTTTAATATTTACTTTCGCTCTATATATTTTCTTCACCATTCGGTCTTCACTCATTCGTTCAACGTGCCCAAACCATTGGAGTACGCCCCTATCAATTTTTGTGATAAGGTCATCTTTCAATCCTGCCATATTGCGAATGTCTTCGTTTCGCTTTCGGTCGGCTATGGTAACGCCACACATTTTACGAAGAGATCGCATCTCCACTGCATTCAACTTGCTTTTATGCTTCTTCTGGCATACCCAGGTTTCGCTGCCATATAACAAAGTCGGTACCAACACTGCGTTATGTATTGCAAGGCGTGCACTCTTCACCACGCCTTGCCTTTTTACTAATGCATTCAGGGCACCATTGACTTTGTTTCCGGCAGCGACACGCCTATCCACATCTAAATCACATCTTCCATCCCGGCTGAAAGCACTCCCCAAGTATACAATTTCATTTACCTGTTCTAGACATTCCTGATTTACCCATATTTCACATTTCGTTCTCTCTTCGTCCTTTTCAAATACCAGAACCTTAGTTTTATTAGCATTCAAACGGAGACCTTTAATTTCACATTCCTCTTTCATACACGTGACTAATGCCTGCAGTTCTGCTTCTGATAGTGCAATAAGCACTGCATCATCAGCATACAGCAGACAATTAACTTTTATGTCACCCAATTTCACACCCAAACAGCTATCTTTCAGCTTCTGTAAACAGCTGTCGAGATACAGTATGAACAGCCAGGAAGACATGACACAACCCTGTTTTACGCCCGCTTGGACGCTAAACATGGGTGACAGGTCATGCCCTACCCGCACACAGGCTTTACAGTCATAGTAAAGTGACTGCACAGCCCTTAACAATCGACCATCCACACCATAGCCCGGCAACAGTTCCCACATTTTCTTTCTTATAACCTTATCAAATGCTTTCTCCAGATCCACAAAAGCACAGAAAATCCTCTGGTTAACACTCAGAAGCTTCTCCGTGATCATGAGGAGAGAAAACATTTGATCCGTGCATCCTCTTCCAGGTCTAAATCCGCATTGTGCCTCCCATAAGAATCTTTCCGATTTCTCTTGCATCCTGCGTGTCAAAACCTTCGAATAAACTTTACTTGCTAAACTGGTCAAGCTGATCGCCCGATAGCACCCACAGTCAAAATGTGAACCTTTACCTTTATATAAAGGCACAATGACCGCGGATCGCCAATCATCCGGGACATCTCCCGTCCGCCAGCACAAATTGCACAGCAGATGAAAGCTGTCCCAGACGCGAGGCCCACCGTACTTGACCATTTCAGCAGTAACTCTGTCTAGTCCCGCAGCCTTACCACATTTCAAACTTCGAATCGCATGTTCAATTTCTTTCATGCTGATGACCTCAGTGTCATAGAGGTCCGTGTCTGGCGTGCCAGTCACGGCGTCACCCCCGGATCCTTCACTAAGATCATGACACGCATACAATTCTCTATAAAATTCACTCCATCGCTGCATGACGTCCGATTTTTATGAGAGGACGTCATTGGTTCTCGAAAGCACTTTGTTCATTCTTAAAGCTGTCGCACCACTCCGGGACCTTCCAACCTCTTTCCAGAAGAGTTTGGAGTTTTCCCTAAAGTTGTGCGACAACCTCTCGTCCGCTTCTATTCTACACCTTTCACGTACTTCCTCAATCAATGTTTTCGCATGAACTTTCTGCAGCTTATATCTTTCTTTCATCTTCTCTCTCATATGCTCATCGTTACTAGAGGCCAAGTAGTCTAACCATGCTTTTTTCTTCTTTTTTACAGCTTCTTTCACTTCATCATTCCACCATGCATCTCTTCTTTTACTACTACCTCTTTTTGTCGTACCACATACTTCTTCCGCTGCACTTACCATTCCATTCCTAAGGTTCTGCCATGTTCTCTCCACACATTCTTTCCTGCCATCGATGGTGTCAAGCTTTTCGGCTACCCTCGTATGATATTTGTCCCTAGTATCCGCTTCCTGAAGCTTCCAGCTTCGGATGCGACTCAAGATTAGATAAATAGATAGATAAAAGCGTTTATATGTTTTTCCAATCACACACGTAAATTCAGTGATTAAACTAGATATACAAATCACAGTATTATAAAAAAATATGTAAACTTAAGATCTAAATGTACATGTGTGTTGCAGTTCAACAAATGGGTCATAGCTCAGCGGTTAATACTGCTCGGAGAGCAAACACTGATTTGCAGCTATTACCCTCGAGGTGGCGAGATGAAAATGAGCACAACAATACAATCAGAAAGAAAGAAAGAAAGAAAAAAATAATTTTTTTGCACGTTAATATTATTGGTAACGCCAGTTAACAATCTACTTTATCAACATTACATTACATATCGCATTGAGTTCGTCCTAAGTTATATCTACTTTATCAACATGACTAGTGCATATTTTTTGTTTCCTTCCTTCCTTCCCTTTCCTACCACACGCGCTGCCGCCGAGGTGAAAAAGAGGATCTCGGCGCGCGTCATTATACTAAGTGATATTACGCCATCCGCAACGCACGGCCACCCGTCGCGTCTTATGTACATTAACCGCAAACCGCGCAGGACGAACATTGAGTTCTCCTGTTTATGTTTAATATTCACCGCATCAGACATTGTGTCTTTGTAACTCATAAAAGTGTGAGACGCCCCCGTAAGGGCAAAGGTGGTGAGTGTGGGACTTCACGAGACTGTTCCGAGAGTGCGTGTGCGCCGAACCACGTGGCGAGCTTGCTGTATAGCAGACACTCCAGGAGGAACGCGTGGCAGCCCTCATCAGGTCAGTGCGTGCTATCCCACCTATTTATTTTCCCCTTTGCCGTATGCACCAAAATTACAGTCCACTAAATCTTTATCGAAGATACCTTAAGTTGCTGGCGTCTCCAATTATTGTAGTGTAATTTTGTCTGAAAGATGTGTCCTTTCAGCTCTATGATTAATATCTTGGGTTCAATTTAGTAAAAAATTACGGAAAAGACGCAGTCTTGCGTACCCAATTAAGTCTAGTACCTAAATGACTTAGCCAACCATGATGAGTTAGTAAAAGTAAAAAGAAAAAAGAACATGCTATGGTTTATATCTGGCAAACGAAGTGTTTGGGAATACCTTGTTTTTGTTTTGAATTTATTTTTAAACTTGTAGTTGGTGTTAAGATTTCTTATTGGCGGTGGGATATTATTCCAATATTTCGTTGCCATATATCAGAAACTGCCAGTAAATGCCGCTGTTTTATGGCTGTAATATAGGAGTGCTGATCTTGTGGACCTCAATTGTTTTCCAGAATTATGCTTAGCAAACTTTATCTTTGCATACAAGTACTCTGGTTTTTTTAAACTTAATAACACGAAAGACTAGTCCTCCTAAATGTAGCTCTCTACGTGAGTCCATATTGAGCATGGAAGCATTGTTCAGAAAGGGTGTAATGTGATTTCTGGGAGGTACATCAAAACAGAACCGACAACATACATTTTGCACGCGTTGTATTAGTCACTTTGTTTTGCTGAAAATCCGGGGTCCGTAAACAACATCCCCGTAGTTGAGCCTAGGCAAAACCAATGACTCGCAAAGAGTAATGCGTGATGGTACAAAAAGTTGGTCACGGATTTGGTATAAAACCTTTAGGCGATAAAAACAGTTTTTTTTACCATATTAAGGACATGATTTTTAAAACTTGAGATTAGTGTCGAAGGTAATGCCAGGGTTTTAGCTTCATCCACGCGCATTATATGTTTACCATGAATCTTAAGGTCTAGGTCACCACAAATTCTATTTATTTGCGTCTTTGTGCCTAGTCTCGCGTTAACACTGACTAATTAGAAATGCGTCAAATAAACCCGATAAATACATAGAACGATAGGCACTACTCTTCTTACACTTCTCACCCGACGATCGAACTGTGTATCCCCCGAGTTACTTAATTTAGTAAATTTTTATACCACATACATTAATTACGATGCATTGCAATGTCATGTGCAACAAAGGATGACCGAGGCGTCAGCTAAAGACAAACTCTAGTTTGACAAAGAACGGGCTAAGGTACATAACTTACATTGGGGAATCTTCGTTTTAAGGGTATATAGTACGTCAGCTCAAATTCTAATCCCCCCCCCCCACTTCACCGCGCGTCGTATGCTATGTACCGATATGTTTGTAATCACTAATACTGTAAGTAGATAGGTCGTAAGTTACTTATTTCATTAGGTTTATCATATTTGCCTATTTCTTAACGCCAACCCAGTTGCTTCTTATTTTTATTACGGTTATTTCCCATTTTAATTTTACGTCGTCCTGTTACGTAATATGTATTCTTATAGTAAGCGACACAGCTTTCCCTTTCGAAAACCTAAGCAAGAGTGATGGAGATTGATCGCGGCAGGAAACCAGCTTCAAGACGCCGGTAGTTAAGGTAATTTCTTATTACAGTGAAAATAATGGTAATTTAAAAAAAAAAAAAACATAAGCCCTGCCTTATAGTTAGTTCAGTTAGTACGCAAAGTTTCATGATCTAATTTAAAGTATTTTATGAATACCAGCGGTTTATTGTTCAGTTTGGAGGTAACTTTGGATTTTTTTTCTATCGAGAAAATTTTACGGAATCGTGTTTTCGTCTAACATAGTACTTAACATTAATCCTCAACTTTACCACATATTTATTTCAAAATTAATGTTGCAATGTTTTTGGCATAACGGAGGATCTTGCTACGCCATTTGAGGTAGTGTTTTTATTATTTCCCCTTAATAAAAAACTAACCCCAGAAACCAGACTTTGTTGGACCACAGGTTTAGCGTGCCCTACGATATTCATAAAGTACTCTATAAAGACCGATACCTCTTGAAGAAAGTTGTCAGTCACCATGGTCAGCCCCGTAAATTCCCGCATGACCAGTTACGACGTGCCCCACAACCAGGTGCAGTCTTAACCAACAGGCTTCCGTGTCGCCTACAGACACAGAGGAGCATCAAGGAGCATCCGGCATTGTTAATAAGCTGGTAACAGCACCAGCACCAACCCAACCTGCGTCAAACCTAGCTAGTGCTAGTTTAGGGTTTCGTCAGTAATCGTCGATTAGAGACATAGGAAAATATGGATTCCATCCCAGTGAGAACCTTTCATGTTATATTCTTACTTAACATTCTTACATAAATTACTACGTAGCACATTACAAAAAAAAGATGTTATTGACGTGTTGAGTCGTACAATGACCAAATATAATGTAAAAGATGAAAAATGACCAATTTTATAGCTGTTGTCATGTAGAATGAGCAGTAACATTATTAACCTAACTAAACAATTTTACTTCATTCACATTCAAAAGCCGTGGAGGTAAATATAAACATGAAGTAACCTTTAAAAATAAAACAGCCGTGGAGGCGACAATTTATACTCTAATGTTATATATAACGTCGTAACTACTATAAACTACTATAATTGTTGCGCAGATGGATGCTTCATGAGCAAACAAAATGATTCAAATATATAATTTTTAAGTTACCGAATGTTAATGAAAGGTGATATTAATTTATTTTTCTGTTGTTAGTCAGTTACTTATAGCAAAAAGGATTAAGTAAAGTAACAAATTAACTACAGAAGTAATACCTATTTTATTTTATTTTATTTTATTTTATTCAAATACTTTATTACAAAACTTAGTCGAAAACTTCACTATCCAAGTATCTACTTACATTAAAAAAATAAAATACTGAAATTAAATCTTTGTTTACAAGATTTTTAACTAAGCATACATAATAAGATCACATTTCATTTAAAAATCGTATTTCGGTTTTATTTGTTGTTTACACTACCTACTCATTTCTTCCAAGCCAAGCATTCGCGATGAATGGCGTCACAGAATCCACATAATAGCGAAAATATGGTCGGTCGATCATAGTTACAATAAGTACCTTACCTAAGAAGCGGAGACCTTCCTCCGGGTGCTGGCATAATCTGCTATGCAGACGACACTCTGGTCACTGCCCGGGGGAGACCTATGAGGCAGCCGTTCGTATTGCCACTATGTCTGTGGCACAGGTTGTTATGAGAATCAGGATGTTGGGACTGGAAGTGGCGTTAAGCAAGTCCCAGACCATTTGTTTTCACAGGCCTCGAAAAGTACCGCCACAGGAATCCCACATCATTGTCAGTGATGTCCGGATTCAGGTTGGGTCCAACATGAGGTACCTTGGACTCATCCTTACTTTACTTTTTTTTTTAAACGTTACCCCTACACTAGGATTTTCTCCTGTATCGCGGGGGCAGTTTACAAACATAAATTGCACAAGGACAAACATCCAGACCCGGAACAATTATTTGTAGGCTATACAAAATACTTGTTCCGTGCGGGATTCGAACCCGCAACTCCCAGCGCAGCCACTCATTGCTAAGCCACTACGCCACGGAGTCGTCAAATATCGTAATAATCCTGGATAGCTGTATTGGAGCTTCCGCGAGTACTTTAGGTGCTTGGCCCCGGATAATGGAAGCGACAGCTGCCTTAAAGCGGCTGCTACTCAATGTCGAAGGGCCCGATTCGAATTGCCGCCGCATCTATTTGGGGGTGGTTCGCTCCCTGGCTTTATGGGGCCCCTATATGGATTGGGGCTCTGACGGAAAGAACTATCGCCTTCCTGAGAAGGCCCCAGAGGGCGATTGGCCGTCGGAGTCGTACGAAGATACCAGACGATCTCCCTTGAGGCAGCATGCGTTTTGGCGGCGTCCCCACCCTGGGATATAGAGGCGGAGTTCCTTGCACCTATGTACGATTGGTGCTCGGAACTCCGACACCGAGGGTACCGCACCTCTCCCAGAGAGTGGCAATTACGAAAGCTCTACACTCGGCAACTTGTGCTTGAAAGATGGAAGGAGCGTCTAGCCCACCCAAAGGCAGGATGCAGGACTGTCGAGGCTATTCGTCCGGTCCTGTTAGACTGGACAAACAGGCGGCACGGGTCACTGGTCTTCCGGCTGGTGCAGGTGCTTTCCGACCATGGGTGCCACCACTGTGGTAGCGACGAAGACACGGCGCAGCATACCCTTGAGGATTGCTCGGCTTGAACTGAGTTGCGTCGGGACCTCGTGGCTGTTGTGGGAAACGACCTCTCGCTCCCAGCTTTTATTAAAGCTATGGTTGGATGCGAGAGGACGTGGAGTGCTAGAGTAACCTTCTGCAAACAAGTAATGTCACAGAAGGAATCTGCAGAGAGGGAGAGAGAAAAGACGGCAACTATCCTAATCCGCAGCCGGAGAGCTGGAGCTCTCCGGCTGCTGGAGCTGGAGCCGGAGAGCGCCGGAGAAGAGTATATCAGGCTCTCTTCCACCCCCCATAACTGAGGCTTAGGGGGCGGACACGGAGGTTATACATCGCCTCTTATGTAGGGCCTCGAGGTGGCGCGTACGGTGTGATTGTACGCCTTTACAAGAAGAAGTCATCGAGTCGAGTGATCCTGTAAGACCGAGTCAAGTCGGGACTGCGGTAGTGTGCGAAAGCGTTCCCGTAGCCATGACTAATGGCGCCTACGTGACCGACGGGTATCCATGAGGTTTTCTCCACGTAAAAAAAGGTACCTTACCTAAGTAAATTACTTTCGCAATGTTTTTTTAAAATCTTTAATGACAGCCCTTAGTAACCGAAAAGACGTAATGTAGGAAGGGGAAAAGGATGTAAAATAATACGGACACTCGCACTCAGTGATAACGTTTTATTTTGTTTGTGTGTGCGATTTATCTAATTAATGATAAATATGTAGGCTATTAAAACATCGGTAAGCAGTTAACATCAAAGGAGTGCAACTTATGTACGTAGTATTATTATTTATTTTTAACGATCACGTCATGCCAGTTCCAATTACTGTTGATGGTGAAATTCTCGAAGTTATGCAGGAATATACCTACCTCGTGCTTTACCCTACTTTCACCTACTTTACCACGTGCTCGGCGGTGAAGGAAAACATCGCGAGAAAACCTGCATGTCTGAGGAATAAGAAAAAAAATATTTCGAAGACATGTGAAATTCGCCAACATGCATTGGGGTAGCGCGGCGGACAATTCTTTGCCCTGAAACCCTCTCAGAAATGAGTGGAGGCCTGTGCCCAGCAGTGGGACGTATATAGGTTGTAACTTTACTTTTTTATACCTACCTCGGGCAGATATTGTAACTAGATAAAAATAACTTCGAGAAGGAAGCCGATCGGAGGATTCAGTAAGGCTGGGCAGCACTTAGAAAGCTCCGTCGGGTTTTTCTCGTCGCCCATACTGTCTTCAACCAACGCGTTCTGCCCGTACTCACTTATGGTGCCGAAAAGTGAACACTGACGATAAGGATGCTCCAAATGCTCAAAGCCGCTCAGCGAGTAATGGAAATAGCTATGCTCGGAGTTTCTCTGGTAGACAAAATTACCATGTATCGTGATACCATATATTATGATGCTGAGTGCTCGTTTTTCCTGGCCCGTATATTTGGAGGCCGTGGAGGACGGTGCGCATCGCCTGAGAAGAGAAGGGGAAGGAGTAGTCCTCTCCCGAGGAGGCACCGCCATGGGGCTTCCGGCGCTGGAGGGGCCGCAGATGTGTGCGAAAACGCTCCCGTGGCCCTGCCAATATGCGACGAAGGTGGAACAACAAGGGGTTTTAGTCGATGCGAGTCCGACATAACCCGTCTTTGCCCCCCTTGCAAGGCGCGTATGCGTAGGCATTTCCCCATGTAAAAAAGTGCATGCGTAAAACAACGTAGTATAATATGTAGAGTAAACGTAGTCAATATAGTAATCCTTGACTTCTTACATCCTTAAATAAACGTAAAATATTAAATTAATGTACTAAAGTTTGGTTTTACCTTGATATTATCCAAAAGTTACTTTTCTATTATCAAAAAAATTCTCTAGTGGTCCAGAGGTCCTGATGCAAACATAGTTCTGGAATAAAGATTCTGCCACACTAATCAAATGGATTTCGCATGTCGTCTGAATATTTTTACATCTCAATTTATCACAGTACAGTATGTTTTCTTTAGTTACGGTTACATTCTATTTAAGTTCACTGCTGAACATAGGCCTCCCCCATAGATGCCTATCAGGGGTATATTTGCCTTAGTCGCCACGCTTGGCAATTGGGATGGACACTGCAGTTTATTTTTAATCGTTATTAGAAAAACGCTGCTGCCAATCTCCTAATTTGTTTCCCTTTATCGCCTATTATGACACCCACGAGTTGATATTTCCCTTTATCGCCTATTATGACACCCACGAGTTGATATTTCCCTTTATCGCCTATTATGACACCCACGAGTTGATATTTCCCTTTATCGCCTATTATGACACCCACGAGTTAATATAAGGTAGTAGATATTCTCGCAGCGCCACTACTCAGTAAACCGCCGAACAATTTCATTGGTGATAATGAAAGACATTCAAAAATATATTAAGCTCGTATCTATTGATAAATAAAAATTAAGAAACGCCCACAGAAATCTAAATAACAAGGCACTAGAAATGCCTTCTACTGTCTTTTATTATCTGGACGCGTGTCGCCAGGTCGTAGCTATCACACATAGACAAACAATAAATACACAATTACGCCTACAAATATCTCCAGCATTCATGCGACATTGCCTTATTATTTAGATTTCTGTGAGAACGCCTAACTCTGGAGAAAATAAAACATAAGAGGTAACTGAATTTTTCATCGTTTATGTAAACATCCAAAATATTAAAAATGAACAAAATACAGCACTTTCAAAGGCAGCACAATTGAAAAGCATTCAACTTAATATCCATCGTAGCGTAAAAGTATTTAGTAGTAAGATGTTAAATTTATTTTTTAAGGAATCATAATAAGAAAATTATTCATTAATCTATAAAGGCGACTGATAATATGCAATCTTAGACACCGGATATAAGCTGGACAAGTCTTTACTCCATAGACTATAGCGTTTGTTATCTTGTTGATGTGAAGTGTTGATGTCGTTACGTAAATTAATGTTGACCTTGGTTGACCTGAAGTATTAAAATAATAATGATAAAGGTCATAAGGCTCTTAACGATTTATTATTAAAAACAGATTAAAATAAAAATTCATTGTTTGAAAATGAAAGCTTTTGAAGTTGTAGAGTCATGCTGCCGTTATAGTTGTCGCACGACCGGGATGGATCACGCTCTCACAGAATACTAGCGTAAAATAACAGCTTTATACTGCTGTTTAGTATGGTGAGTGTAGAGAACCGGAGACTATTTTACTGGAAACGAGGCTTTTCATCTTAGTCCTCAGAGGTGATAACGCAACTGCATTTTGATTCTTAATCGAGGTTAGATGTAGATGGTAGATGTCTAAGGCCACAGCATCGAGTCTAGACTGTGTGCTCGTTTGTCACCCACTTACCATCTGAAGAACTGTTAGATTATTTGTTACTCTTGCATTAAAATTTAAAAATGTAGTTATCACTGTAATAAAAATTCAATATAATGTTTATAGAAGAATATTGAAGAAAAAGCTGTAAATAGTTGTTTTTCATATTATCAGGACTAAGTACTACCAGAGCCAGTAATCTATAAGTCCCCGATAGTAATTTTGAACAAGTCTTCGTACTTGTGGGTGTTTAGTAGAAGATTTTATAACAAGCTAAGACGACATGGGACAGTGGATATTCTTAAACCGCTACTGCACGATCGGACCTTGTGTTCACATCTCTCTTCTAGAGCGCTTAGTTTTGTTTCTTGAATAGTTTCATTGGACAGTGACGAACAGAACTATAGTTAATAGCGGTCACTTACTTCATTGGAACTTTGACATTAGCGGGATCTTTAATAAGAGGCTTAGAGAGCGGAATAATTATACTTTGATCCATCAAAGGGCACGGGAAATATAAGTGGCCCGTTGACTGTTTACACTTAATTCCTTTGTCGTCCTGCAAATATGAATTAACGTTTCACAAAAACCGTATAAGAATATTTTTTTATTATTTATAATTTTATACTTGGTAGAGCCATACTGCAGTTATATAAGTAGTTTAGTTGTAGCACGAATGGGTCGGCTCGACCGGGGAAGGACAACGCTCTCACAGAATACCAGCGTAAAATAGTAACTTAATGCTGCTGTGTTTCGTATGGTGAGTGTGGAGAACCGGAGACCCTTTTTACAGGAAACGAGACATTCCATCTTAGTCCTCACGGGTGACAACGCATATGCGTTTTGATTTGTAATCGAGGATAGATGTAGATGTCTATGGGCCACAGCAACCACTTACCATCAGGTGGACTGTGTGCTCGTTTGTCACCCTATCCTATAAAAAAAGAAAGCACAAAGAGAAAAGAGCGTAATGGAAATCTCTGATTTATTCCAGGCCTATAGAGGAGTTACCCTTCTATAAGACTTTCCATACGATTAAAATCCGGGTCGATATGGTGTAGTGAACATTTTTACATCGCCATTACACGATCGTAAGAGGTGAGAAAGGGAAAAAAACCAAGATATGGGCTGCAGCATCTCAATAATAACAACAAAATAATAAAAACTGCGGTTGTTAATCCGTCTGCCAACCGTGGCAACTATGTCAAATATCCGCCCCTATTAGACAATCCATTTGGGAAACCTATGTTCAGCTGTGGACTTTTGATAGGATCTAATAATTATGATGATGATAATCTGTGTGTCTCAAAAGCAAGAGTGAATATTTTTATAACCCTAGGATAGTTCTATTCACCATCGAACACTTCATCAGCGTTTACCACAAGGAGGGATTGTCAAGCATTGGCTTACACTGGCTTACTGGCTAACTGAGCCGTGGTAGCTCAGATGGATAACGCTGGCTGTAAATACAACAACACTCGAGTAACCCGGGTTCGATTCCCACCGGCACCAATGAAATTGTTAATTGCAATTTAATTGCTGATCTACCACGTACTCGGTGGTGAATGAAATCATCGTGAGAAAACCTGCATGACTGAGCGATAACAAAAAAAATATTTCGAGGACATGTGAAGTTCCTTGCCCTAAAACCCTCTCAGAAATGAGGGGAAGCCTGTGCCCAGGACGTATATAGGCTTTAAGTTTACTTTTTACTGGCTTACAAGTAAAAAAACATGGCGTCGCATAATATTTAATCTAATCTCGACCAAGCAATAACCACACACTCATACGAATGGTCGGATTCTGTAAAAGTATAAATTACCTCTTCTTGATTCGGTCTTTTATAAAGTTTAAGAACATTTTCACACCACTTCCAGATATTCTCATCAGCGGCACCTCGTCTTTTCAAGCGTGTGTTTAGGTCAGCCATGTTCCGAATTGGTTTTGATGTCTTTGAAGAAAAAAAAATAAACAAATTTAAGATGGTTTATAAAAGATATTTTGTATAGATGTGATGTTAAAATTTGAATATATAGATTTTAAAATTTGTCGAGGAATAGATAACAGTGTTTTAGAATTTCAATCGGAAGTTTTAAGTTCAATTTTTTATATATGACTATGATCTGTCTCAATAATGAAAGTAAAAATTTTAAAATTTCATATAGAAACATATCTTAATTTGTTAGGAGCAGCTAGTTTTCACATTATTTTCAGATATTTAGTTGCATTATTTCCGAAGTTAGTAAAAATTGGGGCTTACAATCATTATATCTATGTAATTATTTCAAGAGGCTTGCATATAAGCTGCGAAATCCCAGCAAAGAACCAAACTCCAATAATTTTAGAAATTCTAATAAAAATACGAAAATGAAATATCTTTGAATGAAATCCACGACTATGAGAACAGATGCATATTTGATTTCACTCCACATGGAAAACAGTGTCAAGTTTATGGAGCTTATGTTCAGCCGTGGTCTTAAATAGGCTTTACCGTTGTAGTCATAGAATACTATAACACATACATAATAAAACGGGGGAGTGGCCGGAGCCCACGTAGCCACTAAAATGTCACTAATATGTCAATTCACACGTATAAACGTCAACACGAGACGTGTTTTGACGTTACAATCGTTTCCAAATTTCGCATGCAAATTATTTAGAAAATGCCAAATTGCCCCCTATTTACAAATAAATATGTATTAAAATTTAAACGATTTTTTTAAATGATGATCTTGCACATTAATCAAAAGTTTAAAATGTAATTTACTCAGTATGTCAATACAGCGAATCGAGTTTGGCGACGCCAATCCTCGTACAAAATAAGGTTGACAGCCATTCTATTGTGTATTATAGTATTCTATGATTGCAGCCTATTGAAGTCAACTACTGAGCATAGGCCCTCCCCAAAGATATTTGCCATAGTTGCCACACTTAGCAAGCGGGTTGGTAACTGCAGTTTTTTTAAGTAGTTATTAAGAAGACACTGCTGCCAATCATATGCTTCCTTCTGTCGCCTCTTACGACACCCACGGAATGAAATGAGGTAGGTACTCGTAGTGGATATTTTTACACCGCTACTACACAGTGATAGGCTATAATGAGTAAATAAATATTGAATCGAATGGGTCCCATTTTTTAAAACCATTCAAACCGTTTATCTTACAACAGTACCTAGTTGTATCGTGGCTCTATCAAGTGGTATATCTTACTGATACACCTCTGGGAACTAAGATATACAGTAGAATAAATAATAAGCATATCAACGTTACTTACCTTATACCTAGGCTTGTTCATTTTCTCTCTTATGTGTCTGAAAGGTGAGCGTTCGGATTTTTGACTGACGCATATGCTAGGCATATCGTGTCTGGTTTTAACTGACGGCATACTTGGTGGTTGCGAACTATAGTGTTCTATTTGCGTAACCGACTGTATCAGGGAGTCCGTATTTTCGTCATTACGAGCCATAATTTCCTATAAATTGATAAGTATTAATGAACAGTGTCTATAATTATTACATTCATAAATAAGATAGTCGCGGTGTAAGAATATCCACTACCACGCGTCATCCCGTGGGTGTCATAAAAGACGACAAGGGGAAACAAACCGGGTGAACTACAGCGTCTAACTAATATCAACTAAAAATAAAAAGACTGTTGCCAACCTGCCTGCCAAGCGTGGCAACTACATCTAATATCCCGTCAGAGGCAATGTATGGGGGAGGCCTATGTTCAGCAGTGAACTTTTGATAGTATATAGTAGTAGTAGTAGTAGTGGACGTTATAATATAATACATAGAATACTATAATACACAATAGAATGGCTGTCAACCTTTTTTTTGTACGAGGTTATGCGTCGCCGGGTACATACATACAAGAAATTGTGTAGTATTATCACTACTACAAACCCAATTCGCTGTGTTGACAGACAGATTTTAATACGTATTCATTTGTAAATAGCGTGCAATTTGGCATTTTCTAATTAATTTGCATGCGAAATTCGGAAAAGATTCTAATGTCAAAATAAATCTCGTTTTGACAATTATACGTGTGAAGTGACGTGTTGGTAACATTTTAGTGGCTACACGGGCTCCGCCCACTCCCCCGTTCTATTATGTATGTAATTATACTATTCTATGGTATAACAGGTTCATAAACATTATACATGTCTAATTGGTAAAATGCCTAATTGATAGACTTATCATAATACGTGTTAGAGCCACGCTGCAGCTATATTATGGTTGTAGCACGAATGGGTCGGCTCGACCGGGGAAGGACCACGCTCTCACAGAATACCAGCGTAAAATGAGCGAAAATAGGTATAGTTGTCGTCTCAAGAGATTTAAGATATCTGAGTCCGCTGAAAAAATAATGTACTGTCTTCTGGAATGCGGAAAGTATCGTAATGATCGACAATTTGAGTAAAACAGAGACAATAACCGGAGATTATTACGCATCATTAATCAAGAGACTACTAGTTCACTAAATTCGTGAACTATATCTATAATAGTGACTTTTAATGTTTGGATTCTCATAAATAGTGAATGGATAGACTTGGACTAGCTTGCAATTTTACTTGAAGTCGACGATTTTTGCTTGAATTTTAACCAATATTTTAAACGTGGTAGGGCCACGCTGAAGCTATATTATGGTTATAGCACGAACGGGTCAGCTCGGCATGGGTAGGACCACGCTCTTGCAGCTTGAGACAGGATACCAGCTTGAAATAGCAGCTCATTGCTGCTGTGATTCGTATGGTGAGTGTAGAGATCCAGTGACTATTTTTACTGAAAACGAGGCATTCCATCTTAGTCCTCAGGGGTAACAACGCATCTGCGTTTTGATTCTTAATCGAGGATAAATGTAGATGTCTATGGGCCACAGCATTCACTTACCATCAGGTGGACTATGTGATCGTTTGTCACCCTTATTGTATAAAAAAAATTACAGAGCAGATTGGCGATCACAAAACTTTTACACATTTAAGACTGCTCTCATTGGCCAGAGTAATTATGGTCTTACAAGTGTGAAAAGTTATTAGATCTTGAATGCGCGTGAAAAACAGGAGTGTTTTCTTCCAAGATTGCGTGCACTATCACAGACTGCAGACACTAGGAAACCCAACACTACTTCCATCACTACTCTAACTGCTATAGCCCTTAGCAGTTAGCCATCGCAGCGACAATTTCTCCTAATGATGTCACATTTAAAGACGAAATACCTGTCGTATTATCGACGATGGTATGTCAGTACATAAGGTTTATGAATAATGTTGTGTTTCCAACAACAATATATATATATATATATATATATATATATATATATATATATATATATATATATAATTCTATATACACAATAGAATGGCTGTCAACCTTATTTTGTACGACGATAGGCGTCGCCAGGAGCACACATACAAGCAATTACGTCGTATTATCACTACTACAAGCCCGGTTCGCTGTGTTTCAACAGATTTTAATACATATTTATTTGTAAATAGCGTGCAATTTGGCATTTTCTAAATAATTTTCATGCGAAATTCGGAAACGATCGTAACGTCATCAAAATACATCTCGTGTTGACATTTATACGACGTGTTACTAGTTACATTTTAGTGGCTACAAGGGCTCCGCCCACTCCCCTGTTCTGTTATGAATATAATATTATGAATGTATTACAGTATTCTATGATTCTAACAATAAAATAAATTGAAAAAATTACTCGTAGCTTTTCTAGCTCTGTGTCAATCTTTTCTCTAGCTATAACTTCCGTTCTGAGCTCATCGATAATATATGTCCAATACTTATTAACGCGATAGCATTCATTTAGTTGAGTTGTGGGTAAATAACTTAAAATTCGTTTGCCTATAGCTGATGGCAGGAGCTGCAACTGAAAATTAAACAATAGATATATACTAGTACAATACAAATATTATAGCAACAAAAATTTTAAAGTAATAAATTTATATCCTCCATACAACCGAACGAGGGAGGTCAGTTTTCAATATAGTCTACGTAGGGCTAATAAACTACTTCTAAATTACTTTTATTCTGGATTAGAACATAAAGGAAGCTAAAATATAATAATAATTAAATAAAAAGAACTTGATTACTAGTAATCACCTATTTTAAAGAGTCGAAAAGTAATTGTTTTAATTACCAATATAGTGGCGGCAAATGGGATTGTCTGTAAAATTCTCCTATTTTCTATCCACATTTAAAAATGAATTAAATAATATTATGTATTTTAATACGTATGCCTACCCGTGGCAAGTGCGTGCCAACAGATTATCTTTATTTTTAGAAAGTACAACCCTGCGGTGTTCGCGATATTTTAAAGAAAAGTAAACATTATTGAACTACATACAAAGTCAACTGTCTCCATTGTTTCTAACTTTGGCCGATCCAATTTCCAAATTTTCTTCGTTGTGCCATCATTGAGGATAATCTCTACTTCTTCTATTTTTAAATTATCACGTATTGATTTTACAGTAGAGTTCCAAACAGCGAGACTTTCTTCCAACTGTATAAAAATCAATTTAATGATATTAAATAAGAAAATTGAGCTCGAATTATTTCAATTCTAAACGCCGTGGTAGACCGAGAGGCAACCGTTCGTTCACGCTATTCTCCGAAATCACCTAAACAATTTTTATGAAATTTTGTAAATGTGCATTGCTTGTTCCAACTTGAGAGACGGTATAGTTTTTATCCTGATCCTATAATTATTAATATCCTGATCCAATATTTTGTGTTGTGAATTTGAGGATTTTTTTAAAGGACAAAGGTTTGTGCAGCTATTAAGGCTACATGAATATGCATCGTTAATATCTGTTGTATAATATAATACGA
The DNA here is from genome assembly GCA_036936625.1 of Parnassius smintheus behrii. NCBI lineage: Eukaryota > Metazoa > Arthropoda > Insecta > Lepidoptera > Papilionidae > Parnassius > Parnassius smintheus. The sequence continues at coordinate 18,500,895 of JAUPFT010000004.1, read as the reverse complement.
CATACCAGTGACGTTTTAGTATTTCTGAGAATTTTCTAATCGCGTATTACGTGTCATGTGGCGCATTGTTCGCACGTAATACTCTTACGGAATTCTTCTGCTGGCTATATTTTTATAATCTCATATTATTGATTTTTGATACTAGTCTGCGTTAATAGGTTAAATCTATTAAAAACATAATACAAGTTCACAATCAGATATAAACAATACAATTATTGAATTATGTATTGTTAAAGATTTTTTATACTTACGCGAAGAAAACTAATTTTATGGAGTTCTAAAACAGAACTTTTAAATTCCCGACGTTTCGGGCATTATACAGCACCCATGGTCACGGGTCGGACTGAGGTGTTTGGCGTCTATTGGACCAAAAATTAATAATTAACAGTTATGGATAGTCTTCGTTAACTATGACATCAAGACGTCAAACCCCCCCCCCTCCCGCCTCATCCCATCAAATGTGGAGAATTAAAAACTAAACGCGATAAAATCAGTAAAATTAGTTTTATTCCGTATGTACTTTCTTGTTCACATCAATGATATTTTATTACTTCGCTTGGTGATCAAAGTACGCGCTACGATTGCTTAGCTTTGTAAAGAAAGAATAACTAAATTTGATTCCTAACCGTAGACAATATTTTGTTAGTCGGCAGTATTATTTAAATGCTCTATAAGGCGCCATTTTCAAAATGTGTAATTCATTAATTTGTATTTCAATGTTATATTCCGGGTAAATGTTTCACAACTGTTATTTCTCGCCTTATCTTTAAAAGTATATACTTGAGAAAAATTGCAAAATTATTTTATATAACAAAGCATTTCATCTTAGTCCTCACGGGTGACAACGCATCTGCATTTTGATTCGTAATCGAGGATAGATGTAGATGTCTATGGGCCACAGCAACCACTTACCATCAGGTGGACTGTGTGCTCGTTTGCCCTTATTATTCTATAAAAAAAAAAAACGATCCAATCAGTTTTTAGATTAATTGATGCAAAATTTTGGTATTGCCACCATTTGTCATTTTGTTACTTTAATATATAAATTATAAAGCCTTGGTTGTTTGTGTTTTAAAGAATAAGGGTGACGAACGAGCACATAGTCCACCTGATGGTAAGTGGATGCTGTGGCCCATAGACATCTATATTTATTCTCGATTAAGAATCAAAACGCAGATGCGTTGTCACTCCTGAAGATTAAGGTGGAATTCCTCGTTTCCAGTAAAAAAAGGATCTCCGGATCTCTACACTCACCATACAAAACACAGCAGTATTAAGCCGCTTTTTTTCGCTGGTTTTCTGTAAGTACGTGGTCCTTCCCCGCTCGAGCCGACCCATTCGTGTTACAACCATGAAATAGCCCCAACGTGACACTACCACGTATAAATATATTATGTTTTTGTACCTATTTTTAAAAATGAGATAATAGTTTTAACTATCAATCGATATCAACTATAATACGACATGACATCGATTCCCCGAACCTGAAATGCCGTCCGCAGAGAAGATGTATGTTGTCCTTCTATATAGTGCAAGGTGGCCCTACACTCATCTTTCATCCGCACTGGTTATAGATTTGTAGTAGAGAGGAAACGGATAGCTGTTTGGCAGGATACCGGATACCGGATATTCGGCCAGTCTTATCGCCGGATAGCCGGATATTCTGCCGAACATTGCTGTTTGGTGCATCGCAAGAAGCGAGAAGTAAAGTCAGTGCAAACTGTTCGCAATCGTAACCCTTATATTAGGTGCGCAGGCTACACAATACCCAAATTTATCAAAGTTTGCCAAAATCTATCTTTCAGCACCCTGCAGCAGTGTGTACAGCGAAATACTTTTTTCTGAAGCTGGCCTTGTTTATGAAGACAGGCGAAACCGCTTGTTACCCTTCAATGCAGAGAAATTAGTATTTATTCACCATAATTTGCCCTTAGCTACGAAGTGCTATTATTTATTCTTTGCCTTAGCGCAGTACGATTACTAATTTTGTAAGTTTTAAAATGAAAATTTTGTGATTGCTGATTACATTTGTTTAAGTGACAAGAATGAAGTACTTAACTAAATTCGATATTGTGTATTTTTTTATATCCCGTAGCCAGCCGGTAGCTGTTTCTTATCCGGTATCCGGCCGGATAGTAGTTTTTGCCTGGATAGGCCGAATACCGGATAGTTACCGGATATCCGTTTCATCTCTAATTTTTAGAATACATGGCCGGCCTATTGCCACTTCAGCTTACTGATATTTTCGTTACGAATTGTATTGAACATAGAAATCCTCTTCATAGGATGTTAGGCAAATTTTCTCAAGCGGTCAGTGGTAAAGGACCATATTGAAATAACTTTACTCACTACATTTACTCTACGACTTCTTCTTAATACTTCTATAAGTAATATATGAGATTTATACCTGCTTTTGCGCTTGGCTGATTTGTGGAACAAGCTTTAACGTCGCTTGCACAGAGTCCCCACTTTTACGTCGAGATACATCCTTTTTCTATAATACCAATAACGATTATCAAAATTTTTGTATATTCAAAAGATGTTAAAATATTTCTAATATTATATACATCTTTTTTTAATTTGATCGTTTTCCCCAAAATTAATGCAGTGTTATTTTCTAATGTACTTATAATTATTATTATTATATTTTTAACATAAAATGGAAGTTCTACCAACCAAAGGTTTTTATCTAAAGTTAAGTTGTTACAGCCTATATATATATATATATATATATATATATATATATATATATATATATATATATATATATATATATATATATATATATATATATATATGTCCCACAGTGCTGGGCACAGGCGTCCCCGCTTATTTCTGAGAGGGTTTTAGGGCAAGGAATTGTCAGCCGCGCTGCCCCAATGCGTGTTGGCGAACTTCACATGTCTTCGAAATATTTTTTTTTCTTATTTCTCAGACATACAAATTTCCTCACGTTGTTTTCACGATGTTAAATCAGCACTTAAAATTGCAATTGACAATTTCATTGGTGCCGACGGGGAGCGAACCCGGTTTGCTCGCGTACTTTGAAATTATACAGCGAGCGCTAACCATCTGAGCTACCGTGACTAGCTACGTAGATCATTAGGTACGAGACGCCTCTAGCTACAGTCTCGTACCTAATAATTTGCATTGGTCTTGGACGAGGGACTGATCTGAGATAACATATTCAGAATCGAAAACAAATAATTTGTAATGCCCTAATACGGTGAACTAACTAAGATCCGATTAAAAAATCTGCATTTAAAGAGGCTACCTTAGAACTGAACCCTCATTTTCATAAAAATAAAGAAATACACTTTAAAAGTAAATATAATATAAAACAAACCAAATTACGATGCGATGTTTTGCTCTTGTCCGTCAGGTTTTTTGTAACATTTACTGATTCTTTCAAATTTTGTAGCTCCAATTCGCGGTAACAATTGTAGATGTTTTGTGCGCGCTTAAGAACCTCCCAGAGTACAGGACCTCCAGCTACAGTCAGCAACTCTGCTAACACTATAGCTTGATTTTCCTAAAATAATTTTTTACATATATATTTATAAAATAAAATTGCAAATATCTAAATAGGCCATTTGTTTAGAAGTTTTATGTATGCAGCAATTGATACTGTTGGTAAAACTGTGTGTTTCAAGCGTAACAAAATACATCACGTGGTATAGCCAAGCAGCAGCTATATTATAGTCGTAGCATGAATGGGTCAGCTCGACCGGGGCAGGACCACGCTCTCACAGAATAACAGCGTAAAATAGCAGCGTAATGCTGCTGTGTTTCGTATGGTGAGTGTAGAGAACCGGAGACCCGTTTTACTGGAATCGCGGCATTCCATCTTAGTCCTCAGGGGTGATCAACGCATTTGAATTTTGATTCTTAATTAAGGATAAATGTGGATGTCTATGGGCTACAGCATCCACTTACCAGCAGGTGGACTGTGTGCTCGTTTGTCACCCAATGCTATAAAAAATCACACCATCATGTCATGTAAGGAATATAAGTGTAAGGAAGAAATTACGAAATATGATGGGCATAGGCAAGCGACCAAGAGCGAAACCATGACCATGGACATACCGAAGCCTTTCGCTCGATCTTGACTCAATATGCTTCTTATGAAGTTTCATTCCTGTGGGCTTTACGGAAAGTCATGCAATTGATTAACAAGTTTGCTCATAAGTAAGAGCATCAGACACTAAGCCTGGGCCTGTGAATGCTGGTGTTCACCGGTGTGACATATAGCTAGTTTTTCACACGAATTCATTACAAACAAACAAAATGTTATAGATAATGTAATTTTCTATATTAAATCAATTGTACATTGAGATTACGTCAATGTTGTTCATAAAATTCAAACTATATCGAATAGTTCGAATTTTCAATCACTAACTTCATTGGAGTCATTATTATCATCATTATTGCAAGTCCACTGCTGGAACGTGGACAGTAGATTCACACCTTTCACATCAGGGTGTTACTCCATCTGTAAGGATATCTTTGCCGCGGCCATAGCTACGGTAGATCGTTCTAAAGTTAGATAACCGATCCATTTATTTTATCAATCCGTACCCAATCAATAGTAAAAAAAATATTTGCATTGATAAAAATACCATACACAATTGATAAATGGAAGCTACTAGTCTTTTTTTCATTCATCTCTTTTCCTGGGCTTGTAAAAAGTGGTGTCCGCAAAGCAAATGTAGGATAGAGCAGCACAGACTGAACTATGTGACACAGCAAATAAATTTGAGAAATTGCAAATATTATAAGGATACTATACTCACTGGCTGTAAACAATGAAACCACTGCCTATCAATTGCCATAATTTGTCTAAGAATTGATACTGGTGCAGCAGTTCTGTTGTGGTCCATTGGACCTTGATCATAGCTGCTTAGTGTTACGGCTCTAAAAATAATATTAATTTGCTTATTCATATGGAAATATGTGCTTGAATGAAAATACCTCTGAAATAGCTGATTTGTTAGTTAATTTACTAAGCATATTAAAATCTGAACAGTGACAGTCGATATCAATTAAATTTTGAGAGCAGCTCTTAATGTGGAAGTCTATCAGTGATAACTAGGGAGAAAGTTCAGAAAACTAAAAAAGTAGAAATCCCAATGTGTACTTGCATATTCAAACTGAACTTTGCTGCTGTCTAATTAAGGCGATAGGGATATCTTGAGGTTGATGTAATATATTTTTACGTGATAGAGCCAGGCTACAATGTGGTATTATGGCTACAGCATTATTATAGTAACAGCCTTGCTGTAACCCTCTGCCCTTATATATTAGCACTATAATGGCTTTGCACCATTCTCTCGCTACCCTATAATAATAATAATTGCATTAATAAAAATAACAGGAATATTCGATGCAAAGGGTTTTTTTTTGTATTTCTTGTTCTCATGTTGCGGAAAAACTTTAAATTGCAATCTAAGGAACTTGAACAATATTTTTACGGGCTTTGTTTCGAGTTCTTTTTATGTAGTTGCTTAGTAAATAATTGAATTGATGACGCTTTAGGTTAGGTATGACATAGTACAAAAGGTACAAAATAGTTTGGACATTGCGAAGGCCTTCGATCGGGTTTGGCACAAAGCGCTTCTTTCGAAGCTCCCTTCCTATGGGCTTCCCGAGAAATTGTGCGATTGGATCACCAGCTTTCTTGCAGATCGGAGCATCAAGGTCGTTGTAGACGGTGCAAGCTCCGATTGCAAGCCTATTAATGCTGGTGTTCCACAGGGCTGCATGCTATCGCCAACGCTGTTTCTTCTGCATATCAATGATATGTTGCATACCCGTAACATTCATTGCTATGCAGATGACAGCACTGGTGATGCTCTTTACACCGGCCGAGCCAATATTTCTCGGGAAAACGTCTCCGAGTGCCGGGACAAACTTGTGCCTGAAGTCGAGTCTTTGCTGAACAGAGTCTCGGATTGGGGACGACTAAATCTAGTCCAGTTTAACCCCCAGAAGACACAAGTTTGCGCGTTAACCGCTAAAAAGAACCTCTTTGTCGTATCCCCTCAGTTTCAAGGCACTCCCCTTGTTGCCTCAGCCAGTATCGGAATCCTCGGCGTCAACATATCGAGTGACGTGCAGTTTCGTGGTCACTTGGAAGGGAAGGCCAAATTGGCCTCTAAAAAGCTTGGCGTGCTCAGCAGAGCGGGACAGTATTTCATGCCGGCACACCGCCTGCAACTTTACAAGGCGCAGGTTCGGCCGCACATGGAATACTGTTCCCATCTCTGGGCTGGGGCTCCCCAGTACCAGCTCCTTCCACTTGACCGCATCCAGCGCAGAGCGGCTCGAATCGTCGACGACCGAGTGCTTTCCGATCGGCTCGATTCACTGGCGCTGCGAAGAGATGTTGCATCTCTTTGCGTATTTTATCGTATCTATCACGGGGAGTGCTCTGAGGAATTGTTCGGATTAATCCCAGCCGCCAAATTTCGTGAACGCACTACACGGCAAACGTCCCGATACCATCCACACCATCTGGATGCTTGGCGGTCCACCACTGTACGTTTCACAAGGAGTTTTCTTCCACGTACAACCTCTCTGTGGAATAGTTTACCACCGGCGATTTTTCCGGACCGATACGACCTGGGGACCTTCAAGAAAAGAGCTTACTCCTTTCTAAAGGGCCGGCAACGCACCCGCAATTCTCCTGGTATTGCGGTTGATCATGGGCGGCGGTAGTCACTTAACATCAGGTGAGCCGTATGCTCGTTTGCCCCCTCTTCTATAAAGAAAAAAAAGGCACTTATATTTTTACAAAAGAAAACTGAAAACCGAATTAAAATGATCAAATTAGGGTTTTGAGCCAGAACGGAGAGTTTAAGAAGATCGTTAAATAAGATATTTTATATTTTACCCGCTAATAGAAAGCACTGAATCTTTGAGACGACAATTCCATATAGACTTTAACAGCAACGATAAGGTCCGCGCCCATTGTACGTCTTCCACAAGAGCCAATAAGAATAATTTCTTGTTTACATAAGAAATTCTCGTGAACCAATCTTTCATGGTTTGCAAGTGCTTATTAAACTCTTCATTATCTTCACTTATGTCTTCTGAAATATTATTACATGCAATTTGTTTGAAATCAGTAAATAAAATGTAACTTGTAAGATTTATTTTATTCGTTTAATTTTATTACATTAATTGCGTAGGTTTGCATCTTTATTATAACCGTTGGTGCATCTGTTAGAAAGCGTGTAACTTCTGGACGACTTGACTGTGTAAGATTGTATTCACACAGTACATTTGTTATGTCGAGACGATGGTTCAAAACCATTCTAGAATATACTAAAATATGTTTTAATTTTATGCTAAAATGACTAATTTTTTTTCCACTTTATTAGGATTAAGTACCAACGGACGACACACAACACAGAGATAAAAATACGGCTTATTATATGCTATAGGGTTTACATTACCTTCTTACAGGTAACCACTATTACAAAATAATATTTTGCAAAGTGACATGCATTACTTACACACAGTTATTTAAAAACCGCATTCGCCACAGCTACTGTTTGTGGATTAAACACTTTCTAAATATAACTATACATATCAATAATATTTAAGTTTTTGTCGCAGAGCAGTGTCAGAATTATTTACTTATAAGTATAGGATGATTTGCCGTGGTAGCTCAGACGGTTAACGTTCGCTGTAAATATAACAGAACGCGAGTAACCCGGGTGCGATCCCCGCCGGCACCGATGAAATTGTTATTGCAATTTTAAGTGCTGATTTACCACATGCGGTGAACGGCGGTGAACGGCGGTGAAGTAAGACATCGTGAGGAAAACTGCATGTCTGAGGAATAAGAAAAAAAATATTTCGAAGACATGTGAAGTTCGCCAACACGCACTGAAGCAGCGTGGTGGATACTTCCTTGCCCTAAACCTGAAATGAGGGGAGGCCTGTGCCCAGCAGTGGGACGTATATAGGCTGTAACTTTAGTTTTATGGGATGATTTTGCCTATATTTCATCAGAGTGAAGTAAAACGCAACTATTTCGTCACACACCACTAGTAATACTACAACTAGGTACTACAGCACACTGTAGGCCCACTGCTGAACCTAGACCGGTCCAGCTAATTACTGAGCACAGTCCAGCTAAATAATACATCTTAACAAATTTAAGATTTTCTTTATTTATTGAAACTACTACAATAGGTAGTAACAGTTATTGTACAGTACAACATATTTACCAAACGTCATATCTTCCAAAATAAATGCATTTATTAAATTTATTTGTTCGATTATTTCCTCAAGCGACATACTTTCTAATGAAATTTAAAAATATATTCTAATATCTGTGGATATGTCACTACTTCGCTGACAGTAAATAATAATACATATCAAATATCAAAGGCTGTGTTTGGCAGAAATAGCGCTAGCAAGCGCTTGTAAGCAAAATGGCGTAAGCGGTAAGCACTGTGAAATGGTAAATAGCTATTTTCCTCTAGGACGCTAAGCTAAAGTAAACCATTACAAATAATTGTAAACTAACCTAATTAAAATATATGTTTGACAAATATTCATATTAAAAACTTACCAATCATGAATTTTTTTATAACATATATAATATGTTTATTCATGCCATTACATTACTTGAAACTAATCGCACAAAACAACTTATAAACTTTACTTCAGAACAAACAAAATAAATAAGCAAAATGGCGGATTGTGTCAGCGCTACTGAAGTTAGTAAACGTGTCCTGGCCGAAAACTGTATAGTTTCGCCATTTTGCTTACAAGCGCTTCTAAGCACTTTCTTCTGCCAAACAGCCAAAGACTATATACTTGTCTTTTAATTTTATTCACACGTCATTGGCATGTCTTTTAACAATAAAAATGCTTTCAAAATACGTTCTTATGATTCCCATAGAGGCGTCACACCTGTAGAAATACAATACATATAACCACCATAAATAAAAATATACCTATTATTTACACGTTACAATAAACTGTGGAACCAGTAATGCAATATAAGCTTAACATGTGGTGTGTCAACAATATCTGTCAAACAAGATCACATCATTTACGTGGTAGAGGTGCTGCAGCTATATTAGTAGTACAGTTGTAACACGAATAAGTCGGTTCGGCCGGGAAAGGACCACGCTCTCACAGAATACCAGAGCGCGTAAATAAGCAGTACAACCTTGCTGTGTTTCGTATAGTAACTGCAGAGAACCGTAGACCCAATTTACTGGAAACGAGGCATTCCAGCTTATTCCTTACGGGTGACAACACACCTGCATTTTGATTCGTAAGAGGTTCCGCATTCGATCGAGCATAGATGTACATATCTATAGGCCACAGCAACCACTTACCATCTGGAATCAAAAAAGAATCATACATTTCTTATAAATTATGAAAAAGTAAACCATTACAAATAATTGTAAATGGAAGAAAAAAGAAAAAAAGATTTTCGAACTCCTATTTTTTATATCAACATTTAAGGACCATGACCTAAATACCTGCATATTTGAGTATTTTTTAATTTATTATTTTAAACTTTATTACTATCACTGAATTTCGTCTGAATAGGTACCTACTACGTTTTCAACTTTCAGTCACATTTTGAAGAGTATAGGCCCAGAATAATTACAGATTGTGAGGCATTCCACCTTAGTCCTCAGAGGTGACAACGCATTTGTAGTCTTTGCTTGAAGTTGGCTGCATAAACTGCAGTAGGCAGTTATCATCAGGTGGATTGTAGTTTCCTTTGTCACTTCAGTATTACATTGTAGGGCGGACGATGATGATGTTACAGCAATCGTACCTTTTCGCTTTATCTAAACAAGTTATCAATAATACTAAATGTCCATCATAACCACTGCTGCTCATCACAAGTACACTTTTCACCAAAGACTGTCATAAAGCCGGTTTCTGAGTTATCGGTATTTATCAATTCATTCCATCATGCAAAAAGAGTTTTCCTTCTTCATGCATTCTCAGTTCTGTAAGATATATGACAGATTCATTTTGAATCCCATAATCTTAAATTAAAGTAATCCATTGGTTAATTTGACTCAAAAAAATTATAATACAGGTATTAAGCTCATGTTCTACTTATTAATATACATTAATAAGTAGGATAGCCTTATAGCTCGGAAAACTAAAAACCGATGGGAAATAAAAGTTCTATTACAGTGGAAGCCTAAGCCTCGACCTCTTAAAACTTGCAGAAAATCGATGGCTGCAGGTGGGTAGGGACCGCTTCTTGTGGAATTCCTTGGGGGAAATCTAAGCAGTAGACTTGTGAAGGACTGTAATGATGATAATGTACATTGTGATTATAAAGTGAAACGTTGTGTCTATAAGGTATAATGAAGTTTTAATTACGTGAAGTATGTTTTGTAATGGTAAAAGGATTTAAATCATATTAAGGTTTTTTCGATGTCAATTTATGTAAAATCCTAGTCGTATTTATTGTAGAGGTTAAGAAAAATACTTCTACAGTTTGTATTGGGAAACTTCACATATTCAATGTTTCTTTTAATCACCGAGAACGTGTAAGTCAGCACATCAAAGTGAAACTATGTAATGCGCGCTGCAGCTGATCTTAGACTTAATAGGTAATATGCCACAAATTGTAGACCTTATGACGTAACGTCTTTTGGTTGACTTAGAATATTTACAAAAATTCTCTTACTTCAATTTGTTTTTAGAGTGTATGCCTCCTTTAAATTTGATCTCAGGGTCAAATGCACAAAGGCAATTATTTAGTTAGCGTACATCAATGTTGTACGTACACAGGCTGACGTTCTAGTTACGAATCTCTAACGATGACATGACAACGTCAGTTGGCTATTGCCATGACGCGAGTTGACACGCGAAACCCAATTCAGGTTTCAGTAAGACCGAAAAGTGCTAATATTTGTCGATTTATTTCTATACTATCTTTCATTTCATCCTTAACTGTTATATACTTAATTATAAAAAGATCGGTGAACTCTTTGGGCGATCCATCTGACCAGTTTTCAGTAAAATATATCCCTCAAACATACACAAAACTCGAAGGCATAGATCCCGACGAGAGAGATGTATTTCAGGGATTTAGAACTTCTTTTTTACCAGCTGAAGATATAGTGTTAGCGCGCAAAAATTCAAAGTCCAAAAGGGAACTTCTCGAGGAAAGTTTGACAGGTGACACTTTTATTTGGGGTGATCTGGACAATAAATATGAAACGCCAACTCGTGTTAAGCGTAAAAGTAATTTTTCATTTCCTTCCAAGGACTATATGTAAGTAATAATACAGTTTAGAAAAAAAATTGTTATGTATCATTTATTGGTAAATTTATAATTCCTACCAAGTTTACAAAAAATCGAAATGATTAATAAATTATTTTTAATCAATAGTCAAGATTATTCAACAAGGGGAAACTTGGACGACGAATATTATGATGAATATAAAGAAAACGAAAGTGCTGACGATGAACACGATATAACAGACAGCAGCGAAAAGTACCATGATAAAAAGTAAATTAAAGAAAGCTAATAGTCCTCAAATTTGATACATTACGGCCGGAGCACACTAAATACGACAGCGCTTTATAACACGAGTTTTTAGTATATGAAACTGTACAGAATACATCCCGCTATATGTTATGGACGACACACACAGTCAGTTCATCTGATCATTCCAACTGATCAGTTGAAACTAAGACTGTTGATATTTTTTAAAATATCGGTTTTTTGATATATCGAATTATAAATATATCAATATCGGAGTTTTACATATAAGTTTATTTATCGATATATCGAAAATCCGGTATTTACTATTATTATTTATTCATTACGCTACCTATTTTACGCTCTTTTTGAAGTGTTTTATACAGTTTCATATATCACTAGTGGTGGTGGGCTCCAGCCATTAATACTAATTACTAAATTTGTTTATTTTCTTTCATGTTCCCTTTATCACGAACTGTAACGAAGTGTGGTATATCCAGAGACATACGTAGATCGTGGTCCATTAGATGATGTTGTGGAACAAGTTCGAAGACAGCCAGAATTAGAAGAAGGTGAAATGGGTTCTTCCGCAAATTTATACAAGCCATCTAAATCCTATACGGGTACCGCGTACTTAATTTTCTTATTTAGATTCACTAGATACGTAGTTATGTAACGTTTGTTTACTAAAATTAGACTAAAGTGGGCAAGTATGGCTAAGGCTTAGATATTAAAGTGGACAAATTTAGAACATTATTGACTTACTTTTACTATTAAACATAAATACTTGACTAATCTTGTAGATAGACAAAAATGCCGTAGTGATTGAGTAACATCATCTAGTGGAATCTGAAAATGGAAAAAATAGAATAAGGCTGGTGGCAGCAACTTGATGCGTAAATATCAAGTTTGTAGGGCACTTCTTGGAATAGACCCTCGTCGTGTAGTGAACATTTCAGACATTAGATATCATTTACAGAAATAAAGATACTTTAAGATATAGGCCCATGTGGAATATAAAAAAGTGTTTATAATACCAAACACAGCGTATCCTAACGTTCATATACTACTTACACATATTTATTTCACGTAACGGCGCCAATTAAAATAAATGGTGAGACGAAGTGTTGCAGACACTGAGTATGACTGCCTCATTGGTCTAGTGGTTGTAGTAGTACGACTACTGATCGTGAGGTCCTGGGTTCAAATCCCAGGTCGGGCCGAAAAAAAACTAATTATGGGTTTTCCGTCACGATATTCTCAGTAGTTGCCCGGAGTCAGGAAATTGGCAGTGTCTCACCCCCGTGCCTCGGAAAGTACGTAAAGCCGTTGATCCTGCGCCTGATCTCTCTCCAGTCGTGTCGGTTTACCGTCCCATCGGATTACGAGAGTGCACCTGTGCCTGCGCATACACTTGGGCACTATAATCCTGTTCTGCGCCGACGGCTAGCCTCCACTGAGGCAAGCCGCCGTGGCCAAAATTCGGTCTGGAGGTCATTATTATTATTATGACAACAAATTCTTAACAAATATTCGTACAGGACTTGTAGATAGTGATGCATAGACAACAGGGTCCGCTGCAACCCTCACCACAGCTACCACCACCGCAAGGTCCGCAACACATTTTTGGATGAGTACAAAGTCCTAATTGAACAAAAAATCTGAAAGGCTATAAAGGAGGGATTAAGTTTTAGGATAGATAATAGGCACGTATTCCGCAAGAAACTTAATTATACCAGGCGGTCCCATAATGAACTGGCCTGATATAGTTCAACGCGACATGTCGTGTTGCATTAAATAGTACGTTTATCGTGCACTTAATATAAGAAACATGCGTCGATATGAAATGCTTAGTCTTAGTTTAACAGGCATTTGAATAACGAGAGTCGCGTATTTTTTCAAAATAAATAAAGAAGGTTTATCCCCTGCCCAAATAAAAGAACGATTGGATGGCGTGTATAAGGAGTCTCCCCCCTCCTATAGCACAGTGAAAAATTGGGTGAAAGAGTTTCGCCTCGGGAGAGAAACCGTCGAAGACTTTGGCCACGACGGTCGACCTGTAGAAGTGCTCACTCCCGAAACAATTGCTCTTATCGAAGAGGAGGTTCTGAGTGGCCGCCGTTTGAAGATTAGAGAAATTGCAGCAAGGCTTGGGCTCTCTAAGAGTATCGTTCATAGCGCGATCCATGAACATCTTCACATGAAAAAAGTGAGTGCAAGATGGGTACCGAAACTTCTTTCAGCGGTACAGAGACAGAAAAGAGTGCGCTGCGCTTCGGAGTTTTTGGATCTTTGTGGCGAAAATCCAAAGACAGTGATCGAGCGGCTAGTGACTGGTGATGAAACTATGATCTTATATTATGATTCACAAAGCAAGCGCGAGTCAATGGAATGCCGTTATAAGGGTGAAAAGCCCCCTAGAAAGGCAAAGGTGCAACAATCGACTAAAAAACTGATGTGCACAATATTTTGGGATTTTCAAGGCATTTTGATGATGGATTTTAAAGAACGTAATACAGTCGTGAACGGCGAATATTATGCTTCTTTAATATATAAATTACGAGACAAGATAAAGGAAAAACGAAGAGGCAAGCTGTCTAAAGGTGTCCTGTTGCTCCATGACAACGCCCCTGTTCATACCGCTGGTGTTTCGAAGGATGCAGTTCGTCAATGCGGGTTCACAGAAGTTCAACATCCACCTTACAGTCCGGACATGGCCCCGTCCGACTATTATTTATTTCCAAATTTAAAGCGGGACTTAAGAGGAAGAAAATTTTCAAGCGATGAAGAGTTGCAGGCGGCCGTCTTCAGTCATTTTGAGGATAAAAAATGTGATTATTTTTATAAAGGTTTAGAGACGTTGATTCACAGATGTCAGAAGTGTGTTAGTATTCATGGTGATTATATTGAAAAATAAAATTGGTTTCGTTTCATTTCCTTCATTGGTTCATAGTTAGGCCAATTCATTATGGGACCGCCTACGTAGGTACCTATTACTATATTAAACCCATAGTCGGTCTAGGTATAGTACGCCGAGTTTACCATGAGATGGTTATACTGCCATTTTTGAAAGCTATAATATTTTTCCTCTCACCTCTTACGACGTCCCCAGGATGAAATAGACTGATTCTCTTACGCTTCCACCACACAGCTAACTACAAAAACAGTGATATTTAACGTCTTTTAATATTATAATAGGTATTCACGCCTTTTGGAAAGGTCAAGGGGACCGAGAAACCATAAGAAACACCCAAGCTTCTATCATGAAGCAATATATGGATGCCGAAGCTGATCCTTGTCACGATTTTTACCAATACGCGTGCGGTAATTGGGCTGCTCTTAATCCTATACCAGCGGACAAGGCAGGGTAAGCTACAAGATACTTATTTATATAGCCAAACTTATCACTAACACTACAGGTTAGGTAATATGCTATTTGGTGCTAAAAATAATGCAGGTTTTGTTAAATAACTTTAAGAACATAAGAATTTGTCTATTTCGTCATGGTTAAGTAGTCTGGTGGCACAGCCTAGAAAACCATGGCTCTTTCAACATTTTGGCTACACGGGATAAATCTTAGGAGGAGCATGCGGTACTTGCTTGGGCTCTTTCCTGCTTGCTCTTTCTTGTGTCCCTACGAATATCTATGTTTCAGTCCATTTTCCTATAACATTCTCGCCTAATGGGACCGTTTCTTACATATGTATGTCTTAAATTTCTAGTCTCTGCAGCGTGGACATTCTGTTGTGCTACTTACCTATTTATATTTTACGTCCGTGCCTACACTATCTCCATCTCTCTATCTATACAAAAATCCGCAAGTGTGATACTTATGGAAAGTCTAACTTATTTTAAATCTATGGAATATTATAATAAGTTATCAGCTACACAGGATTTTTCAGGACATTTTCCTTTACCACCTAGCACGTTAATAATTAAATTCGTAATTGATAATTTTAAGTGGTATTGACAGCAGCGTTCAAAATTGATTTGATTGTCTGAATGGAACATAAAGCAAAGTTGTCCTGGTCATCTACGGCTCGTATCTAATAATAATACAAAAATTCCCTTTCCTAACCCTCGGCCGTTTGATCTCCCCTGCCAAGAGCTTCCATCTGGTTGGTCTTTTATTTATTTTTGTATTATTCATTTATTTATTTAACTATATTTATCATTTTCTTTCATGTATTTATGTAGCCCAGCCTGATGAGAAAACTATATTAATACCCCACGATAATATTAATAATTAATTTATTGTCAAATAACAAAGATTCATAATAGTGTATATTTTTTATTCGTAGATATGATACATTTGAAATGCTAAGGGAAAACCTTGATAGAGTGCTCAAGGATTTGTTAGAATTTAAGAGTTCAGAGAATGTACAGAGTGTGTATCCAGGACCACATCTAGACCTTAATGATAATTTTTTGACTCAGAATTTTCCTCTCAAATGCCCGAAAGAACCGCTTCACTACAACGATAACATGATGAAACCCACAGTATTTAAAGAACAAGTAAATACAATTTGGAATAAAACTTCTGTGAAAAATATTAAAAAAATATATTCCCAGGAAAATTCTGAAATCGTTAGTCGTATACGTCGATATTTAGATAAAAAATCAAGAACTAAGTTTAAACCTATTTGGATCATGAAATATGGTCTACATGACCACTTATTTAATAAAAATAGAACAAGAAAGGATACATACAAGCAATCTGATAAGAAAATAGCTGTTAACAATACAAAACGTAGACAAGACGTTAAAAAAAGATCTATACGATATGCTAATAAAGTAACAAAAATAGGCAGAAAACTACAAATGTACTATATGAGAGTGAAGAAAAAACAAGAACATAAAAAGCCAATTAAGCAAATTCAAACTCCTCAGACACCTGACAAAGATGATGATCCAGCATTTGGTGATGCAGCTCTCAAATCAAGATTTTTATTTAAGTCTTGTATGAACTACGAAATTTTACAGAAGCGGGGTCACCAACCTTTATTAGATTTGCTTGATTTACTAGGCGGTTGGCCTATGTTAAATCCAAACTGGAATGACAGTAAATTTGATTGGTTAGAACTTATGGCAAAACTGCGAGTTTATAATAATGATATTTTAATATCAGAATGGGTAGGACCAGACATAAAGAATTCTGACGAATTTGTTATACAGTTTGACCAAACTAGTTTAGGTAATAAAATATTATGTTTTGTGGTCAATATAATAGGCTTTGAATACAATTTTAATGAAATTACTTTTATAACATATAGGCTTGCCTACAAGAGAATACTTTTTACAAGAATCAAATAAAGTATACTTAGAAGCATATAGAACTTATTTAGTAAAAATCGCACAACTGCTAGGCGGAAATCCAGAACACGTAAGAAAAAGTGCGGACAAACTTATCGCTTTTGAAATAAAGTAAGTATGAATGTGTGAAAAAAAATTTTGTGTCTTTTCTTATGTTTAATGTCAATACTGTTCACCCCACAAGTCTTGCTAAAATTACATCGGCTCCGGAGGACAGGCGCAATGTATCTGAGATTTACCAAAGAATGCCTATTTGGAAACTTGAAGAACTTATACCTGAGGTGGATTGGATAAAATATTTGTGTATTGTAATGAACAAAACAATACATGAAAATGAAATGATAGTACTATTTGCTCATAACTACGTTTCGGTTTGTATTTAATTTTACTATAATATAAATGTAATGTTATCCTTCAGTACAAACGGAATAAAGTTTTATTATCATTACTTACAGCATCTCGTAAAATTAATAGAGAAGACGGAAGCCAACACTTTGGCGAATTATCTTTTATGGCGATTCGTGAGGCACAGGGTTAACAACCTTGATGATCGTTTTCAATCAGCGAAACAACAGTAAGAACTATGAAATTGTTCTCTTATTTGCCAAGAAAAAATTTATTGTCTTGTCTTTGAATCATCTGACTCATAACTATCTCGCGTATGCCTGACCTATCAGTGTAGGTAGCCGGACTAACTATGACATTGGGACGTCAAACATCTCAGTCCCCCCGTGACCATGGGTGCTGTAAAGCACCCGAAACGTCGGGATAATAAAAATAAATTAAAGTTGAATTAAACGTGATAAAATCCGTAAATAATAGTTTTATTCAATGTGTAGTGTTCGCGTAAATTTAAGAAATCATTATAAAAATAATAATAAACTGCGGTTGACAGCTCGCTCGCAAGCGTCTACTATGGCAAAATCTCCCCTATGAGGCAATCTATGGTGGAGGCCTATATTCCGCAGTGGACTTTTATAGGCTGTGATGATGATGATGATGATACGCAGTTATACATGCATACATAAACACTCACGCCTGTCACCCAGAGGGGTAGGCAGAGACTACAGACTTCCTTTTAGCACGATCCTGACACATTCTCTCGCCTCCTCCACATCCATATAACGATGCATACATGCTCGTCGGTTAAGGGTACTCTTAATCTGGCCCATTTTTAATATATCGCCAATTTAGTCGGCAAACTTTCGCCTAGGACGTACTTTTCCGACTCTTCCATTCACTTCTGCAACAAATATTTGCTTTGTCAATAATTCCTCTTTCTCAGTCTCAGTCTTTCATCATTAATTCTTTCTACATGACCAAACCACCGAAGCATTCCTTTCTTAATCCTGATCACCGCATCATCTTGCAAACCACACTCTTCTTTTATCACACAGTTTCTCACCCTGTCACTCAGATTCAGCCCTAACATACTTCTTAGCAACCACATTTCTACTGCAGTTATACGTAGCTTATAATAACAATAATAATGTCCTCCAGAACGAATTTAGCCTAGCTTTAGCTTAGAATTTAGCCAGCCTTAACAGAGACTAGTCATCATTTTAACAGTGGTAGAGCCACGCGGCAGCTTTGCTGTTGCACGTATGGGCCGGCTCAAACCGGGGTGGTACCACGACCTCACAGAATACCGGCGTGAAGTGGAAGTTTTGCTTCCGCGTTTCGTCTGGTGAGTGCAGGTGGCCGGAGGCCCAAATCCCCCCCCCCCCATCAACATGGTAGCGGAATTAAATAAAGATAGACTACCCCAGGAGGGTACCAGCACCCCTGGAGAATCCCTCGCTGAGCATCCACGACCATGTTTCTCCACTTCTGAGCGTGGGTGCTCAGGCTGCCCCGCGTATTCTGGGGGGGGCGAAATTCCGCTCAAGACTACAACTGCTCGGGGCAAACGGAGCAACAAGACCAAGGCGACCCCTGGCACGCTGTCCGTGAATTTCTGCAATATCAGGGGACTTCACTCTAACCTAAACGCCGTCCACTACCATCTCGAGACGGCGAGGCCGGCTTTGCTCTTTCTGACCGAGACGCAGGTGTCCTCTCCGGCTGATGTTTCGTATCTCTCCTACCCGGGGTACAAACTGGAACACTCCTTTGTGCCTCGGGCTGGAGTTTGCGTTTACGTCAGAGAGGACATCTGTTCTCGACGCCTCGGCAGACTTGAAGGTTCGGACCTATCCATCCTTTGGCTACGCGTAGACAGCGACGACCATCCGCGCGTCTACGGGTGCCTCTATAGGTCCCACAGCGGTAATGCCGAAACAGACCGACTCTTCGACCACGTCCAAATGGCTGCGGATTCGTTGCTACAGCAGATCCCCTCCGCAGAGATCGTGATCCTCGGCGACTTTAACGCCCATCACGCCGAATGGCTCGGTTCACGTTTAACCGATCATGCGGGGAGATCTGTTCATGATTTTGCCTTGGCATATGGTCTGACACAACTGGTTACTTCGCCTACGCGGATTCCAGATGTGGAGGATCATGCACCTTCCCTGTTGGACCTTCTGCTGACCTCTCACCCGGACGGATATCAGATTTCCGTCGACGCCCCTTTAGGCTCCTCGGACCATTGTCTGATCCGGAGTGTTGTGCCACTCACGCTGAAATCGCGGTTGCATTCTGCAGGCTGCCGCCGTGTTTGGCACTATAGGTCAGCCGATTGGGATGGGATGCGGTCTTTCTTTGCATCCTACCCTTGGGGGCGGGTTTGCTTCTCGCCGGATGATCCCAACGTTGTTGCGGATTCTGTTACTGATGTGGTACTTCAGGGTATGGAACTTTTTATTCCTTCCTCTGTGGTGCCCATTGGAGGCAAATCTCAGCCATGGTTTGGTCGCTCCTGTAAAATAGCATCATGCTATAAGCAGGAGTGCTACCAAGCCTGGGTTGATGCATCAGCGTCCCGGGATGTAAACACCAGCACTCTAAAAAAGAAGTATAATTCCGCCTCTAGGTCCTTCAAAAGAGTCATTGCCAAGGCAAAGTCAGAGCACATAGGCAGAATTGGCGAGAGACTAGTTCGCCTTCCTTCTGGAACCCGTGCATTCTGGTCTCTCGCCAAGGCTGTCCAGGGGAATTTCTGTCAGCCATCTCTTCCATCTCTGCACAGGGAGGACGACTCACTGGCCCATACTGCAAAGGAGAAAGCCGATCTTCTAGGCTCCTTCTTTGCGTCTAACTCGACTCTCGATGACGGGGGGAGTACGCCGCCGACCATCCCGCGGTGTGAGTGCTCCATGCCGGAAGTGCAGTTCACACAGCGCTCGGTTCGCAAAGCACTCCTCTCCCTGGACATCCACAAGTCGAGTGGGCCTGACGGAATCCCCCCAATTGTGCTGAGGACGTGTGCTCCAGAGTTGGCACCGGTTTTAACGCGTCTTTTCCGGTACTCCTACTCCCTAGGCGTAGTCCCAAAATCATGGAAGACGGCTTTCGTCCACCCGATCCCTAAAAAAGGCGACCGCTCAGACCCGTCCAACTACCGGCCAATCGCCATCACCTCCTTGTTCTCCAAAACAATGGAGTCCATTGTAAACTGCCAGCTCATGAGGTACCTTGAGGATCACCAGCTGATTAGTGACCGCCAATACGGTTTTCGCCGTGGTCGGTCAGCTGGTGATCTTCTGGTCTACCTCACTCACAGATGGGCGGAGGCAGTAGAGTTCAAGGGGGAGGCATTGGCCGTTAGTTTGGACATTGCGAAGGCCTTCGATCGGGTTTGGCACAAAGCGCTTCTTTCGAAGCTCCCTTCCTATGGGCTTCCCGAGAAATTGTGCGATTGGATCACCAGCTTTCTTGCAGATCGGAGCATCAAGGTCGTTGTAGACGGTGCAAGCTCCGATTGCAAGCCTATTAATGCTGGTGTTCCACAGGGCTGCGTGCTATCGCCAACGCTGTTTCTTCTGCATATCAATGATATGTTGCATACCCGTAACATTCATTGCTATGCAGATGACAGCACTGGTGATGCTCTTTACACCGGCCGAGCCAATATTTCTCGGGAAAACGTCTCCGAGTGCCGGGACAAACTTGTGTCTGAAGTCGAGTCTTTGCTGAACAGAGTCTCGGATTGGGGACGACTAAATCTAGTCCAGTTTAACCCCCAGAAGACACAAGTTTGCGCGTTAACCGCTAAAAAGAACCCCTTTGTCGTATCCCCTCAGTTTCAAGGCACTCCCCTTGTTGCCTCAGCCAGTATCGGAATCCTCGGCGTCGACATATCGAGTGACGTGCAGTTTCGTGGTCACTTGGAAGGGAAGGCCAAATTGGCCTCTAAAAAGCTTGGCGTGCTCAGCAGAGCGGGACAGTATTTCATGCCGGCACACCGCCTGCAACTTTACAAGGCGCAGGTTCGGCCGCACATGGAATACTGTTCCCATCTCTGGGCTGGGGCTCCCCAGTACCAGCTCCTTCCACTTGACCGCATCCAGCGCAGAGCGGCTCGAATCGTCGACGACCGAGTGCTTTCCGATCGGCTCGATTCACTGGCGTTGCGAAGAGATGTTGCATCGCTTTGCGTATTATATCGCATCTATCACGGGGAGTGCTCTGAGGAATTGTTCGGATTAATCCCAGCCGCCAAATTTCGTGAACGCACGACACGACAAACGTCCCGATACCATCCACACCATCTGGATGCTTGGCGGTCCACCACTGTACGTTTCACAAGGAGTTTTCTTCCACGTACAACCTCTCTGTGGAATAGTTTATCACCGGCGATTTTTCCGGACCGATACGACCTGGGGACCTTCAAGAAAAGAGCTTACTCCTTTCTAAAGGGCCGGCAACGCACCCGCAATTCTCCTGGTGTTGCGGTTGATCATGGGCGGCGGTAGTCACTTAACATCAGGTGAGCCGCATGCTCGTTTGCCCCCTCTTCTATAAAAAAAAAAAAAAAAAAAAATCCGCGCAGGACCGGATTATAGTGCCCAAGTGTATGCGCAAGCACAGGTGCACTCTCTATTCCCTCACTCTCATAATCCGATGGGACGGTAAACCGACACGATCGGAGAGAGATCAGGCGCAAGACCAACCGCTTAACGTGCTTTCCGGCGCACGGAGTGAGACACCGCCAACTTCCTGACTCCAGGCAGCTACTGAGAATTTCTTGACGGAAAAACTCAATTAACTCAACTAACTGATTTTTTGGCCCAACTCAGGATTCGCACCCGGAACCTCATGATCAGCAGTCGCGCAACTACAACCACTAGACCAACGAGGCAGGCAGTTATTTATGTTACGTAAAGTTAGATTACGACTACTTTTCTACAATACTGAAGCGTAAATATTTTTTTATAACATTGGGTGACAAACGAGCACACAGTCCACCTGATGACAAATGAATGCTGTGGCTCATAGACATTTATCCTCAATTACGGATCAAAATGCAAATGCGTTGTCACCCCTGAGGGCTAAGATGGAATGCCTTGATTCCAGTAAAAAAGTGTTATTATGTTCGGTTTTGTAAGTACCCACTTTTCGAACTTTCTCGCGGTTTAAAATAAACTAAAATAACTAACGAACATACCGTCCACCTAGCAGTAGTCCAGTAGGGGGTGCTAAGAATCTCCGGTGGAGGTTCGGTTGCCACCTACGACGACTCGACCTGGCAACGTATAACGCACGCACCCTGAGAACTGACGAGAAGATACTGGAGCTGGAAGAAGAGGTAGACAAGTTGTGCTGGCGTATTATTGGATTATCTGAGGTCTGAAGGGAGGGGAAGGACACGGTAATCCTCGAGTCCGGCAACTTGTTCTATCACCGGGAGGGCGACCATCTGTCCCAAGGAGGTGTCGGATTTATCGTCCACAAGTCTCTCGTCAACAACGTTGTAAAGATTGGGAGTGTGTCGACGAGGGTCGCGTACCTGATACTCAGAATCACCAAACGGTATTCGCTGAAGGTCATACAGGTCTACGCACCAACCTCGGCACATCCCGATGAGGAGGTGGAGGAAATGTATGAGGATATTTCTAGAGCCATGCATTCCTCCAAAACCCACTACACGGTGTTGAAGGGACACTTCAACGCAAAACTAGGCACAAGAGAAGGCGGTGAGCTGAAGTTTGGGAAATTTGGAGTAGGGCAACGGAACCGTAGGGGCCAGCAGCTGGCTGACTTTATGGAGAAAGAGGGACTCATTATGATGAAATCTTTCTTCCAGAAGCGGCCCCACAGGAAGTGGTCCTGGTCGAGCCCCGACGGTTCGACAAAAAATGAGATTGACTTCATTATGACGACCAGACGCCAACTGTTCAGTGATATCTCAGTGATCGCAAGGGTAAAAACTGGCAGCGATCGCCGAATGGTTAGAGGCACACTGAACCTAAACGTTAAGTTGGAGAGGTCTCGTCTAATGAAGTCAACGCTCCGTCCCCCTCGTGCTCTGATCCAGAATCCCGAAACCTTTCAGCTCGAGTTACGTAACCGCTTTCAGTGCCTAGAAGATTGCAATGCAGTGGACGATATGAATGACAAGCTCGTGGAAACTGTCCATGCGGTCGGAGCTAAGTTCTGCAAGACCCGCCGCAGAAGAACACAAAAACTCTCCGATCACACTCTTAATCTCATGGCTGTTAGACGGAAGATGAGGCTGCAGTCGTCAACAGATTTGACAGCATACAGGCAACTGAACAGATATATCTCCAAATGCATGCGGCGAGACTTACGCAACTTTAATACTGCTCGTATTAAAGAAGCGATCGAGCGGAACCAGGGCCCCAAAATCTTTGCCAGAGACCTGTCTGCCAGAAAGAGCCAACTGTCAAAGCTGAAGACTGAGTGTGGCAGCATCGTATCCGGGACACCTGAGATTTTGAGTGAGATTGAGAGGTTCTATGGGCAGCTGTACACATCATCGTTGGAGCCACATGCAAGTGTGAGTAACGATCCAAGAACAAGTCTTACCCGACGCTATTCCGATGATATCCCGGACGTCAGTCTGAGCAAGATTAGAATGGCTCTCCAGCACCTTAGCGAGGCGCTTCCTCCCGGCACCTCAGCAGCGCCCCAGGCGAGGATGGAATTATAGCGGAGCTTCTGAAAGCGGGTGGAACACCGGTACTTGAAGTCCTTCAGAAGCTCTTCAATTCCGTTCTCCATAGTGGCACTACTCCGGAGTCGTGGAGCAGAAATGCAGTGGTGTTGTTCTTTAAGAAAGGCGACAACGCTCTCTTGAGGAACTACAGACCGATTTCCCTTTCTGAGCCGCGTCTACGTGCTGTTTTCGAGAGTCATTACGAATCGTCTCGCACGCAGACTCGACGACTTCCAGCCTCCCGAACAAGCCGGTTTCCGAAAAGGCTTTAGTACCATAGACCACATACATACCCTGCGGCAGATTGTGCAGAAGACCGAAGAGTACAATCTGCCACTTTGCCTAGCGTATGTGGACTATGAGAAAGCCTTTGATTCCGTCGAAATTTGGGCGGTGCTACAGTCCCTTCAGCGGTGCCAAGTTGACTGTCGGTATATCGAAGTGCTGAAGTGTTTGTACAGTAAGGCTACGATGGCTATCAGAGTACAGAACCAGAGTTCGAAACCTATCCAACTGCAGAGAGGTGTAAGACAGGGTGACGTTATATCCCCGAAACTCTTCACCGCTGCGTTGGAAGACGTTTTCAAGCTACTGGACTGGAAAGGATACGGTATTAACATCAATGGCGAGTACATCACTCACCTTCGATTTGCCGAAGATATAGTCCTTATGGCAGAATCGCTAGAGGACTTTAGCACTATGCTCAATGACCTCAATGGTGTCTCCCAACGGATAGGTCTTAAGATGAACATGGACAAAACAAAGATCATGTTCAATTGCCATGTCACACCTATGCCGGTAGTTGTTGGGAGCACTATGCTCGAAGTTGTTGACGAGTACGTTTACCTGGGATAAATAGTCCGACTAGGTAAGTCCAACTTCGACCGAGAGGTCATCGACGGAGCGTTCGGGAAATTACGACACATCTTCTCGTCAGGTATACCTCAATCTCTGAAAACTAAAGTGTACAATCAGTGCGTGTTGCCAATGATGACTTACGGATCAGAGACGTGGTCCCTCACTGCTGGCCGTATGAGGACGCTCAAGGTCGCTCAGCGAGCTATGGAGAGGGCTATGCTCGGAGTTTCTCTGCGTGATAGACTCAGAAATGAGGATATCCGCAGTAAAACCAGAGTGACCGACATAGCCCAACGGATTAGTAAGCTGAAGTGGCAATGGGCCGGCCATATAGCTCGAAGAACCGATAACCGATGGGGAAGAAAGGTTCTCGAGTGGCAGCCTCGTACCGGTAGGCGTAGTGTTGGGCGACCCCCAACTAGATGGAGTGACGACCTGGTAAGACATGCAGGAAGTCGATGGATGCAGGTGGCTCAGGACCGTGCTTTGTGGCGTTACTTGGGGGAGGCCTATGTTCAGCAGTGGTCTTGTGAAGGGCTGTAATGATGATGATGATGAATGATGATACAGTCGACCTGATGGTAAGTGGCTACTGCGGTCAATAGACACATGCAGTCAACTTTACACATTGATGGCTACAAATGCGTTGTCACCTCTGAGGACTTAGATGGAATGTCTTAATGCCTAACTATACCGGTTCTCTATGTACATCAGACCAGAGACTGCTGTGAGTACAAGTGAGTATTTGGGGACAGAAATAGATAAGAGGATTGTAGAACCTAACCTGACAGAATCTGGTCATAGTAATGAAGTGTAAATAAGTAGTAATAAGCGGTCTAGGTGCGACCCGTAAGGTCCACATGACTAACTTCTCAGTGCAAAGATTAAAAAAATATATGTGTCAATATTTTATACAGTTTTTCATTGAGCACAAAAAACGACTTGTACGATTTTGCTCAAAATTTAGTGAGGATAAATTAACATAATTATGCGTTAAATGAAACTGGTCCCATGTCAATATCACTCTTTGTTCTCGAGATACACGAGGCGAAAATTGAATCCGAACATACATACATACGTACATGTGCACACACGAACATACTCTTAAAAACCATACTATTCGACTCTAAAGACCTTGAAACGTGGAGATATGTTAAAATTTCCAATTTGCAAAATCAGACCCATTACTAATAACTTCCCACGGGGAAGTTAAAAAAAATACTTAGGTTAACACCTGGTCGAGCACCATCATGGTCCTCGATGTAAAAATAAGCATTGGACAATTTTTGTTCTTTTTTCCATCCCACAATTCTCTGAGCTTGCATTATGCTAAAATAGGTGAGGGTAATACGGTCATCCCGTTAATATGGGATGTATGGAATAAGGCCACTTTCTTATAACTCAAAAACTTGTTGCCTTGTTTGCATAGAAGGCTATATGGTATGATAACTCTTTATCAGTCAATCAAATAAGAAAGGGTAAAAATGGCTCTGCTTTATCGACGCCATTTTAACAGTTGAAATTATAGTAAATATTTTAGTTGATTTTAGTACTGTGTAACGTAGTTAGTTTTTTAACTTGATTTTTCGAAGTATTCCTAATTATTGCCAAAGATTGTTTGCTATTTCTATTAATAGATATATTAGTTATAGTAGGTATACGACTTCACGTTTTTGTATCTATCCTCCTCCTAGTTTTGGTTTAATAGGAGAGCAAGCTTAAGGTGATCATATTACCCTCACGTATCTCACTATTAGCTTAATAAATATTTGTAAGAAAAATGTCTCTTACTATAATATAAATAAGATTAATATATGTAATGTAAGTATGTGATAACAAAATGTAAATAAGATTAATAGAAGAAAAAAATAGAAATAAAATTAAAATTATAAAAAAATCCAGATTCTATTATATCCTCTTTGGCCGAGAGGAGGCACCGCCAAGATGGAAGAATTGTATATCTCAGGTGAACTCAAATATGGGAATGGCGTTAGGATCCATGTTTGTTCGGAATTATTTTGATGAGATAAGTAAAAATGATACGCTTACCATGACACGGGAGATTCAGCAATCTTTTCGAGAGCTGCTTCGTATGACTGATTGGATTGATGGCTCGACCAAAAAACTAGCCGCTCATAAAGTAGATTCAATGATGCTCAGAATCGGATATCCTGATTTTATACTAAACAAGAACGAACTGGATGATAGATATAAAGAAGTGAAAATTCATCCTGATAAATACTTTGAGAATATTTTGAATATATTACAGCATTTGACAAAAATGGAACAGTCACGGTAAGTCACCTTGCTTCTTATTTATTAATCAGTAACGGTCCAGTACTGGATATGGACCTCTCACAATTAGGGTTGCCAACCCTGCTATTCAATATAGTATCTTAGTATAATATGATTAAAGTAACAGCCTATATACGTCCCACTGCTGGTTACAGGCCTCCTCTCATTTCTGAGAGGGTTATGTTCTCCGCGCTGCCCCGATGCGTGTTAGCGAACTTCACATGTCTTCGAAATATTTTTTTTATTTCTCAGACATGAAGGTTACCTCACGATGTTCCTCTCACCGCCGATAAGGTGGTTTATCACATGATTTATCAGCACTTATGATTAGAAGTACTTTATTTCTTAAAAATCCATAGTAGGCGGAACCTGTATTTTAATATGGCGTGGAACTAAAAAAAACTTAATAAATGCTCAAAGCAGCACAACAAATATATTCCTTTAAAGTATAAAATATCAATTTGAAACATCATTATCATCATCTTGATCCTACACAATTTCACTGCTGAACATTGGCCTCCCGCAAGGAATGCCATTACATGCTCCCGAGTTACCTGCCCTGTTTTCATAGACTTCCTGGTTATTTTACCAGGTCGTCACGCCATCTATTGAAATAGAATATATCTTTGGATCTTTTCGCTAAGTGTTTATTATATTTTAACATGTAATAATGTCGAAAATAATATATTTTAAATAAAAAATGCTGACAACCCTACTCCCAATGTATGAAAGATCTGCCAAAACCAGCAGGTTTGACAGGCAGTTTAGAGATCGCACTACCAAATGTCTCGTATTTTATGACCCTAGTCTGGGTATTACAGATCTTGAATAAATACATCGTGGACAAGAGGCAACATAATGAAATGGAATAGGAGTAAAACTCCCTGTGATCTAATCTATTGGGTGGCCGATATAGGCCAACAAAGGATTTTTGAATGTATGATGCTTTTATGACAAAATTTAGTAACTTAATGAAAAATATAACTACTTTGTCATTTTTGTGCAGGATTCGCAATTAGTCGATGTAATCTTGTAAAATGAAATCAAGAATTAAAGGTGATTGCACACTTACCAACACCGTTCGTGATATACGCGCCGTGCCGTAGGGTCTCACTTCAGTGTTCCTTCTATATTATCCTGTGTATCACGCACCATATTATAAGAGTACGAGCAGTATTGTACGTTGTACGAGGTTTACACTACAGTGCGTATGAAATGTACGGTGCTGACGAATGTGAAATCACCTTAAATGTTTTTTTTTTTGTTTAGTATCGGACAACCAGTAAACAAGTCACTTTGGAACACAGCCCCAGCGGTCGTCAACGCGTACTACAGCAGAAATAAAAATCAAATCATGTTCCCTGCTGGAATTTTACAACCACCGTTTTATCATCGACATTTTCCTCGTTCACTTAACTACGGCGGCATCGGTGTTGTGATTGGTTTGTGATAATCTTCTTCATTATTTATTTAGTGTTAATCCACTGCAAGTTACTGACCTAAAGTTGTTGCGTTGCGCTATTTTCATGCACTTGGAAAAAAGATACTAATTGATAAATTTGTAAACCGTACAGCAAAGGAGATAATTTGCCAGCGTCTGTCTTTACATCAGAATAAAACGTATGGCTTTCAGACAAGAATAAAATATTAAAGTTGGTAAAAATCACTCAGCACACATCCGCTCAATAAAATAACATGATGTCTTACCAAGTTTGAAGACCACCTCCCGCCTTACCTCAATGGAGAAGATAACAAGGTTACAATATTAGAGTTTTAAGTACGTAGGTAAAAAGTCTAGACCAAACACATAATTCTAGTTTTTATTTCACATCGATCGGTGCACTATTACCGAAGTTATAAGCGTGGAAAGTTTACGTACATTTTTAAAATCTCGCCCGTGCCCGCGATTAGCGCGTGACGTCATCGATTCCATGCGGCTGCGCCGCCATACCGTTCCAGCGTGCCGATCATATGTTTGTATAAAATATTTCGTGGGTGAGTTGTTTGCCCTCGTGCGCTCTGGTGTTTTTTAAGTATTTAATGATGGAAGAAGGGTTTCTGACAACCTTTCAATAGTCCGTGACATGATGGTGGCGGAATATTATCTAAGAAACAAAGATTTTGTCACCTAGGTACCCATTATTACATTAATAGTTCTGGGTTTCATTTGCTAATGAAACCCTGAAGTATTAATATATTAATACTTCTAATAATTATTTCTAATAATAATTTCATTTGCTAATTGAAAAATACGTAAACATTCCTTACCTACCTACTTACTATCTGCCTCTAACCAGCTTTGTTTTCTTATTCTTCTTAAGTGCATCCTAACCTTTTTAAAGTTTTTATGGTTAAATAAAATTCCCGTTGTTTATAAAGAAATTTACTACA
Organism: Parnassius smintheus behrii; assembly: GCA_036936625.1. Classification (NCBI taxonomy): domain Eukaryota; kingdom Metazoa; phylum Arthropoda; class Insecta; order Lepidoptera; family Papilionidae; genus Parnassius; species Parnassius smintheus. The sequence continues at coordinate 18,471,490 of JAUPFT010000004.1, read as the reverse complement.
AATATACCTTCGGTGTACAAAAATATGATTTTATCTAAAAATCAGATGTTTTCAATATTAGTAGTGGTTGCGCGGAAAAAACCATTGGATTATTATATTTGACGGTAGAGGTGCCAAGCCGCTTGTTCCTTTCCGACAAAACGATATCATTCATACCCTCCTCGATCCTCCATCGACACATCGGGGTGGTGGGGTGGGAGGGGCAAGAAGATGATTCTAGAATGTCACGTAATCATCGGGGCCGAGGACATATAAGGCACGCGCGACCGTTGCGCGGCCTCTTTTCCTACCGCGCCAGTCATTGGAACAACAGCTCTTTTCCACTGCAGTCGTCGCTGAAACCACACCGCTAGTAGAAACCGCTTTAGCCTGGAAGCAGTCGAGCTCCAGGAGACCCGCCTCACATCGTGTGAGATATAGTCGCGCATCGCCTCTCTCCGGAGTGTTCCAGAAGAAGTTCCAGAAGTTGCAGCTATAGTGCTCAACAGGATAGAAGAAACCCCGGATGTTCGTCGCAAATTTTGAGGATACACCCTATGCAAAAACAGCAGACTGTCGCTGTAGGCAAGTCAGTCGTATTAACCTGCCAGGCGGAAACGCCGGACCCCGCACTAGTCACACAACCACAGTGGAAAGATCCTAAGGGATATGTCATTAATGAAGCCGCACCTGGAACAAGACCGGAAATCTACACGGAGGCAATGCCAACGAAGCAGTCGCTTTTACGTAAGCGTAGAAGCATCCGCATATACAGTCCACTTTAGTTAATATCTCGCGTAATAGGTTTAAGGTTCGACCGGGGAACTGGACTTCGGCAGCCTTAAACACGTGGCTCCACCATTTTATGGTCACTTCGAGCAGGATTTTGGTCGAATTGTTGAATTAATTAATTAGATAATGCACTCCAATTTATAGAATAGACTTAAATAGTGTTCGTTTAAATTTAAATTTTGATTAGGTACTTGCAAACAGAATTATTCGTTTTATAGCGCTCGTATTTGATTAAATTTAAAGCCTATTAAATAATTCAAACAGTGTAATAGGAACCGTTTGATACGCTTACCCACAATCTTGATAAAATTATTGAGTCTAGCAAATGACGCGTCACCTCGACTCGCTGCGCAGGTGTTCGATTTAATTACGTAATACGGCATACCGAGTGTCCATCCTTTATTGTTTGTGCGTTGTGAGATTAATTGTGATTGATATAACTTTATTATAATAGTTTAAAATGGCAGTTAGTGGAAGTGAAATCAAAATTAAAACGCTTTATGCTAAGAGGGACATACTCTTTTCGCGTATGCAGAATATAAGTGATTATATAAAGAACATCCATATAGAAGCAGTGCGGGAAACTTTTTTGACCGAAATCGAAACGATAGATTCTTTACGAATAGATTACGAAAAAATATTAGACCAAATTAATCATTTGGAATTACAAATCGACCCGAAATACATAGTGAACTACCAACCGCTGCTGGCATTCGAAGATATGTTGTGTCGCGTGAAAAGAATTGCGAGATCCCTATCTCAAAACGAAGCAAAGCCGGAAAAACAGATACGTCCAAGCGACTCGATTAGGTTGCCGCCAATAGATATTCCGGTATTTAATGGTGATATTAAGACGTGGCCCTTCTTCTTCAGTAGTTTTCAAAACAATATACACAATAACCCATCGTTATCGGACGCCGAAAAATTATATTACTTAATCAGTAAACTTAGTGGCAGGGCACAGTCGATCTGCTCTAGTTTTACACCTACAGCAAACAATTACTTATTAATATTCGAAACGCTTAAAACTAAATATGAAGATAGGAGAATGTTAGCTTCCGAATATTTGAACCAGATATTCGATCTTAAATCTATATCATCCGCGAACATCAACGGCTTAGAGCAATTTCTAGATAAATTTGTGGCATCGGTGGCTGCACTTAAGAATTTGAAATTTAATGATCTTATGGACGTGGTGTTTCTCCATATTGCACTGAAGAAGTTGGACCCCGACACCGTGCGTGCGTTTGAAATGGAGCATCGTAGCTCGGAGATGCCTTCCTTTCATTCATTAGCATCGTTCGTGCGAGATCAAATAAAGGTGATGCAGCGCTCTCCGAACGTTAAACAGGAGATTAAAAGGTGCGTCGACCGTAGACAGACTCAACCATCTAAAATAGCAGGGTCGTTAACTTACGTAACCGCTACGCCAACATCACTCCAGCATACTTGTTTAGTATGTAAAGATAGACACGGTAATTTATATAATTGTGCGACTTTTCGTAAATATTCACCAAGCGAGCGTTATAAATTAGTAAAGACAAACAACCTATGTTTGAACTGCTTAAGCGATAAGCATTTAGTTGCAAAATGCAATTCGAGTTCCGTATGTAGCAAGTGCGCCAGGAAACATCACACGCTATTACATTTTGAAAATAGCAACATAGCGGCGTCAAGTAAAGCGGATAAGGAATTCGCCCCTACTAAGGTCAACGATTCTAGCGGTCGACCTGGTGATGTCGCTCTGTGCTCATTGGCAAATATGGGAGCACAACCTCCTTCAACCGTGTTACTGGGTACGGCACGTATTTTGGTTAGGGATTCGCGTGGAAACGAACAAAGCGTCCGTGCACTGCTGGACAGCGGAGCCCAAAATAGTTTTATAACGCGACAATGTTGTCAGCGCTTAGGCTTAGTATTAAATAGGTCACTTTCATGTCCTGTAATTAAAGGCATCGGAGGCACTAGTAAATCGACACAGGGATATATAAATTTAAAAATTTATTTTCGGATAGATCGTAATGTTAACTTTGATATAAATGCACTAGTAGTAGATAGGGTCACTGAACGGTTGCCAACCGTTTCGGTTGACACCTCGGCAATGATTGAATTTAAGAATTTGACTCTGGCGGACGACACTTACGCCGTTCCTGGAAACATAGACATGCTCATTGGAGCATCGCTTTTCCCTTATCTTTTGTTAAACAATAAGGTCAGGGGCAACTCTTCGCATACCGCGCCTTACGCACTGGAAACCGTATTGGGCTATGTGATCCTTGGCTCCGCCCCCATCATAGATAGTATTTCGGCAACCTCTTATTGTGGTATGGCTGTCGAACCGCTCGAGTCGTTAGTCCGCAAATTTTGGGAGATGGAGGAGGTGAACGTTCCACCCATAGCTAGCTCAGATGATAGGTTATGCGAGGAAATTTACGTCCGCGCGACCATTCGTGATCGCGACGGTAGATATAGTGTAGCGCTACCTTTTAAAGGAGGTGTTTTATCTCTCGGCGATTCGCGTCAAATGGCGGAAAAACGTTTCTACAGCTTGGAGCGTAGGATGCTCGCTTCACCCCAGTTAAAGGAAGCTTACGACGGCGTCATTAACGAATATATAAGAGAAGGTTACATATCACTTGTGGCTTCGAAATTAGATAACTACGAAGACACACCGTCGTATTTCATACCACACCACGGAGTCATTAGAGAGGACAAACTTACATCTAAGTTACGTGTAGTGCTCGACGCTAGTGCTAAAACTAGCACTCACCTGTCGCTTAACGATATCCTCTATAGTGGGCAAAATTTACAGGGCAGTTTATTTAATATAATAGTCAATTTTCGTTTGTTTAGTATAGCACTATCCGCCGATATTCGTCAAATGTTTCTTTGCATAGGGGTCCGTGAATGCGACCGTAGATTCCAACGCATTTTATATCGTTTCAACCCAAAGGAACCTCTAATGGTGTTTGAATTTAATCGCGTTTGTTTTGGTTTAAAGTCGAGCCCATTTCATGCGTTACGCACGGTGAGACAGCTCGCTCACGATGAAGGTCCCTCTTATCCTAAAGCTAAGAGGGCAATTGAGAGCGGATTATATATGGATGATTTTGTGTACTCGGTCGATAGCGTGGAGGAGGCAACCCTAACCACCGCCGAGGTTATAAGGCTCATGAAATCGGGTCAATTCGATCTTGTGAAGTGGACTAGTAATTCGCGTCCGGTTTTGGATACAATCCCACTATCACACCGTCTTTCGGCGATAAAGGAATTCGACGATTCTGATACACACAAGGTGCTCGGTCTATGTTGGTCACCAGAGTCCGACGTGTTTAGCCTTAAGGTAAATCCGCCCGTAGAGAAATGCACAAAGCGCACAATACTGTCATGCGTTGCTAGATTATGGGACGTCATGGGTTTCCTAGCTCCGGTGGTATTATACGCTAAGCTTTTAATTAAACAACTTTGGTTATTGGAATGCGACTGGGATGACTCGCCGCCTGACAGCATTGTTCGGTTGTGGCAGCGCTTTAGAGAGGAACTTCCTTTATTAAGAGAAATTAAAATACCGCGTCATATAAACGTAGATAGAAGTAGCGCCATAACAGTCGTTGGGTTTGCAGACGCCAGCGAGAAGGCTTACGGGGGCGTTGTATATTTCCACGTCCAGAATAATGGTAAAAATTCGATTAGCCTCATTAGTTCTAAGTCGAGAGTCTCCCCCCGTAAGGTTGTCTCTCTGGCGCGCTTAGAGCTTTGCGCAATATTAGTACTCACCAAGCTTATTACCGCAGTTATCAGCGCATGTAGGGATAGAGTTCACATAGAAAGGATATTGGCCTTTTCCGACTCCACCGTCGCCTTATGCTGGGTTCATTCTTCACCCCACCGTTGGGATACGTTTGTTGCGAACCGAGTGGCCAAGATACAAGACGAGTTAGAAACGCGGAACTTTTATCACGTGTCCGGTACGGAAAACCCCGCCGATTGTCTATCCCGTGGACTCACCCCGATGCAAATAATGGACCACCCGCTTTGGTTCCACGGACCTGCTTGGGTTCACTTGGATCCCTCGCAATGGCCAATAACCGACTTCGAACCTTCGTCAGTGTCACAACCGCCGGAAGAGAAGAGACACGCTCTAGTGGCGAACGTTTCGAGTGAGGTTTCTCCAATCATTGCTTTGGCGAACCGCTTGTCCTCTTGGTCGAAATTATTGCGTAGCGTAATTTACGTTTGTCGATTCGCGAAGCTGTTACCGCGACGTTCGTATGTCTTAGCATCCGATTACAACTATGCCGAGTCGCTAGTATTACGTGAACTTCAACGTGCGCACTTCTCTGAAGAAATTAGAAGATTACAATCGAATAGAGCTTGTAGTCGCGCCTTTCAACGCCTTAAGCCATTTTTACAGGATGGGATTGTAAGGGTAGGTGGACGCTTGTCCAACTCGCAATTGAGTTTCGACCAACGGCACCCTATTGTTTTACCGCGTAAAGACCATATCATGAACTTATTAGTCGATTACCATCATAAATTGAACTCGCACGCTGGCCCCGACTTGTTGATGTCGATTTTGCGTCAGAATTATTGGATTCTTTCTGCACGTAGTTTAATACGCAATCGGGTGCACCGATGTATAGCTTGCTTTCGGGCACGCCCCAAGCCGTCATTTCCGGAAATGGCGGAACTTAGATCTTGTAGAGTAATACAATCAGTAAAGCCCTTCACGCACACCGGGTCTGATTTCGCTGGTCCGTTTAAGGTCACGCTCACTCGCGGGCGTGGTATAAGATCCACAAAGGCTTACGTCTGCATTTTCGTATGTCTAACTACTCGAGCGGTGCATATAGAACTCGTTGGGGATCTAAGCACAGCAGGCTTTATGGGTGCATTTAAAAGATTTCTATCCCGCAGAGGCCCTGTAAGTAAATTGTATTCGGATAACGGTACGAACTACGTCGGTGCAAAACGTATTTTATCGGAACTACATGAGCTCTTAGCTAGCAAATATTATAATTCGGAGTTCGCTCACATTCTAGCCGAGAACCGCATTGAGTGGTCTCTGAACGTCCCAGCCGCGAGCCATTTTGGGGGCAATTGGGAGACTAATATCAAGAGTCTAAAGAGTCATTTATACCGAGTAATAGGAGATCAAATTTTGTCCTTCGAAGAGCTAAGTACGGTGCTCGCTCAAATTGAATGCGTAATGAATAGTCGCCCACTTTGTCGTACGTTGTCTAGTGACCCCTCGGAACCGCTGGCTCTAACTCCAGCACATTTTTTGAATTTAACGCCTTTAAAGTATTTGCCAGCCGCAGGTATGGATGAGAACAGACTTAGCATTTCCGCACGCCACAAATTATTAGATCGGTTAGTGCAATCGTTTTGGAAACGATGGAGGATGGAATACTTGCATACTTTGCAGTCTCGGCAAAAATGGAACACAGCAACTGAGCCTTTAGCTGTAGGAACTGTAGTTGTGCTCACCAAAGAGAATACGCCGCCTCTCCACTGGCCGTTAGGAATTGTCGAAGAGGTCTTTCCCGGTTCCGACGGAGTAGTTAGGATAGCTCGCGTTAAGACCACGGTTGGGTCTTACTTGCGTCCGGTTGTCCGTTTGTGCCCCCTGCCTCTTCCATAATTTAAATTAGCTTTCTAGATTAAATTGTAGTTGAATTTAAGTAATCTTAGCGTTAGTTAGTTATTTTGTTAGTTGATCTTAGCTCTAGTTGTATTAGTTAATTTTGAAGGAAATCCTTCAAGGGCGGGGGAGATGGTTGCGCGGAAAAAACCATTGGATTATTATATTTGACGGTAGAGGTGCCAAGCCGCTTGTTCCTTTCCGACAAAACGATATCATTCATACCCTCCTCGATCCTCCATCGACACATCGGGGTGGTGGGGTGGGAGGGGCAAGAAGATGATTCTAGAATGTCACGTAATCATCGGGGCCGAGGACATATAAGGCACGCGCGACCGTTGCGCGGCCTCTTTTCCTACCGCGCCAGTCATTGGAACAACAGCTCTTTTCCACTGCAGTCGTCGCTGAAACCACACCGCTAGTAGAAACCGCTTTAGCCTGGAAGCAGTCGAGCTCCAGGAGACCCGCCTCACATCGTGTGAGATATAGTCGCGCATCGCCTCTCTCCGGAGTGTTCCAGAAGAAGTTCCAGAAGTTGCAGCTATAGTGCTCAACAGGATAGAAGAAACCCCGGTGAGTCAATTCCTTTAATTAGCTCCTGCCTTACATAGTTTAACCCGCTCCAATTTTGTTGTTCTCCTAATAAGGCAGGATTCCTTTTCAGCGATTTGGCACAATAATAGTTTAGTTTTAGGGAAGAGCGAGTGCATTATACCGCATGCTATAGTAGTCGCTTTTACGTAAGCGTAGAAGCATCCACATATACAGTCCACTTTAGTTAATATCTCGCGTAATAGGTTTAAGGTTCGACCGGGGAACTAGACTTCGGCAGCCTTAAACACGTGGCTCCACCAAGTAGAAAAGGGGTTGCATTACTATTATGATTAAAAGCGTAGTTATATATTCTTCGGGCACGGGATCAATGTCAATATTATCATCTAGAGTAGTAACAGGATCGACAACATATCTATGCTCAATTTCTTGTGAAGTAGTGGAAATCGCATGTGCAACCGTTTCTGACCTAGATTTGGCATTTAGTTTTGATGGTAAACATCTATGTGGTTTTTCTGCGTACCGATTTTGACAAGCAAACTTGTGAGGCAAAACATCTCTTTTAAGTTTGAGGGGACCACCAACTAGTTTTGTACTTCACGTAGTTTTACATATCGTTTTCGACCTAGAACAAAATACAAACTAATTTAAAGTCTACAAAAAATAAGGAACCTCGTAATGTATATTCCATCAATATTTAAAATATGTACCAACTATGTAATACATAAAAATAGGACAACACGAAAAAAAATTTAAGTGCTCCACTTCATAATCAAACTTTTTCCATTATTTGCGGCCCGCAAAGTATGCAGGTTGAACAGCTCTGCGATGTGTTCAGTTTTTGCTAGAAATATCGTAAAAATATAAAAACGTTTGTTAACATATTCCATATTTTAACCTTTATATGGATTATAAACATTTTAAAATTTGCTGCAAACATAGGTAGGTATCTAAACTTACAAACTCACGACAGGTCATTGATTTATCTACATTACATAGGTAAGTACTTTACCCAAGTTTGGATGTTTATTTACACTGAAGTAGTTTTAGTTAAATATGTAGGTATTAGGTATTGTTTCTTCTTGAAATTATAATGATCACTAAGCGTGGAAAGGTTCAATGAATCGTTAGTTACTTAAACACTGTGACTCGAGTAGGTACATACCCAATAGAAAGCATTTACTAGCAATAACCAAGAGATATCATGTGAAGGTTATTATTGTTTGTATACTTACATCCAAATGATGCTCACAACAATATGCTACCATGTTTGGTCCTAAAGGATGAGCTGCAGTCTGCGAACATGTTCAAGATCGTCCCCACCATTACATTAGATTTGATAAACCACAAATTCTCGCAAAAGAACACCGATTCCTACCAAGGATGATACGTGAGGCTATTGAAATTAAAAAACATCCAAATTTCAATAGAGAAGATGGTTGGGTGCTACCATCTGCTTGGGATCCTATAATTAATAAAATTAAACCCAAACCCAAGCATACCACTGCTAGACTTCATGATACTATAAGCTCGTTTTGCGTAAATCGGACCAAAAATTAATATTAAAAAACTGAAGGTAGCCGGACTAACTATGACATTGGGACGTCAAACATCTCAGTCCCCCCCGTGACCATGGGTGCTGTAAAGCACCCGAAACGTCGGGATAATAATAAAAATAAATTAATGTAATTAAACGCGATAAAATCCGTAAATAATAGTTTTATTCAATTATAAGTTAGTAAAAAGAAATTTATTTCTACTATTTTTATAACTATTTCAGACCCTCAGTTGCGAAGTGCGACTGACAAACTTGGTTGCGAAGTGCGACTGACAAACTTAGTTGCACAACGTATGTCAATTAGCACACACTTGAACTATGCTTGATTTCTATCGTCTATTCTTCTCCGCTGTTCAACATAAACCTCCCTCATTGATTATCTCATTGGAGGACTTTGCACAGCTGCCACGCATTTTTATTATTGAGTTGTAATCAGGACGATGCTGTTGATTTTCTCCAATTTCATTTTACCTCCGTCGCCTCCTACGACACCCTCGGTACTATATGGATTAGTACACCGCCACTATACGGTTATCATAATTCCATGTCTGATATCAATGTTTAGATTAATTACATCTTTACTTTTATATTCAGTTTCCGTACAATGCTATTTAAGAATATTTCTAGTATCTATATGAAATGGCCCGTTCTTATTTAAGAGTGCGGTTTTTATCCCTCTCCATTTAAACAGCAGCATTATGTTCTATATTTTACAATGATACTGATGGTGGCACTACCACGTAAAAATATACCTAGGCTGCACTAAAAGTATCGGGAACGGAATATTTCCACTGTTCCTGTTATATTAAAATCTTTTTAATTGAAAACTCCTTGGTTTTAAAAATCGAATACCATTTATTTATTTAAAAAAAGATTCTCGGTCTTGTCCATTGAGCTATTATGTACTACGTACTAGAGGCGACACTGCATTCAGCTACTCTGTTCCACTCAACTGCGGTGCATATACCGCACTTTAATCAGTCACTTGCTAGGCGCTTATAGAGTTGTCACGTGTTGTGTTGATTTAAAAAAACATCTCTTGATAAAAATATGCCGTCGTGTGTACTTAGAAATTGCACAAATATTGAATAAAACTATTATTTACGAATTTTATCGCGTTTAATTCAACTTTAATTTATTTTTGGTATCCCGAAGTTTCGGGTGCTTTACAGCACCCGTGGTCACGGGTTGGACTGAGATGTTTGACGTCCCAATGTCATAGTTAGTCCGGCTACCTTCAGTTTTTGAATATTAATTTTTGGTCCGATTTACTCAAAATGAGCTTATAGTATCGTGAAGTCTTGCAGTGGTATGCTTGGGTTTGGGTTTAATTTTGCAAATTATATGATCCCAAGCAGCTGGCAGTACCCATCCATCTTCTCTATTGAAATTTCAATGTTTTTTTAATTTCAATAGCCTCGCGTATCATTCTTGGTAGGAATCGGTGTTCTTTTGCGAGGATTTGTGGTTTATCAAATGTTAGAGGAGTCACGGACAAGATTGGCTACATCTTGAAACGAGCGTCCATTAAAACATACTACAAAACGCAGAAGAAAATTAGTCAATTTTTACCATCCATCAAATGCAATATTCCTCTACAAGATGTAGGTGTGTACAAGCTAGATTGTGAATGTGGTCTCTCTTACATAGGTCAAACAAAAAGATCTATTAAAACCCGCGTGAAGGAACATATAGCTGTCGTGAAGCACCGACGCTCCGGGAAGTCTGCAGTCTGCGAACATGTTCAGGATCGTCCCCACCATTACATTAGATTTGATAAACCACAAATTCTCGCAAAAGAACACCGATTCCTACCAAGATTGATACGCGAGGCTATTGAAATTAAAAAACATCCAAATTTCAATAGAGAAGATGGATGGGTGCTGCCAGCTGCTTGGGATCCTATAATTTACAAAATTAAACCCAAACCCATGCATACCACTGCAAGACTTCATGATACTATAAGCTCATTTTGAGTAAATCGGACCAAAAAATAATATTCAAAAACTGAAGGTAGCCGGACTAACTATGATGACATTGGGACGTCAAACATCTCAGTCCACCCCGTGACCACGGGTGCTGTAAAGCACCCGAAATGTCGGGATAATAAAAATAAATTAAAGTTGAATTAAACGCGATAAAACCGTAAATAATAGTTTTATTCAATGTGTAGTGTTCGCGTAAATTTAAGAAATCATTATTGCACAAATAATTCAAGAAATGTCAGTAAAAACCAAGGAATTACTTTTCATCGGTTAATAAGATACTTAATCAATAAAAACGTATTATGTATTAATAATAAAACAAATTATTCCTAAGACGCCATCTTGTGTCATGGAATATAGATTATGAAATGAATATGTTCAGATGCTACATTTCTGTGGGTACTTAAGTATAGGACGAATATATTATTATACATATTTTTTTTTGTAGAAACTTATGTAAGTTATTATAATTTGACAAAATTTTTCATATTTAAATCTGCTTATTATTCTTTTATTTTATTTTTAGGTTTCCACATCAAAGTCAAAGTGGTATAAATTCGTCCATTTTTTAACTCTCGCGCGCCCAGCATTTATGAACGACTTTTATTCTAATTTAAATATTTGTAATTTAAATGTTATGTTAATAAGTTTTGTTAAACATACATTTAGTACGTTTTTTATATTTGACTTAAATACCTTTGAAAATATTCAGATAAAAATATCATTCAAATGTAATTGTGATATCATCATCATCATCATTACAGCCCTTTACAAGTCCACTGCTGAACATAGGCCTCCCCCAAGGTATGCCACAAAGCACGGTCCTGAGCCACCTGCATCCATCAGGTCAGGTCAGGCATGTCTTACCAGGTCGTCACTCCATCTAGTGGGGGGTCGCCCTACACTTCGTCCACTGGTACGAGGCCAGTGGACGAAGTGTAGGGACGATTGCCACTTAAGCTTACTAATCCGTTGGGCTATGTCGGTCACTCTGGTTCTACTGCGGATATCCTCATTTCTAAGTTTATCACGCAGAGAAACTCCGAGCATAGCCCTCTCCATAGCTCGCTGAGCGACTTTGAGCGTCCTCATACGGCCAGCAGTGTAGGACCATGTCTCAGTTCCATATGTCATCACTGGCAACACGCACTGGTTGTACAACTTAGTTTTCAGGTTTTGAGGTTGACGAGAAGATGTGTCGTAATTTCCCGAACGCTGCCCAGCCGAGTTGAATCCGTCGATTGACCTCTCGGTCGAAGTTGGACTTACCTAGCCGGACTATTTGTCCCAGGTAAACGTACTCGTCAACAACTTCGCGCTTAGTGCTCCCAATAACTACCGGCATAGGTGTGACATGGACATTAAACTTGATCTTTGTTTTATCCATGTTCATCTTAAGACCTATCCGTTGGGAGGCACTATTGAGGTCATCGAGCATAGTGCTTAAGTCCTCCAGCGATTCTGCCATAGGGATTATAACGTCGGCAAATCGAAGGTGAGTGATGTACTCGCCGTTGATCTTAATACCGTATCCTTTCCAGTCCAGTAGCTTGAAAACGTCTTCTAATGCAGCGGTGAAGAGTTTCGGGGAAATAACGTCACCCTGTCTGACACCTCTCTGCAGTTGGATAGGTTTCGTAGTCTGGTTCTGTACCCGGATAGCTATCGTAGCTCTACTGTACAAACACTTCAGCACTTCGATATACCGACAGTCAACTTGGCACCGCTGAAGAGACTGTAGCACCGCCCAAATTTCGACGGAATCAAAGGCTTTTTCATAGTCCACATACACCAAGCAAAGTGGCAGATTGTACTCTTCGGCCTTCTGTACAATTTGCCGACGGGTATGTATGTGGTCTATGGTACTAAAGCCTTTTCGGAAAACGGCTTGTTTGGGAGGCTGGAAGTCGTCGAGTCTGTGTGCGAGACGATTCGTAATGACTCTCGAAAACAGCACGTAGACGCCGTAGCTCCGGAGTAGTGCCACCATGGAGGACGGAATTAAAGAGCCCCTGAAGGACTTCAAGTACCAGTTTTCCACCCGCTTTCAGAAGCTCCACTGTAATTCCATCCTCGCCCGGGGACTTGCCGTTTTTAAGGTGCTGGAGAGCCATTCTAATCTCGCTCAGACTGACGTCCGGGATATCATCGGAATAGTGTCGGATAAGACCCGCTCTTGGATCGTTACTCACACTTGCGTGTGGCTCCAACGATGATGTGTACAGCTGCCCATAGAACCTCTCAATCTCACTCAGAATCTCAGGTGTCCCGGAAGAGACGCTGCCACACTCAGTCTTCAGCTTTGACAGTTGGCTCCTTCTGGCAGACAGATCTCTGGCAAAGACTTTGGAACCCTGATTCCGCTCGATCGTTTCTTTAATACGAGCAGTATTAAAGTTGCGTAAGTCTCGCCGCATGCATTTGGAGATCTGTCTGTTCAGTTACCTGTATGCTGTCAAATCTGTTGACAATTACAGCCTCATCTCCCGTCATAAATACTGTAATGCCAAGCCATGAGATTAAGAGTGTGATCGGAGAGTTTTTGTGTTCTCTGCGGCGGGTCTTGCAGAACTTAGCTCCAACCGCATGGACAGTTTCCACGAGCTTGTCATTCATATCGTCCACTGCATTGCAATCTTCCAGGCACTGAAAGTGGTTACGTAACTCGAGCTGAAAGGTTTCGGGATTCTGGATCAGAGCACGAGGGGGATGGAGCGTTGACTTCATTAGACGAGACCTCTCCAACTTAACGTTTAGGTTCAGGATAAAAAATTACCCATATTAAAAATGATAGCAATCGATTCAGTATGCGATTCTGAACAAACTACTTTCTCAAAGTGCGTTAATTATGTTACGTGTTGTATATATGTATATATATATATATATATATATATATATATATATATATATATATATATATATATATATATATATATACGGTCCACCTGATAGAAACGACCCATTCGTGCTACAACCATAATATAGCTCCAGTGTGGCTCTACCACATAAAAATGAGAAAAATATGTAAGAAAATAAAATAAAGTTATTATTTAGGGCACGAGATCACACACGGCTTTGATGACAAAGGCCGCCTCTTTGACTGCGAAGGCAACTTGCACCGGTGGTGGTCGGACACAGCTATTGAAGCTTTCCACCGTCGAGCTCAGTGCCTCATTGACCAGTACGGACGATATGTTGTGCCTGAAGTCAATATGAAACTAGACGGAGTTAACACTCAGGTAATCTTTCAAGTAGATACTTTAATATTTATATGCGAACAACGTTTTAACTTCCCTTTTTATATTTGAAAACAACACAGCATATATCCGTAAAAAAGTAAGAAATATAATAATAATCAATATGAAAAGCAAACCATTTCTCACTGTCGCAATGTGTTTCGATTAGCCAACAATACAAAAACTTATTGGTACATACATGTATACAAGTTATTTTAATTTAGCTGCTATTAGACTCAAGACCTTAAATCTTTGGAGTAAGAGTGGAGTACTGAGGTACTCCACTCTTACTCCAAAGATTACACAGGTTACAGGTTTAATCAACAGAATTTACACAAAAATTCCTATGTTATAAGTCAATTACGATAAGATACCCAAACTATTTATGTTTGATAAGATACGAGTATGTATATAAGATACAATTAAATGAAACCAACCAGCCGGATTAAACCCAAAAGAGCTTAGAGTGTTCACGGATGGTTCTAAAAGAAATGAAGGTGTAGGATCTGGAACTTTCTCGGAAGACCTCAATATTCACATATGCCCACCGCTGGGGTATCAACAACACAGTCTTTTAGGAAGAATGTATGAGAATCATGTATAGTTACAGAAGGTATAAGCCTTCTCCATCAGTAAAGTATAAAACACTTAATCCCCAAGGCGTGAAAGAAATAATTCCACCGCGTTATTTTTATCATTAATTTTACATCTATTAATTCTATAGTAGTTACGTTGTACCAGTTCTGGCGCACTGAGTCAGAAGGGGTACAAGTACGATGTTCGTCGACTCACGATCATAAAAAAAAAAAAAAAAAAAAAGCAAAAGGCATGCTCTGATCACGAATCTGCGGTCTATTTTTGCGTAGGATGCACGGTTCCGGAGATGTGCAGATCAATTAACTCTTATCTCATTGATATCCAGTGGAGGCCTCAACCGTCATTAGCGCTCCATTGTCCTTATCTACTTATCTATTGTTCATTCAATACCGTCATTATCTATTCGTGCGTCGGATTATCAGTGCTATTATATTATACTCCTTGGTTCCTATCTACAACGGTAATCTGAATCATCAAGAAAACACATTACCTAATTTTGTTAAAATTTTTATTTATAAAATACAAAATCTTATTACTTATTATCTATAAAATAGGAGCGAAACATCTCATCCACTAACATATCGTTGTACAATGTGTTCTCTGTAAATATACTCGTAAAACTATGCATTGAACATCCCTGAAACTTATATAGCAAATACATTAAGCAATATTCGCCACAAACTGAAGTCCTATCAACATTCCAGTTCCATCTTTTACAATTTCGTACAGGTGCCCGTCTGTATGGATCAAAATATTGACCGACGTCATTCGTATCGATATATAAAGCTACCCAATGTGACCCTGGTTTATCATCTGTACCCAAATTGCATATTACCTAGTCAGGTCACAAATTCTATCACATGTTTAATATAAAATAATTGAAACAAGTTTATTCATTATGTAACCATTTATAAACCAAAATGAACTTAACAAAACATAGATTCTTATGACACTATAGTTTATTCAAAATGACCTCCGTAATTTTGAATACAGGCCTTCAATCTGCGCGGCCAGTCGTCTATCTCACCACGAACGAGGTCCATGTCATATCGGCGGCTGCCTTAATTAAAGATGTCTTGAGTGACTCGAAATTGGGATGAGGCTTTGAGCACGCCTTTTCCTCCTAAATGTCATAAATTTAAACAAACGTTATGTGTGTAATAATCATATATTTGCAAAAAAATAATCACAAAATTTTACATTGTTCTTGTGACGAAGTGTGGGTTTTTTACAATTGGTTATTGATTGAAAATAAAATTTTAAATTAATCATAAATTTATTGTTTGCTTTCCCAAAAACATTATTTATAGTATATACTATATAATACAAAATTGGTTCAACAGAAAAACAATTTTTAAAAATGTTGACGACGAATGATAGAATATTTAATATTGAAGAATACAAATGTCCAAAATACAATGATTTGGTAAATTTCATAAATTTAAACAAACGTTATTTGTGTAATAATCATATATTTGCAAAAAATAATCACAAAATTTTACATTGTTCTTGTGACGAAGTGTGGGTTTTTTACAATTGGTTACTGCTTGAAAATAAAATTTTAAATTAATCATAAATTTTGTTTGATTTCCAAAAAAAAAATTGTCATACTATACTATATAATACAAAGGTGGTTCAACAGAAAAACAATTTTTAAAAATGTTGATGACGAATGATAGAATTTTTAATATTGAAGAACACAAATGTCCAAAATACAATGACTTGGTAAATGTCATAAATTTAAACAAACGTTATGTGTGTAATAATCATACATTTGCAAAAAATAATCACAAAATTTTACATTGTTCTTGTGACGAAGTGTGGGTTTCCTACAAGTGGTTATTGCTTGAAAATAAAATTTTAAATTAATCATAAATTTTGTTTGATTTCCAAAATAATTTGTCATACTATACTATATAATGCAAAGGTGGTTCAACAGAAAAACAATTTTTAAAAATGTTGACAACGAATGATAGAATATTTAATATTGAAGAATACAAATGTCCAAAATACAATGATTTGGTAAATGTCATAAATTTAAACAAACGTTATGTGTGTAATAATCATATATTTGCAAAAAATAGTCACAAAATTTTACATTGTTCTTGTGACGAAGTGTGGGTTTCCTACAAGTGGTTATTGCTTGAAAATAAAATTTTAAATTAATCATAAATTTTGTTTGATTTCCAAAAAAAATTGTTATACTATACTATATAATACAAAGGTGGTTCAACAGAAAACAATTTTTAAAAATGTTGATGACGAATGATAGAATTTTTAATATTGAAGAACACAAATGTACAAAATACAATGATTTGAAAAATGTCATAAATTTAAACAAACGTTATGTGTGTAATAATCATATATTTGAAGAAAATAATCACAAAATTTTACATTGTTCTTGTGACGAAGTATGAGTTTCCTACAAGTGGTTATTGCTTGAAAATAAAATTTTAAATTAATCATAAATTTTGTTTGATTTCCAAAAAAATTTGTCATACTATACTATATAATACAAAGGTGGTTCAACAGAAAAACAATTTTTAAAAATGTTGACGACGAATGATAGAATATTTAATATTGAAGAATACAAATGTCCAAAATACAATGATTTGGTAAATGTCATAAATTTAAACAAACGTTATGTGTGTAATAATCATATATTTGCAAAAAAATAATCACAAAATTTTACATTGTTCTTCTATCATATTCTATATTCTATCATTCGTCGTCAACATTTTTAAAAATCGTTTTTCTGTTGAACCACCTTTGTATTATATAGTATAGTATGACAATTTTTTTTTGGAAATCAAACAAAATTTATGATTAATTTAAAATTTTATTTTCAAGCAATAACCACTTGTAGGAAACCCACACTTCGTCACAAGAACAATGTAAAATTTTGTGATTATTTTTTGCAAATATATGATTATTTATTTATTTTATTGTATTTTGGACATTTGTATTCTTCAATATTAAAAATTCTATCATTCGTCGTCAACATTTTTAAAAATTGTTTTTCTGTTGAACCAATTTTGTATTATATAGTATACTATAACTAATGTTTTTGGGAAAGCTAACAAAATTTATGATTAATTTAAAATTTTATTTTCAATCAATAACCAATTGTAAAAACCCACACTTCGTCACAAGAACAATGTAAAATTTTGTGATTAGTTTTTTGCAAATATATGATTATTACACAAATAACGTTTGTTTAAATTTATGACATTTACCAAATCACTGTATTTTGGACATTTGTATTCTTCAATATTAAAAATTCTATCATTCGTCGTCAACATTTTTAAAAATTGTTTTTCTGTTGAACCACTTTTGTATTATATAGTATAGTATGACAATTTTTTTTTGGAAATCAAACAAAATTTATGATTAATTTAAAATTTTATTTTCAAGCAATAACCACTTGTAGGAAACCCACACTTCGTCACAAGAACAATGTAAAATTTTGTGATTATTTTTTGCAAATATATGATTATTACACAAATAACGTTTGTTTAAATTTATGACATTTACCAAATCATTGTATTTTGGACATTTGTATTCTTCAATATTAAATATTCTATCATTCGTCGTCATCATTTTTAAAAATTGTTTTTCTGTTGAACCAATTTTGTATTATATAGTATATACTATAAATAATGTTTTTGGGAAAGCAAACAATAAATTTATGATTAATTTAAAATTTTATTTTTAATCAATAACCAATTGTAAAAAACCCACACTTCGTCACAAGAACAATGTAAAATTTTGTGATTATTTTTTTGCAAATATATGATTATTACACACATAACGTTTGTTTAAATTTATGACATTTACCAAATCACTGTATTTTGGACATTTGTATTCTTCAATATTAAATATTCTATCATTCGTCGTCAACATTTTTAAAAATTGTTTGTCTGTTGAACCAATTTTGTATTATATAGTATATACTATAAATAATGTTTTTGGGAAAGCAAACAATAAATTTATGATTAATTTAAAATTTTATTTTTAATCAATAACCAATTGTAAAAAACCCACACTTCGTCACAAGAACAATGTAAAATTTTGTGATTATTTTTTTGCAAATATATGATTATTACACACATAACGTTTGTTTAAATTTATGACATTTACCAAATCACTGTATTTTGGACATTTGTATTCTTCAATATTAAAAATTCTATCATTCGTCGTCAACATTTTTAAAAATTGTTTTTCTGTTGAACCAATTTTGTATTATATAGTATACTATAACTAATGTTTTTGGGAAAACTAACAAAATTTATGATTAATTTAAAATTTTATTTTCAATCAATAACCAATTGTAAAAAACCCACACTTCGTCACAAGAACAATGTAAAATTTTGTGATTAGTTTTTTGCAAATATATGATTATTACACAAATAACGTTTGTTTAAATTTATGACATTTACCAAATCACTGTATTTTAGACATTTGTATTCTTCAATATTAAAAATTCTATCATTCGTCGTCAACATTTTTAAAAATTGTTTTTCTGTTGAACCAATTTTGTATTATATAGTATACTATAACTAATGTTTTTGGGAAAGCAAACAAAATTTATGATTAATTTAAAATTTTATTTTCAATCAATAACCAATTGTAAAAAACCCACACTTCGTCACAAGAACAATGTAAAATTTTGTGATTACTTTTTTGCAAATATATGATTATTACACACATAACGTTTGATTAAATTTATGACATTTACCAAATCATTGTATTTTGGACATTTGTATTCTTCAATATTAAAAATTTTATCATTCGTCGTCAACATTTTTAAAAATTGTTTTTCTGTTGAACCACCTTTGTATGCGATCACTTCGTCTTTGCACAAATTTCTAATATACCAATTTAATATGCGAATGATGTTCTCTTGTTTGTAGGCACATTTTAATTCTTCGGTCACATCAAAATATGGAATGCCGTGCACGTGTGTTTCACAATAACGAACAGTTTTTTTGCCTTTTGGCGACAAATAATTGAAAGGATAACTTGGCCGAAACAAATAATGATCGTTAAACGCATTATTTTTATTGGATAGTTTTACGTCTAGAATAACCATTTCTCTACATTGAAAATGTTTATGAGGATATGTAATGTAAAATCCGTCCATGTCGATGATGTATCTAATATTTTTTAGATTTTGTGTAATTTTGAACCAAAATGTTAAAAGTATTTACATGTGACTAAAATATGTTTGTTCCAACAAACTTCACATAACAATTCATTCTTCATTACTTCCCATCGTCCCATTTCTTCCTTCTGCTCTTGTCTTCCTGTAATTTAAGTAAACAGAATCACATTCACTAATGATCACTAATGACTGTCATTGTTAAAAAAGTATTTTTTAACTTTTTACTTTCTGCTATTGTCTTTGTATTTATGGCTAGGAAATGTCCGCGGCGCGGTCTCAATGCGTGTTGGCGAACTTCACATGCCTTCGAAATTTTCTCAGACATGCAGGTTTCCTCACGATGTTTTCCTTCACCGCCGAGCACGTGGTAAATCAGCACTTAAAATTGCAATTAACAATTTAATTGGTGCCGGCGGGGATCGAACCCGGGTCGCGTACTGTGAAATTTACATTTTGCGCTAACCATCTGAGCTACCACGGCTTAATCATATACACACACAATATTTAAATATAATTTGTTAACACTAAATCATACACACGTAAGAAAATAACAAAAAGAAAAGTAAGTTTGTCAATAGAATAAACACTTAAAATTGCAATTAACAATTTAATTGGTGTCGGCGGGGATCGAACCCGGATCGCGTACTGTGAAATTTACATTTTGCGCTAACCATCTGAGCTACCACGGCTTAATCATATACACACACAATATTTAAATATAATTTGTTAACACTAAATCATACACACGTAAGAAAATAACAAAAAGAAAAGTAAGTTTGTCAATAGAATAAACACTTAAAATTGCAATTAACAATTTAATTGGTGTCGGCGGGGATCGAACCCGCGTCGCGTACTGTAAAATTTACAGCTTGCGCTAACCATCTAAGCTACCACGGCTTAATCATATACACACACAATTTGGCCTCCAAAAAGCTTGGCGTGCTCGGCAGAGCGGGACAGTATTTCATGCCGGCACACCGCCTGCAACTTTACAAGGCGCAGGTTCGGCCGCACATGGAATACTGTTCCCATCTCTGGGCTGGGGCTCCCCAGTACCAGCACCTTCCACTTGACCGCATCCAGCGCAGAGCGGCTAGAATCGTCGACGACCGAGTGCTTTCCGATCGGCTCGATTCACTGGCGCTGCGAAGAGATGTTGCATCTATATGCGTATTTTATCGCATCTATCACGGGGAGTGCTCTGAGGAATTGTTTAGATTAATCCCAGCCGCCAAATTTCGTGAACGCACTACACGGCAAACGTCCCGATACCATCCACACCATCTGGATGCTTGGCGGTCCACCACTGTACGTTTCACAAGGAGTTTTCTTCCACGTACAACCTCTGTGGAATAGTTTACCACCGGCGATTTTTCCGGACCGATAAGACCTGGGGACCTTCAAGAAAAGAGCTTACTCCTTTCTAAAGGGCCGGCAACGCACCCGCAATTCTCCTGGTGTTGCGGTTGATCATGGGCGGCGGTAGTCACTTAACATCAGGTGAGCCGCATGCTCGTTTGCCCCTCTTCTATATAAAAAAAGGACATCGTTTGAATGCTCGTCTAATGGACCTGAGACTGAAGAGATGCTGCGCTTTGTTGAAGCGGTACGCGGGAAAAAAATATCGGGAAATTCTCTTTTTCGGATGAAAAAATTTTTACCGTAGAAGAGAGCTACAACAAACAAAATGATAAGGTGTACGCACACAGTAGTGAAGAAGCGAGCAACCGTATTCCGCGTGTCCAACGAGGTCATTTTCCATCCTCGCTCATGGTATGGTTGGGAGTTTCTTATTGGGGCTTAACAGAGGTACATTTTTGTGAGAAAGGTTAAAAACGAATGCAGTTGTGTATCAAAATACAGTCCTGACGAACCTTGTGTAACCTGTTTCTCATACCTTGTTCAATAACAGGCACTGGGTATTCCAACAAGATTCGGCGTCAGCTCATAGAGCGAAGAGCACACAAGACTTTTGACAGCTCCGTGGCGTAGTGGCTTAGCAATGAGTGGCTGCGCTTGGGGGTCGCGGGTTCTAATCCCGCACGGAACAAGTATGTGTACGACCTACAAGTAATTGTTCCGAGTTTGGATGTTTGTCCTTGTGAAATTTGTGTTTGTAAACTGCCCCCACGATAAAGGAGAAAAACCTAGTGTGGAGGTTACGTTCTATAAAAACAAAAAAAAAAGACTGGCTGGCGGCGCGTGAAATCGACTTCATTCGACACAAAGACCAGTCCAGATTTGAATCCGTTAGATTACAAGATATGGTAACACTTGGAGGAAAAGGCGTGCTCAAAGCCTCATCCCAATTTCGAGTCACTCAAGACATCTTTAATTAAGGCAGCCGCCGATATGACATGGACCTCGTTCGTGGTGAGATAGACGACTGGCCGCGCAGATTGAAGGCCTGTATTCAAAATTACGGAGGTCATTTTGAATAAACTATAGTGTCAAAAGAATCTATGTTTTGTTAAGTTCATTTTGGTTTATAAATGGTTACATAATGAATAAACTTGTTTCAATTATTTTATATTAAACATGTGATAGAATTTGTGACCTGACTAGGTAATATGCAATTTGGGTACAGATGATAAACCAGGGTCACATTGGGTAGCTTTATATATCGATACGAATGACGTCGGTCAATATTTTGATCCATACAGACGGGCACCTGTACGAAATTGTAAAAGATGGAACTGGAATGTTGGACTTCAGTTTGTGGCGAATATTGCTTAATGTATTTGCTATATAAGTTTCAGGGATGTTCAATGCATAGTTTTACGAGTATATTTACAGAGAACACATTGTACAACGATATGTTAGTGGATGAGATGTTTCGCTCCTATTTTATAGATAATAAGTAATAAGATTTTGTATTTTATAAATAAAAATTTTAACAAAATTAGGTAATGTGTTTTCTTGATGATTCAGATAACCGTTGTAGATAGGAACCAAGGAGTATAATATAATAGCACTGATAATCCGACGCACGAATAGATAATGACGGTATTGAATGAACAATAGATAAGTAGATAAGGACAATGGAGCGCTAATGACGGTTGAGGCCTCCACTGGATATCAATGAGATAAGAGTTAATTGATCTGCACATCTCCGGAACCGTGCATCCTACGCAAAAATAGACCGCAGATTCGTGATCAGAGCATGCCAAAACCTTTTTTTTTTTTTTTTTTTTTTTTTTTTTAGGATCGTGAGTCGACGAACATCGTACTTGTACCCCTTCTGACTCAGTGCGCCAGAACTGGTACAACGTAACTAC
This sequence comes from Parnassius smintheus behrii, assembly GCA_036936625.1. NCBI lineage: Eukaryota > Metazoa > Arthropoda > Insecta > Lepidoptera > Papilionidae > Parnassius > Parnassius smintheus. The sequence continues at coordinate 18,448,705 of JAUPFT010000004.1, read as the reverse complement.
TTTCTATAGAAACATTTCCCTATGTCTCATCAAGATTGCAAGATTGATTGAAAAAATTGAATTGATAAAGACTGATTGAAAGATGTTACGTGTAATTCATGCGTGGAAACAGAAATGTCAAGTGGTCATCTTTGGTTTTTTTATACTATGCCAAATATTACTCATGTTTGGCACTAGTTTCTTCCGATTTATTAGAAAAATGACATCCCTATTGTGGTGGTATTATAATATGACATTACTTTATACAAGACATGACGTCTTTCATCAAAAGTGATTTCGTTCGCAATGTTAGCAACAATTGACATCAATATACTCGTTTTTGTTTTGTAATTTTTTGTTACTTTATGATATGTTTAAAAATATAAGGATTTTCCTTATATTTTTAAACTACTACTAGTCTTATTATTCGAACGATCAAGTAAATTGTTTTCTAAATCAAGTGATGATTATTATTATATTACGTTTCATATATTGGTTTCGCAAACATGAAAAACTAAAGGCTAGGGAGGTATGAATACTTAGTACAGACACATGGTGCATAAGTGCGAGTTAGATCCCATTTGTAATCCCAATCTTATATGCTGACTAATGATCCGCCCCGTGCTACTTACTGGGTCCAATTGTGCGTGTAAGTGTCCATCAAAATCGGTCCAGCGCTTCTCAAGTGGGACCGAATTTTATAATATATATATATACAGCTATTTTAATATAATTCTATAATAAATAGTTAACTTTTATCTCAGTAAGACTAAAACTTTCAGAGATATGACTTTTTTCGTAAACGCATGGAGAATATCTCAAGAAAAAAACAAAATGGCTGCCAAATAGAGGGAGAGGGGAATAGACCATATATATATATATATATATATATATATATATATATATATATGGTCTATTCCCCTCTCCCTCTATATATATATATATATATATATATATATATATATATATATATATATATATGGTCTATTCCCCTCTCCCTCTATTTGGCAGCCATATATATATATATATATATATATATATATATATATATATATATATATATATATATATGGTCTATTCCCCTCTCCATCTATTTGGCAGCCATTTTGTTTTTTTCTTGAGATATTCTCCATGCGTTTACGAAAAAAGTCATATCTCTGAAAGTTTTAGTCTTACTGAGATAAAAGTTAACTATTTATTATAGAATTATATTAAAATAGCTGTATTATAAGTACCTAAAATATCGCTAGTCCGTGACCGGACACACTGTATATATATATATATATATATATATATATATATATATATATATATATATATATATATATATATATATATATATATTAATTTCTTCTTTATCTTTCATACATGCGGTAATTGATTTTAGTTTATATAGATTTACCACTTGCTCAACGGAAAACCATTGACTATATTCAACAAAGCTTTATCTCCTTGAATGAAAATATTTCGAAATCGTGAATTTAAGGCAGGATCTTGATAATATCATGTAGCGGCGGTGAAAAATAATTCAATACCTCCTACCAAATAATATGTATTATTATTTAGAAGCTCTAAGACCCCGTACGATCCCAAGAGTATCACAAAAGATGGCAAGGAGAAATGAAGCAGGAGATAGGCAATAGTATCTTCCTGATAACAACTTAAAATAATGAAAAATTGTGGTTTCCTAACCACCTGCTAAGAGAGCAAACTATGGCAAATATTCCTCCTAAGTTCAGCTGTGGACTTTTGATTGGCTGTATTTAATGAATGAACAATGTGTAATATCTTGAGGAAGCAGAGAGATAAAGTTGTGATCTAGCGACAAAAAGAAGGCAGACCGCGGTCGTGCCACTGTTATTGTACTATCGTAGCAGTGTCCTCTGTGTACGTTCCGTGAAGTAAACCTAGTTTCGATTAAACAGAGTTATTATAACCCATGATAAGTCTAAGGCCGTTTAAGTTCCACCAAATTATTGGTGCAAATATACCGACTGAATATAAGAAGGTTTCATAGTGACAACATCACGATATATTTTAAATTGTACAACGATAGTATGAAATTCCGCATTATTCGGCTACATTTTTGTTGTAAGATGTCAGATAAAGCTTCCATAAACTTTCATTAATATAAATAATTATTACGAACCGGACTAATAAAAATCCTTAATTTTACTAAGTCGTAGACTAAATGAATTTATCGACAATATTTTTTATTTCGCTAATGGCACATCAATAAAGTTGTCTATAGAATGGAAAAACGGCAGAAGCCTTGTAAAAGAAAGAAGGTGAAAATAATATAGCTATCTTATTTTGTACCATGATAACGTCATATGTATAAAGAGTGTAGCTATAAGAATTTTGTTTTTATTTTAGGACTCTCTATGCAAGTAATTAGCATACGAATGTGTAAATGCGTAGTAAAATAGTAAGCGTTAGATGTTTATGAATGACAATCAGTTAAAATTATTATATTTGTTTGTAGGAACTTTCATACCTCTTAAAATCTTTTAATAATTATTTTCAGGGAGAGAACATTGCTGATAATGGCGGCGTGAAGCAAGCGTTTCATGCCTATCTAAAGTGGTTACATCAAAACGGTTCTGCAGATGAAACCTTACCAGGACTAAATCACACTCACACGCAGCTATTTTTCCTTAACTTTGCTCAGGTATACAGGAATTCCCTTTCTATCGATTATTTTATACTATTCTATCTATTATCTATCTCTATCTATTATATCAAAAAATAAGTCCATTGGCGGATTATAGTATATATACTAGCATTCTGCTCCGGCTTCGCACGGGTTATTTCTGGATCTTGGCACCGTCAGCGCCACCTACCGGTTTCTACTATAGTTAAATACAATACAGGTGACCTCATAACTACCCTATAAAAATGTCATCTATCAAGCCAAAGGTCAAAGGAAAGCCCGGTGTATGTGTTCGTATTTCTCTCCTCTAGATCTCATCTGACCAATGTCTTGATAGATGATATTTTTATAGAGTACTTATGGGGTAACACGTCAAAGCAGTATAATGGCCAACTTGCAGAATTTCTATATCGTTTTCGCATTTTGAGCTATTTCTATAGTAGCATTACAAACGTTTATACGGCTAGCGTAAGTCTAACAAATTATACGGTTTTAGATTCTAAATAGGTTCACAATTGTTTTTAATTGCATTACAGCCCAAGTAGCACACAAGCGGTATAACAAACTGCTACAGTAGCCGTTTAACAGATATATATGGTGGTATATAGAGATCTAGCGCTGGTAACCTACATTTTAAGGGTGTTCCGTGGTTACATCAGCAACCCGGGTGTGCTGCAGTGGATAGGCTTATGCGTGCCTGATAGGTATGTACAGCGGCGACGGCGGCCGAGCTTGCTCGCGATGCCACGCGGCAGGACTAAACTAGTTCGCAATACCCCCCTCACGCGAACGATACACATACTAAACTTGGTAGCTGGGAAGTTGGACTTATTTTCATGTTCACGGAGTGAGTTCGCAAAAGTGACATTATATACAATATGTTATTCTTAAATTGTATTATAGGTACAATTGATTGTAATGTATTTTCATTGAAATTAATTATTATGTATTGTTATTTAAATTAATTATTGTGTTATAATTAGTAATCTTTTACCATAATTGAATTGTTACTTTTTGAATTGAAATGCTACATTTATCGATTAAGGTTTTCCCTGTAATGGTAGATGTTAGTAGGAAATATAAATAAATAAATATTTAACGGCTTTATCTTCATGAATAAGTACTATAGTAGCGATAGAGAACTTCTCAATCGCTTCTACGCCACTGAAAAAGGCCCACTTTACACGGCCTTCAGTGCTACAGTAGGTGTACGATAGTGACATGGTGAATTTGTAAAGCGATACAAAGCTGTGAGAAATTTGATTTTTGGACCTAAAAGATATACTTACAAGAAATTCTTGTGCCACCTTTATAGAATTTGCTATGATTCCGGCGCGACGTAACTCATAACTAGTTCTTCAAGCATCTTAAAGATATTTTTATAGTAAGAATTATAGTTACAGAACGTAAATGACAAATACTTGATCGTGATGTGTCATGGTGGTAAATATTTAAAAAAAGTTGATTAGTGGAAAGTAAGATATAATGATTTTATTTCACTTGTTTACGTAGAAATTTGTGCGAGCATCAGTTTTCTGACAAAATGTGCATTAATCAAACCTCTGAATTCTGCCGTAATTTATCTTACTAAAGTGCTTTAAAATTTAGGGAGCTTGTGGTGAATTTACCAGGGCATGAAATTCAAAAGGGTTAATTTATTGTGAAAAGTATGCTCTCTAACATTAGAAAACTGTATATTTTATTGACATATTTTTGTTGCGGTTGATCATGGGCGGCGGTAGTCACTTAACATCAGGTGAGCCGCATGCTCGTTTGCCCCCTCTTCTATAAAAAAAAATACATAATTCATCAAATACTGTCAGGTAATGGCGACTTTTTACTAAAGAGTTAGACGTCTACTATATCTTACGGCATATATAATACGGCGCTAGTGATAATTATTTTAGAGCTCTAAGATCTATAATCACCGAACTATAGAGTATTTTCACTAAATTTGAGATATAAAAGCACATAAGAACATTTTACTATCGGAAGAGTTTAGGGTCCATATGTTATTTGACTTAATTGTACTAACACACGCAAGATAAAATAATTAATTATTCGTAAAATTATTAATGGTATTGTACAAACTATACCCAATTAATGATAATACAGAATAGATTAAAAACTTTTATAGACGTATAAAATATCTTTAGCACGTTATACTTAACAAATATACCGCTTTTTGTGCTTCTGTCGAGCTATAATCCCACAATACGGTAAAAGTGCTATGAAGATGGATCTTGTATCTATTTATTATAAACCCACAGATTATAACATAGTACTACTTAGTATTACCTTGAGCGTGCTATATGCAATATTTATAACGCAATTGAAGCGCTTTTAACGTCCTTATTCCTCTTTTAGGTCTTATAGTGTAATTATATTTATAACTCGACTTTATATCCTACGTGTAATAATTTTTCACAGTTAGAACTTAAATAAACCCTACATCAATGTACAAATATTTAAATAAATTTATTTATTTTGAAAGATAATATTTAGCCTTTAATTTACTATAGTACTTAATGTCTTAAATGTATTTATTTTAACTTTATGCTTATTGATGTATTTTTATTGTTTAATATATATCTTTTATGATTATTTTTGATGCCCCCTTATATAGAAATTAATTAATTATTAATAATAATAATGGGCCGTCAAAATAGCAAAGGGCACGAAAACAGCTCAAAGCTGTAAAATGGATTTACAATGCATTATAATGGTACAAGTGTATGCTATTAAACAGCATTATACTTTATCTTACTACCTAAAAGTGCTATTGTAGACCCCAAGGCAATAAAAAAGGTGAATACCGTATAGCGGATTTACGAGGTATTATCATGGTTCACGTTTATGGTATTAAACACCATTAAGGATTTCTTTACTACATAAAATGCTATTGTAGATCCAAATGCACTACATACTGCTGAAAGCTGTACAGCTGCGTTGTGATTTGCTGCACTAAAACTAAAGGTTTTATAAAGACTTTTTGATATACCATTATCCAACTGCTATACAGTGTAAAGCAAAATAATGGTTTTTAAAATGCCAATATAAAGCATCAAGATGTTTGGTGAACTTATATAAGAGTTTATACGGACCTTAAGTTATACATATGTTTACTATTTGTTTGTTAAAATGCATCCTGTGTTACTTGAGGAACAAACATATAAACGAAAATGTAAATGTTCGTTTATTCAAAATTGAATTGAAAATATCCTCGGAGCAGTTTTAATACACAAAAGTACACCACGTTTAGATAGAATAAAACATTAAAATCCACTTCAAATCATACTTTGACATAATTTTAGTCAAAATTAACAATACGCTTGCGTATGTTATTGGACAGCCAAGCCAGAAAATGTTTGGACGCAACCACAAAAAGGATCCAACCCACAAAGACTTGCTTATTGCAACTTTTAGCCTATTTATTTATTAAATATTATTTTGGAATATTATCGTATGGTATATAGCAGTCAAGTACTGGCAGAATATAAGTAAAAAATAACTCTTGAATCCAATGTGAGTTGAACCCTTTTTGCATAACTACATCCATCTTCTTTTATTTTAATTTAATAATTCTTATTGAGTCGATTCTAATTATGTTACATATTAATTTCATTATTTATATATTTATTTTGTATTCTATGCGCTACCATACCATTCATCAGATTGTTGCGATAAAACTTTGTCTACATATTGTTTACTATTATTTATTCTGTTATATTCCTTGCACTTTCGCGAAGGTTATAGGTATAGTGGGATCGAGCAGATGGTGCTATTGTAGAATCCAAATTTAGTTAAGAATATATAAGTACTTACGATGTTTTTAAAACATTTACCTAAATTATCTTTTAAATCTGGATTTGAGAAAAAAAGTTACATGCGAATAACTTGTTATACGTAATAAATAGATAATAAATACGTAATAAATTTACTTATATTGTTATAGGATAAGAGCTTTGACCAACCAACTAACAAACTAACTAAAACTAAAAAACTAAAAAAAAAACAACAATTGGTTTAATACTCAAAGGATAAGAGTGACAAACGAGCACACAGTTCTGCTGCTGGTCTACTCGTCCATCTATCCTCGATTGATGGTCACCACACACGGTCAGTTCAACTGATCATTCCAACTGATCAGTTGGAATGCAGTTGAACTGACCGTGTGCGGCGACCACAAGAATCAAAATGCAGATGCGTTGTCACCCCTGAGGACTAAGATAGAATGCCTCGTTTTCAGTAAAAAGCGTCTCTGGCGCTCTACATTCACCATACGAAACTCAGCAACATTTGGCTGCTATTTTACGCCGGTGTTCTGTGAGAGCGTGGTCCTTCCTTAGTCGAACCAGTTACAACCACAGTATAGTTGTAGCATGACTCTGCCACTAATCTGTTACATGCAATAATTATATAGGCGAATAAGAATTTTATTGATTATTTGAAGGTATGGTGTGGAGCAATGCGTCCCGAAGCAATGCGCAACAAATTGAAGACTGCAGTACATTCTCCGGGCCGGTTCCGTGTCATCGGTACTCTGTCAAACTCGCACGAGTTCGCAAAGGAATTTCATTGTCCGCCTGGCTCGCCAATGAATCCCAAACATAAGTGCTCTGTATGGTGATATAACAACTTTGAATGTTCGATATATATATTCGAACAATCATTTTAAAGTTTAACATTAGCTATATAAAGATATTACTTATATTTATTATTTATGTTATACACAGACAAGCATAAAGGTAAGTAGGAAGGACTAAATCTTTAAAAATATGTATGTGTATTTTTGAATCTTACTAATTGTCTTTTTCTCGAAACTTTTATACCGTTTATGTTTAGTGTTAAGTATATTGGTTATAGCTTTATTTTAGGTATATTGTACACGTATATCATTAAAGTTCCTATTTTTGAAATATAAACATTACAAAACGAAAATGATAAGTCTTTTATTCACAAAATAACTCTTTAACTCGTTTTAAAAAATACCAACTAGCAAATAGTCATTACTTTTAACTGGTTCTAATAATTAAATCGAAGTATTCACCCTCATTATACATTTCTACGAACTACATAAAATATTTTATGCATTTGCGATAAGACTCTGGAAATCTGGACTCTACTAAGTCTAATAAAAGTATTTTGTACCGCTTCCTGAGACCAAAAAATTTTCTTGCGAGAAATTGTCTAAATTACGGAAAAAATGTAATCGGATGGAGCTAGGTCTGCGAGTATGTTTACAAAAGATGTATGGTATCTAATTGCAGGTTTTGTAACGTTAAAACGGTCTGATACGCACTATGGCCAATAATATTCCAGTTGAGTCGAGTTGTCTTTGCTGCGTTAGAACTACGTTGGAACACCTATTCGAAAATTAGTCTACTTTTTGAGGTGTCCTGGCCTTACATATAACCGTTGATTAACGCTTACTTTAATTGAGCATTAATTAACTCTATACTTATCTTTTTTGCCGTGATGCTCAGATGGTTAGCGCTCGCTGTAAATTTCACAGTACGTGAGCAAACCAAACAAAGTTGTTAATTGTAATTTTAACTGCTGATTTACCCCGTGCTAGGCGGTGAAGGAAAATATCGTGATGAAACCTGCATGCCTGAGAAATGAGAATTTTTTTTAAAGAAATATGAAGTTCGCCAACACACATTGGGTCAGCCCGGCGGACTTTTCCTTGCCGTAAGACCCTCCTAAAATAGCGGGAGGCTTGTGCCCAGGAGTGGGACGTATATAGGCTGTAAAGTAACTGTCTCTTTTTATTCTCATAAAGAGAGAAAGAGTAACTTTTAGCATTCTTTAAATTGACGTCGATTTTTATTAGTAATGCCTTCGATGCTTAGCCCAAATACTTAATTTAAAAACAATTGAAAGTCAAACAATAGAATTCCATAACATTTTATAATTAATAATGTTATTATAGGTTTTGTGTCAAAAAAAAGTTTTAATCGCGAATCTTGGACTATGCAGTTTTAATATTCAAAGAGGCCGCTACATTAAAACTTGAAACGTTAACTTCATACTTTAGCCCCAATTATGAAATCCCATAATTCTCTGGGTGTTTTTGCGACCGATCCGTAGTCCGTAGAATCGGTCCATTGGAATTTGATTTGTGTTGGTCACATTTAAATAACCCACTGTAATCTCATTCACCTAACTTTGCTTTATATTGTAGCCTCCAAAAGTATAAAATTTAAATTTAACCCGAATATGAGTTGAACGGAGACGATTAAAGTTACTTCCATAATATTAACACGGATGAAAATAAAACAAATTTTACGTAAACATAATACGTAAACACTCACGGCTGTCAACTAGAGGGGTAGGCAGAGACTACAGACTTCCATTTGGCACAATCCTGATACACCTCTCTCGCCTCCTCCACATCCATATAATACCTACGCACACTTACTCGTCGGTTAAAGGTGCTCTTGATTTGGCCAATTTTCAATATATCACCAATTTGATCGATAAGGAGCGTCTCTTCCCGACTGCGTATTTCCATTTCCGCGTTCACTAGAAAGCAGTACTGCCTTGAAATACGCACGGGTTTGTCGCGCAACTGCCTTTACAAACTCGTGTTCAATTCAAGGCACGTTCCTCGAATCGCGCATGGGTTTGCAAGGGGTATGTGTCTTGATTAAGCGCAACAAATCCATGTTTTTTCGAAGGCATTTTTGTGTTTAATGAACCCTGCCATCTCCTTCGTGGTTATTTTTTTGTAAACCACTCAGAAGTAGGAGCCCAGCGAAGCGAGTCTCCGTCGACCGGACTTCCCTCGACTGCGCTACGTTGAGTGGCGTGGTGCTTCCCTCCCCCAACTTTCTGCCGTTCCAGTGGCCATCCCATTCTGCAGACTTGTAGATATAATACAGTTGCAGAGTGGATCTACCGTGTGATTGCTCCATTGCTTAAAAATTCTTTTTTCGCCGTGTGGCGTTGTTAGAGATTCCATCGTATCATTTATTTCTTCAGGTGTCGGAAGAGGCGACTACGGGATACACCTGAATAATCTTATGACTTCCGATATATGATGTAATAACAAAATTTAATTTACGCCAGACGTGATGGGTGCGAGACGTCTGGTACAGCGTACGTCATCTAAAATGTATGTACTTGGTGTGTCAATCCACCAAAGTGGAAGTGCCATATCAACCTGTGGAATTTTAAGGTCTCATAAAGAAGAAAAAGAGGAAATATATAATATCGCAGGGCATCTCGAACAGGAAACCAAGAAACGTGCGACTTTATTTTTCCACCTAATATAACGTTTCTAAATACAAATATTGAACATACTGAGTTTTGATATAAGCAAAATAATCATTGACTTTGATTAAAACACCTGTGCGTAGTCGATATGTTGATAAACTCGTGATAAGTACAGATTTTTTTATAATAATACGTGGATATCTAAAATAGTACAAAATAAAGGGGAAATGTTATAGAATGTGCAGAAAAAACTAAAACACGCACATTTTTCCATACCAAACGCTTTGTATTAAAATATAAGCAAATATGACAAAATAGGTAAATAATATTAGGAAAAACGCTTTTTTAATGTTTATTAAACATGGAGTACATTTTCGATAGAAATCTGCCAGGAGAGCTAATAAACGTAATTTCGCACTTCAACGCTAGGCACATCATCATTACTCCAGAGAGTCTGTACTTCACAATTTACTTCGGAGGACATCTTCATTTGTTTTCCACGCTCCCAACGCACAAGCACCAACCTGACGACCTCCAGCCATATAAACAATTCTGAAACTATTCGAAGACTCATATTACAATCTGCACTTCCACCGAATATTCCGTTATTAGGTAATTTATACTTTTTTAGCTTTTAGCTACGTAAGTTAGTTCTGTTAAATACAGTGTAATCGAACATTGGTAAACCTTAATAAAAAAAAATTGGTAATTCATTTATATCAGTCACTGAATGACCTCAAAAATCTAATATTTATATTTTATAAGAATTTATATTATATGTTCTAAAACACATAGAAGTTAGGAATTGGACATTAAAGTTAGATCATTAGGCGTATACGAATACTACAAACATTAGAACTTATTGATACTACAAAATAATAGAATTTTATCTCCAATGTATACATCAATTATCTCCAAAGTGCACGGGATTAGTTAAAAATAAAAATTAAATTGAAATCTATTATTTCACTTCTAAATTTCCTATCAAATTATCCTTACTCGTAGTTTTGTTGTAAGATGGTGTTGATGTAAAAAGAATTTTAAAAATCGATTTAGCATCAAAATTTAAATAGAAGATAAAGTGTGAGAATCTTTTGTGTGTAAAGTCAAAAAAGTATTGTTCCAAACTTTTTAAGTCTTATGTTGTTTGTGAGATAATCATCAAATACTATTTCATTTATTAGTTTTTCGATATCACAAGAAACGTATTTTATCAGATATAATGTAGCCTCGATCACTTTTGTCTCTATATATTTGTGAAGTTTTATTACAAGCGGTTCAGTAATTCCGAAGATTAGCCTGGACAAACAGACACACACATTTTAAATGGTGATTTATGTCTTAATAGCCTACGAACAAACCCCTGACCCCTGAGCATAGAATACTATAATACATACCAGGCGGTCCCATAATGAACTGGCCTGATATAGTTCAACGCGACATGTCGCTACATGTTGTGTTGCATTAAATAGTACGTTTATCGTGCACTTAATATAAGAAACATGCATCGACATGAAATGCTTAGTCTTAGCAAAGAATATATACACTACGCGAAAAGAAACGACACTTAAGCATGTGTGCACGTAAAATCGCTTGCGGCTATGTGTGGGTGTATGGATGTGTGCGGGGGCCTTGAGAGGCGCGCGGGGCGTGGAACGGGCAGTCGCCGACTGCCCTGGCCGAGGGCTAGTAGTAATACCGATATTTGTCAGTATAAGTTAAATGAATATATTCGTCAAGTTTTTATAGCCGTGTATGCTAGGTTTATACGCTTTGATAGATATTAATGTTGTTATTAAATATATGATATTATAGCATATGTATAAGCATTTCTGAAAGTGATTTTAAGTGATTAGAATTAAAATAAATTCCACTGCACAAAACAAGGGCCCTTGTTTTGTTAGTTTAATTATTAATAATGTTTTATGATACCTAAAAATATGTGAACCCATTTTAATGAAAGTCGATATGATCTTAACAATAATTATGGGGAAATACTACGACAATAAAACTAATATATCGCAAATAATTTTATTATATTACATTAACTGAAATACACACTATTAAAAATATCACAAGAGAGTCAAGAAATTTTAGATATCTATAAAGAGTTTTTGTATTTGTTCATTGTTGTGTTTATGGATTATTTAATTAGAAATAGAAATGACTTATCTCCTCAACACATAGGGAACAATTTGTTGGCCGCCATGTCCCAGGAAACCTGCATACCTTTGGATTTTCTAAAAAAAAATATACATGCTACGAATTTTTGCAACTGTTAGAAATAATAGTGAAAATTAAAAAATTAATCGAAAAATTCAAAAATATATAAGAGTAAATTATTTTTAAAGGATAGTAGGTAATACTGATTATTGCGTACTGAAATACTATGTGTTGGATAATTATTTAAGATTACCATTAACTGTCGTGCATATTTGGTTTTGTCGGAAATTTTAATATTCCTCATTAATTAAAAGTTGATTTAAACATGAACGTATCTTTCACTACCCAAATACATAAGTTTACATAATATATAACATATACCTACTATGTATCTTCTTTGGTACAAGTCTATAATATTCCATTTCGGTTCGATATCAACCCTAGCGTTACACGCTTTGACTCAAGGTCACCGGCGCTTAAGCTCTCACGTACAGGGAGTGTCACCGCTGTGGTCTTAGTTTAACAGGCATTTGAATAACGAGAGTCGCGTATTTTTTAAAAATGTCGAAAACTGAGTATCGAAGTGTCATAAAGTTTCTGTTTAAAGAAGGTTTATCCCCTGCCCAAATATAAGAACGATTAGATGGCGTGTATAAGGAGTCTGCCCCCTCCTATAGCACAGTGAAAAATTGGGTGAAAGAGTTTCGCCTCGGGAGAGAAACCGTCGAAGACTTTGGCCACGACGGTCGACCTGTGGAAGTGCTCACTCCCGAAACGATTGCTCTTATCGAAGAGGAGGTTCTGAGTGACCGCCGTTTGAAGATTAGAGAAATTGCAGCAAGGCTTGGGCTCTCTAAGAGTACCGTTCATCGCGCGATCCATGAACATCTTCACATGAAAAAAGTGAGTGCAAGATGGGTACCGAAACTTCTTTCAGCCGTACAGAGACAGGAAAGAGTGCGCTGCGCTTCGGAGTTTTTGGATCTTTGTAGCGAAAATCCAAAGACTGTGATCGAGCGGCTGGTGACTGGTGATGAAACTATGATCTTGTATTATGATCCACAAAGCAAGCGCGAGTTAATGGAATGGCGTTATAAGGGTGAAAAGCCCCCTAGAAAGGCAAAGGTGCAACAATCGACTAAAAAACTGATGTGCACAATATTTTGGGATTTTCAAGGCATTTTGATGGTGGATTTTAAAGAACGTAATACAGTCGTGAACGGCGAATATTATGCTTTTTTAATATATAAATTACGAGACAAGGTAAAGGAAAAACGAAGAGGCAAGCTGTTAAAGGTGTCCTGTTGCTCCATGACAACGCCCCTGTTCATACCGCTGGTGTTACGAAGGATGACTGATTTCCAAATTTAAAGCGGGACTTAAGACGAAGAAAATTTTCAAGCGATGAAGAGTTGCAGGCGGCCGTCTTCAGTCATTTTGAGGATAAAAAATGTGATTATTTTTATAAAGGTTTAGATATGTTGATTCACAGATGTCAGAAGTGTGTTAGTATTCAGGGTGATTATATTGAAAAATAAAATTGGTTTCGTTTCATTTCCTTCATTGGTTCATAGTTAGGCCAATTCATTATGGGACCGCCTACGTATATAATAGAACGGGATAGTGGGCCGAGCCCGTGTAGCCACTAATATATCACTAACACGTCAATTCACACGTATTAATGTCAACACAATCAATCGTTTCCAATTTTAGTATCAAGCGTTGCTGCATGCAAATTACATTGGTCGGCAAAAAAAAATCCGTGAGCAAAAAGTTTACTATATGATTTCTATTGGCTTTGATTTGTTGAGTCCAAATCTGTTTAAAGATTTCAACTATCACCTCTAGCTTTTCAGATATTTACATTTAAATAAAATATCCGTATTGATATATATATATATATATATATATATATATATATATATATATATATATATATCATCATCATTCTCTAAACCATTTTTCCCATTATCTGGGGTCGGCGCAGTAAACCTTCTTGTTCCATTCCTCTCTATCAGCCGTCATTTCCATACTTTTACCTTTCATTCTCATATCACTCTTCACACAATCGACCATCTTTTATTCGGCCTTCCTCTGCCCGTGTGTCCCTCCACATTCATATTCAACACTCGTTTTGTGACATGACTTTCATTCCTCCGCATCACATGTCCAAACCATGCCAATCTGCTTCCTCTCACCTTTTCTACCACTGGCGCTACTTTCAGGCTTCCTCTTATATACTCATTCCTTATCTTATCCATCCTTGTCACACCACACATTCATCGTAACATTCTCATTTCATTCGCATGCAGTCTATTTTCATCCTTCTTCTTGACGGCCCAGCATTCACTTCCATACATGACGACAGGTCGGATGATCGATTTGTAAATTTTCCCCTTCAGCCTTATTGGCATTCGGGGATCGCACGTTGTGGCTGTGACCTGTCGCCATTTCATCCACCCTGCGTTAATCCTATGCTGCACAGCTCTATCTATTCCGCCGTCGCCTTGAATGAGGGAACCGAGGTACTTGAAATCTGAGCAGGTAGGCAGTATAGCGCCATCCAACGACATGGGTACAGGACTGGAAAGACCGCCGAAATCACAGCACAGATATTCGGTTTTGGATCTGCTGATCTTCAAGCCAACACTTTCCAGCCTCTGTTGCCACCCCGTCAGTCTGCTCTGTACCTCGATGCCTTCTTCCCCGACAAGCACGATGTCATCGGCAAAGAGCATGCACCAGGGTGCCTCATCCTGCAGGTCCGACGTCAAAGCGTCCATAATCAGTAGGAAGAGGTAAGGGCTCAATGCCGACCCTTGGTGCAGCCCTACCGCCACATCGATACTGCCCGTAGTTCCCGCGGCAGATATCCCGATCGGCGGCGTGCTATGTACAGAGCATCCCGTACACATGTACGGGATGCTCTTTACATAGCACGGACTAACCTCACATACTTCCCAGGCATACCTTTCATCTTTGACGCCCACCATAAAACCTCACGGGGAACCCGATCGTACGCCTTTTCAAGGTCGACAAAAACCATGTGCAGATTTTTATGCACGCGCTTGTACTTTTCGCACAATTGGCGTAATGCGAAAATGGCATCTGTCGTACCTCGACCGGGCATGAATCCGAGCTGGTTTTGTGTTATCTCACACTCTTCTCTCATTCTTCTCTCTATTATTCTTTCCCAGACTTTCATCGTATGTGACATGAGTTTTATTCCCCGGTAACTGCTGCAGTTTTGAACGTCTCCTTTGTTTTTAAAAATGGGGACCAGTATACTACTGCACCATTCCTCAGGTATTTGTTCTTCCTGCAACAATTTACCGAAAAATAAACTCAACCACTTCCATCCATCCGCACTCAGCAACTTCCACACTTCTACTGGTATTCCATCTGGACCGACTGCCTTCCCATTCTTCATATTCCTAACAGCCATTTTCACTTCTTCCACACTAATTTCTCTCACTAAGCCCATATTCACTGGTGGGTTTTCAGGCATACCATTCCATTCATTCTCCTCATTCATCAATTTCTCAAAATACTCCTTCCATCGCTTCTTTATACTTTCATCGTCAGTCAAAATCCTTCCAGAATCATCTTTTATACATTTCACATGTGAAACATCTCTTCCATTCCTTTCTCTCGCTCTTGCAATTTGAAAAAGTCGTTTTTGACCTTCGGGGCTTTCAAGGGACCGATATAATTTATCTTGCGCCTCTGCCCTACAAATAGCAACTTCCTTCTTCGCTCTCTTCTTACATTCTTTATACGCCCCTCTCTTACTTTCTTTTATGGATTCATTCTGGTCTTCTACGCTCTGCCATTCTTTAAAGGCATTTTTCTTTTCTCTCAAAACTTCTCTAATACTTTCACTCCACCACCACCCATCCTTATCTATCATACGCTTCCCTTTTGTTTCTCCTAACACCTTCCTTGCCACACTTCGGATACAATCAGCCATTTCCTTCCAGCACTCATTCACACTCATTCCTTCCATATCACCCATCTCTATCATCTTGTTTACAACTAGCTCTCTCTAAATTCACTTGCATACTCCTCCTTATGCAACAAATGCCACTTTATTTTGGGTGGGGGACGATCCTTATGTTTGTTGAGGCGAACAGTTAAGCAGATGTTAGCCAGCAGAATTCGGTGCTGGGATACTAAGTCTTCACCTGGAAGAACTTTGCAGTTTTTTACACTCTTGATTTGGTTCCGTCTTAACAGAAGATAGTCGATCTGTGTCGCGTGGTGGCCACTTTTATAAGTAACAAGATGCTGATCTCGTTTTAGGAACCACGTGTTTACTACAGCCAGGTCGAAAGCACATGCTGCTTGCAGAAGAACTTCCCCCTCACGGTTGCGCACTCCGTACCCCCATCCACCGTGTACTCTTTCATACCCGTCATTCACTCTCCCTACATGTCCATTAAAATCTCCTCCCATATAAACATCCTCACTCTCAGGTATTCCCATCATCATACAATCAAATTCCTCCCAAAACTTCTCTTTCACACTCTCTTCACAGCCTGTTTGCGGAGCATACACACTTACAACATTCACTACTTTGTTTTCAATCATTAATTTAACAACTATCATTCTGTCATTTACTCTTTTCACATCTGTCACTCGTTCTTTCATTCCACTATCTAACACAACTCCTACTCCATTTCGCTTCCCGTCACTTCCACAGTAATAAAACTTGTATCCTTCCCCAATCTCTCTTGCTTTATTGCCCTTCCATTTTGTTTCCTGCAAACAGGCAACATTCACTCTTCGTCGTTTCAAAACATCTGCTAACTCTCTTCCTCTTCCAGTCATCGTACCTATATTCCAGCTTGCAAACCTCACTCTGACATTCTTCTCTCTACGGGCTCGCCTCTTACGTCGCACCCGCTCCGTAAGGTGCGACAACCCTTGCCCACTTCCCACAGGAGCCGGGTGCTGCCCCTGCGCGTCGCCTGCGGGGTACGCCCTAACCCTGTCATATATCCCACAACTCGTAATATTCATAAGTTTACTGCATGGGATTTGGCAAAAGTTTTACAGTCGGCCGCCTGCCTGACACCAGGTATATATATATTAAATATGTATATATTTTAGAACGAAAAAATTTACACTGATTGATGACTTTTACAACACAAATTAAAATGAAATATGAATTAAAAAATATAAAAAAAAACACATAAAAATGAAAACTATTTGGTAGATCGCTTTCTTTTATACATTTTAACTGCTGTTTCTCGATTTATTTCCCAGCAAAAATCAGCTAGCATTGCTGGGGTCCACTTGCCGCTGTATCTTTTTTCCATATGTGCAATGTCTTGGTGGAATCTTTCACCATGCTCATCAGACACGGCACCAAGATTTTCTGGGAAAAAATCTAAATGCGAATGCAAGAAGTGAATTTTTAAAAACATATTGCATCCAAGTTGATGATACGACGAACGCAGTTCTTCTATCAGCTCTGTGTAATTTTCAGCCTTTTTATTGCCAAGAAAATTTTGACATACATTTTCAAAAGCTACCCATGCTCTTCTTTCTTCACCTACCAACTTTGATTTGAACAGTAGAACAGACTCAGAACACAACTAAATACATGTACATACCAACGTTCACAAATACCGCTGCCTGCAACTTTATGCAAACAATTCTAGTGCAAACAAAAAATGCTATTGCGTCGAAACTAGACGTGCTAGGTGAATTCTAACTACATATTTGGATTTAACGTAACTAACGTAATAACTTCCATATATACATTTTTTTGCTCTTATTTTGATGCCGACCAGTGTTATTTAAAAAATGGCAAATTGTGCAATAATTACGTGTCGAAAGAACAGCAGGAAATGGAATTTAAATAAAGGAGACATATTGTACAACCAATAAGTCGAAACTATATTTATATTTTGTGAATATTAGAAACAAAAATCAAGAAACATTAATCAAAAGTCTAAAATGTGTTTAATAACAAAGTAAGGTTGACAGCCATTCTATTGTGTATTATAGTATTCTATGCCCCTGTGGCTAATAAACCAGTAATATTGATATTACAGACAGACACTTTCATTTTATATACAGGGTTATTTTTTAAAGAGCAGCCAAATTTTAAAATTGAGTTCAAATATATTATAAATGATACACAGTTATTTCAGTTTTTGAAAACACGAGTTAATAAGGCTCCTAATTTTATTTGAAATTATCCCAAATTGAATGTTAACTACGGGCGACAACGTTTTTGCCTACGCATCAACCCTTACGTAATATCCTATAAAGTAATATCCTACAAAAAAAACATAAAAGAAAAAACGGGTCAATTACGGTACGAACAACGATTGGAATTGTCGGCTTAAGCAATAAAAGAGTTGACTTCCGAACGGGTGCCAAGTTCCTTAACAGTCTTTTTTGTCACAAGAACTTCCAGTCCACCTGATGAGTGGCTACATCAGATGAACATCGGCTATAGATGCATTGTCACCTCTGAGGACGGTAATTATACTGGATCTCTTTCCCCTCCAAACCGGAACACGTTTGATATAAAAAAAAATTACGTACTTTGACAATTGTAACTTGGCAAGTTTTATATTTAAAAAAAAACCATCCAAGCCAGTGTTAATACTAGGCATAATTCTAGGTTATCTGGTCTTCTTTCAGTACCCTGTCTGACAGTATTTACATCAACCACAGAAAATATTTTAAGTAGTCTTGTAGGCTACCTTTGTTTGACTTACTAAAAACCAGTGCTTGAATACAATCCTACCTAGATAATATATTACCTTGTATACATAAAAACTGTCGGTGTCTTAATGGGAAACATTAAGTTTGTCCTTACAAGAGGTTCATTCATTTAAGTGTTGCATGTTGTGTAAAAACTCAAATTTACTGATTTTCGTGTCTAGTCGTGTTGTTATTGTTCTTTCCTTACTGTCACAGCATCCTAATTAACAAAAGTATAAGAAGGTAGAGCCACGTTGCAGCTATTATGGTTGTAGCTGAATGGATCGGCTCGACCGGGGAAGGACCACGCTCTCATAGAATACTAGCGTAAAATAGCAGCATAATACTGCTGTGTTTCGTATGGTGAGTGTAGAGAACTCGAGACCCTTTTTACTGGAATTGAGGCATTCCATCTTAGTCCTGAAGGGTGACAAAGCATCTGCATTTCGATTCTTAATCGAGGTTAAATGTAAATGTCTATTGGCCACAGCATTCACTTTTGATTCGGTTGATTGTGTGCTCGTTTGTCACCCTAATCTTATAAAAAGTAAAAAAAGCAAGCGTTCTATCGGGTCGGGCATAGGTTCACAGATACATCTAAAAGCTAGTGTAGCTTGTGTTTGTTATAAAAATTTGAAATTAGCACAGCAAGACAACATAAGGTGTCGTGATGATGATGATAATGAATCAGTGATTAAAAAAATTGTCTTAATCATTATAAAAATAACTATGCACTTACGTAACAA
Source organism: Parnassius smintheus behrii (assembly GCA_036936625.1). Lineage (NCBI taxonomy): Eukaryota > Metazoa > Arthropoda > Insecta > Lepidoptera > Papilionidae > Parnassius > Parnassius smintheus. The sequence continues at coordinate 18,429,220 of JAUPFT010000004.1, read as the reverse complement.
TAAGATAAACGCCGTGGTGAATAATATATTAACGTTCCCATTGGCGACGAACATCGTATACAATAAGGCCCCCGTTGTTGGAGCTTGTCGTAAAACCAGTCCGCGTAGAGTAGCCCCCATCCAGGGCAGAAACAGGTATTCACTTAACGGGGAACGCTAGTATATGAAATAAATTTAAATATGTTGTAAAATAAATTGATTTTGCAAACGTGTTCAGATTTCAGACAAAAGCGCTCCCTAGCTTTCATAGTAAGTGATCACATCAGAATTTAATTCACAGCAATGAAATACTTTAGTGTATACCACGTGATCGGCGTTGAAGGAAAATATCGTGACGATGACATTCATCCATCACACGTTGGAACATCGCAGTGGAATCTTCTCTGCTCCAAAACTTTCGGAAATGAGTGGAGGGCTTTGCTCAGCAGTGAAACATATCTAGGCTGTCGAATATGTTTTCTTAAGTCACATTATTTGTAGAATTATTGTTTGGCCACATTCAGCGCTTTTTTTATTTTTATCGCGTAATTCATAACGAAACAAAAAACTCATTCGTACCATTTCTGTACCCACCCTTAGAGAGCATAAACGTGTGTTTTTTTTCTCCCTATTGCTTGGTGATTCTACCGCATTCGCAGTTGCACATAGGGTTGCCTGATCGCGTTTCATATTTTACGGGAATCGACAAGATTAAAATAAAGGACATAAGATGAAAATAAAGGATAATATCCTTTTACAATTTTACAGCATTTTATAAAAAACAATATATTATATTGTTTTTTATATATTGTTTTTTATAAAATGCTGTTATGGTATCAGTAGCATTTTTTTACTTTCTCGTTTTTTTGACTTTATTTTATGATATATTTTATGAATTGACTGCCTCGTTGGCCTAGTGGTTGTAGTAGTGCGACTGCTGATCATGAGGTCCTGGGTTCGAATCCCGGGTCGGGCCAAAAAATTAATTATTAAGTTTTACCGTCAAGAAATTCTCAGTAGTTGCCCAGAGTCAGGAAGTTAGCGGTATCTCACCCCTGTGCCTCGGAAAGCACGTAAAGCCGTTGGTCCTGCGCCTGATCTCTCTCCGGTCGTGTCGGTTTACCGTCCCATCGGATTATGAGAGAAGGAAGAGAGAGTGCACCTATGCTTGCGCATACACTTGAGCACTATAATCCTGTCCTGCGCCGATAGCTAGCCTCCGTTGAGGCAGGCCGCCGTGGCCGTAATTCGGTGTGGAGGACATTATTATTATCATTATAAGCATTTTTTTTTATAAAAAACAATATTAATTATTTCATTGTTCTGTGAGTCATATATGAACATTTCGATTTTATAACTATTGTGGTTTTTTCCGTGAGGGAAATAATTAACATATTATAAAGTAATTTATCTCTCAAACATTGTCACCTCCAAGTGATTTTTAAACTCTGACCTAGCGTGCATAGGAAATGTATAATACGCGCGATATTGCCATTTCTCTGTTAAAGAATTTAAATTATCAACAAAATTAACAAGATCAATTTTTGGGTCTAAAATAGAGGACATCCAGGACGTCTGGCAACCCTGATTTCATATGACCTTGATACGTATGCTGACGCGACGTTGACATCTTGGCGTCGTATTATTTTATTTCTCGTACAGCTTGGACCGTCTTTAAAAGAACATTTTTGATTCGATTTTCAAACTAAATAGTAACTGCAGTCCGTTGTTATTGTACGGATTGTTCTCGGAGTGAGGATTTATGTGTAAGTATTGTTTTTAAATGTACTTTATATTTAAATAGTGTAGTTCAGTTAAGTTATACTTATTAAAAACACTACAAAAACTCGGCGTTTGATTCTAAATATTCGTTATTTAATTATATTACAGTCTATAAAAGTCCACTGCTGAACATAGGCCATAGGCCTCTTCTACTTCTCCTTATCGGGGGATTTTGTACTAGTTGTCATGATTAGTGGCGGGTTGTTATCAGGAAGATGTTACTGTCCATCTCCTGTGTCCCTGTATCGAATCTTTCAACACCCACGGGACGAAATGAGGTAGTGAATATTCCAACGCCAGGAATTATTTTAATTTGATTGTTACATTACTTATATTAATGCGTTAATTAATACCTACCAAAACCAAATTAGGGGTTGGGTTGTAGGGAAGCTAAGCAAGTAGGTAGAAGGTAGGCTGTACCTAAATAAAAATTATAGGTAATTAGAACCCTATTTATATAAATAAATAGGGTCCTTTAATTAAATGTTATTTACCTTATATTTATTTTTTAAATTAATCTCGCTAACACTCGGTTATAGGTACATACCTACTTACAACGCCAAAAAATTACAATATCAATTTTTAACCCCTCAAGTACCCGGCCATTTTATTTTTTTACACGTCAAGTGTCAGGGGCTATGCAGGAGGTAATAAAGTAATACCGGTAGGTGCTAATGTAAACAATGATATCTTTTTAATTTTGTATGCCAGCTATTTAAAAACTTATACGCATCGAATCATTATGAATTGAACTATTTAACTCTACTTTATAAATTCTATTTTTATAATACTATCAATCTTTCAAAACTATGTGGCGTAATTTTGCCGATTTCTTGTACATAAAGGGTAGGGTAGGTATATATTAAGGTATTGATTTTATTTGCATAACAGTACAACATTACATCAAAAGATGTTATAAAGTCGCACCCGTCAATACATTTTTTTACACAACCAACTGTTTAATATCTACCTCCTTTTATGCGGCAAAACAAAAACAGGCTAAAACAATCGAAATTTGTAAACAATGAAGTTTGCACTTAATACGCCACATTACGGCCTTGTATTTAATCTATGTTATTCAAAGATTAAAATAAAAAACAAACAGCGTTTACTTTTAATTTAAAAGCGAGTTGCGACTACTTGCCAAATGGACACACGGGGTCGGCTAACACACGGACATGCATATGCTGTCAACCCTGTCCGGGTGCCATGACAGTTGAGGGGTTAACGAAATGTTACCGTCGTAGGTTTAGTGATTTAGCAACCGTTTCATATTAACTTTATATCAATGTTTTCAAGTTCACAATAGTACTGATCAAATTTTAACAATTACAAAATCTTTGTACGTTTTATAATAAATAAAAGTCTAATTTATTTTGTGCTAATTTGTGAAGCATATATATTTTGTCTTTGGTTGCGCGGAAAACCATTCGTATTATTATATTTGACGGTAGGTGCCAAGTCGCTGGTTCCTTTCCGAAAACGATATCATTCATACCCTCCTATCGACACATCGGGGTGGTGGGGTGGGAGGGGCAAGAAGATGATTCTAGTATGTCACGTAATCATCGGAGCCGAGGATATATAAGACACGCGCGACCGTTGCGCGAGCCTCTTCCCGCCGCGCCAGTCATTGGAACAACAGCTCTCTTCCCGCCGCGCCAGTCGTTGAAACCATACGGCTCTTCCCGCCGCGCCAGTCATTGGAACAACAGCTCTCTTTCCCGTCGCAGTCGTCGTTGAAACCACACCGCTAGTAGAAACCGCTTTAGCCTGGAAGCAGTCGAGCTCCAGGAGACCCGCCTCACCTCGTGTGAGATATAGTCGCGCACCGCCTCGCCCCAGAGTGTCTGTCCAGAAGAAGTTCCAGAAGTTGCAGCTATAGTGCTCAACAGGATAGAAGAAACCCCGGTGAGTCAATATTCCTTTAATTAGTTCCTGCCTGATATAATTGTTTTAACCCGCTCCAATTTGTGTTTTCCTAATCAGGCAGGATTCTTTTTCATCGACTTGGCAAAATAATAGTTTTAGTTTTAGGGAAGAGCGAGTGCATTATACCGCATGCTATAGTAGTCGCCTTTACGTAAGCGTAGAAGCAATCGCATATACAGTCCACTTTAGTTAATATCTCGCGTAATACGTTTAAGGTTCGACCGGGGAATTAGACTTCGGCAGCCTTAGACACGTGGCTCCACCATTTTATGGTCACTTCGGCAGGATTTGGTCGAATTGTTGAATTAATTAATTAGATAATGCACTCTAATTTATGGAATAGACTTAAATAGTGTTCGTTTAAATTTAAATTTTGATTAGGTACTCGCAAACAGAATTATTCGTTTTATAGCGCTCGTATTTGATTAAATTTAAAGCCTATTAAATAATTGAAACAGTGTAATAGGAACCGTTTGATACGCTTACCCACAATCTTGATAAAATTATTGAGTGCAAATGACGCGTCACCTCGACTCGCTGCGCAGGTGTTCGATTTAATTACGTAATACGGCATACCGAGTGTCCATCCTTCATGTTTGTGCGTTGTGAGATTAATTGTGATTAATATAACTTTATTATAATAATTTAAAAATGGCAGTTAGTGGAAGTGAAATCAAAATTAAAACGCTTTATGCCAAGAGGGACATACTCTTTTCGCGTATGCAGAATATAAGTGATTATATAAAGAACATTAATATAGAAGCAGTGCGGGAAACCTTTTTGAATGAAATCGAAACGATAGATTCTTTGCGGATAGATTACGAAAGAATATTAGACCAAATTAATCATTTGGAATTACAAATCGACCCGAAATACATAGTGAACTACCAACCGCTGCTGGCAATCGAAGATATGTTGTGTCGCGTGAAAAGAACTGCGAGATCCCTACAATCTCAAAACGAAGCAAAGCCGGAAACACAGGTACGTCCAAGTGACTGAATTAGGTTGCCGCCAATAGATATTCCGGTATTCAATGGTGATATTAAGACGTGGTCCTTCTTCTTCAGTAGCTTTCAAAACAATATACACAATAACCCATCGTTATCGGACGCCGAAAAATTATATTACTTAATTAGTAAACTTAGTGGCAGGGCACAGTCGATCTGCTCTGGTTTTACACCTACAGCAAACAATTACTTATTAATATTCGAAACGCTTAAAACTAAATATGAAGATAGGAGAATGTTAGCTTCCGAATATTTGAACCAGATATTCGATCTTAAACCTATATCATCCGCGAACATCAACGGCTTAGAGCAGTTTCTAGATAAATTTGTGGCATCGGTGGCTGCACTTAAGAATTTGAAATTTAATGATCTTATGGACGTGGTGTTTCTCCATGTTGCATTAAAGAAATTAGACCCCGACACCGTGCGTGCGTTTGAAATGGAGCATCGTAGCTCGGAGATGCCTTCCTTTCATTCATTAGCATCGTTTGTGCGAGATCAAATAAAGGTGATGCAGCGCTCTCCGAACGTTAAACAGGAGATTAAAAGGTGCGTCGACCGTAGACAGACTCAACCATCTAAAATAGCAGGGTCGTTAACTTACGTAACCGCTACGCCAACATCACTCCAGCATACTTGTATAGTATGTAAAGATAAACACGGTAATTTATATAATTGTGCGACTTTTCGTAAATATTCACCAAGCGAGCGTTATAAATTAGTAAAGACAAACAACCTATGTTTGAACTGCTTAAGCGATAAGCATTTAGTTGCAAAATGCAATTCGAGTTCCGTATGTAGCAAGTGCGCCAGGAAACATCACACGCTATTACATCTTGAAAATAGCAACGTAGCGGCGTCAAGTAAAGCGGACAAGGAATTCGCCCCTACTAAGGTCAACGATTCTAGCGGTCGACCTGGTGATGTCGCTCTGTGCTCATTGGCAAATATGGGAGCACAACCTCCTTCAACCGTGTTACTGGGTACGGCACGTATTTTGGTTAGGGATTCGCGTGGAAACGAACAAAGCGTCCGTGCACTGCTGGACAGCGGAGCCCAAAATAGCTTTATAACGCGACAATGTTGTCAGCGCTTAGGCTTAGTAATAAATAGGTCACTTTCATGTCCTGTAGTTAAAGGCATCGGACGTACTAGTAAAGCTACCCGGGGATATATAAATTTAAAATTTTATTCTCGGATAGATCGTAATGTTAACTTTGATATAAATGCACTAGTAGTAGATAGGGTCACTGAACGGTTGCCAACCGTTTCGGTTGACACCTCGGCAATGATTGAATTTAAGAATTTGACTCTGGCGGACGACACTTACGCCGTTCCTGGAAACATAGACATGCTCATTGGAGCATCGCTTTTCCCTCATCTTTTGTTAAACAATAAGGTCAGGGGCAACTCCTCGCATACCGCGCCTTACGCACTGGAAACCGTATTGGGATATGTTATCCTTGGCTCCGCCCCCATCATAGATAGCATTTCGGCAACATCCTGTTGTTGCACCGTCGCTGTCGAACCTCCCGAATTATTGACTCGCAATTTTCGGGAAATAGGGGAGGGGAACATCCCGCGCTCGGGTAATAAATTATGCGAAGGGTCGAGAAGCAAGACGTTAGAGTCTGTTGTTAGGAAACCTGTTGTAGTTTCGTCGCAGCCGAAGGGAACGCCAAGTAGGGATAGCCCTGGAGCTAGGTTTACCAACACCGCGAACAAGGCCCATATTAGCAAGATTAGATCGCCCCGCAACCCGTCAGGTGACATATTCAGTGCTCGAATCGATCTAGTTAGTGGAAGCGCGCGGCGCGGATCGAGGTCACGGTCGCGGCGCATGGAGACACCGAGCCGCTGCGACAGAAAGCGTGCCTCACTGGAGGCTACGGAATAGACCTGCTGAGGCCAATCTTGCTTGGCGGGAGGAAGTGAGACTTCGCGAGCAACAAGCCATATGCAGTGTTGTTCCGAAGCGTTCATCGCATAGTTTCACCGCTTATTAATAATTATAGCTTAGTCGCTTAGAAATTGCATACTTGTGATTGGATAGTTTTATTATTTAAATATTAGTTTGTCGTTGATAGAATTATATATTGGTATTTCCTTAGTGTTTGTTTAGCTTGTTGGTGTTCCGTAAAATTAAAAATAAAATAGTATAGTTTAGCCGCGCCACAGCAATACGCTGTGTTATATTTAAATCATTTTTGTCGTTACAGTGTAGCCTTTGTAGTTTAAAAGTCGATAAGTAGTGTTTGTTCGTATATCGTTACGTCCGATTACAACTATGCTGAGTTGCTAGTATTACGTGAACTTCAATGTGCGCACTTCTCTGAAGAAATTAGAAGATTACAATCGAATAGAGCTTGTAGTCGCGCCTTTCAACGCCTTAAGCCATTTTTACAGGATGGGATTGTAAGGGTAGGTGGACGCTTGTCCAACTCGCAATTGAGTTTCGACCAACGGCACCCTATTGTTTTACCGCGTAAAGACCATATCATGAACTTATTAGTCGACTACCATCATAAATTGAACTCGCACGCTGGCCCCGACTTGTTGATGTCGATTTTGCGTCAGAATTATTGGATTCTTTCTGCACGTAGTTTAATACGCAATCGGGTGCACAGATGTATAGCTTGCTTTCGGGCACGCCCCAAGCCGTCATTTCCGGAAATGGCGGAACTTAGATCTTGTAGAGTAATACAATCAGTAAAGCCCTTCACGCACACCGGGTCTGATTTCGCTGGTCCGTTTAAGGTCACGCTCACTCGCGGGCGTGGTATAAGATCCACAAAGGCTTACGTCTGCATTTTCGTATGTCTAACTACTCGAGCGGTGCATATAGAACTCGTTGGTGATCTAAGCACAGCAGGCTTTATGGGTGCATTTAAAAGATTTCTTTCCCGCCGTGGCCCTGTAAGTAGATTGTATTCGGATAACGGTACGAACTACGTCGGTGCAAAACGTATTCTATCGGAACTACATGAGCTCTTAGCTAGCAAGTATTATAATTCGGAGTTTGCTCACATTCTAGCCGAGAACCGCATTGAGTGGTCTCTGAACGTCCCAGCCGCGAGTCATTTTGGGGGCAATTGGGAGACTAATATCAAGAGTCTAAAGAGTCATTTATACCGAGTAAAAGGAGATCAAATTTTGTCCTTCGAAGAGCTAAGTACGGTGCTCGCTCAAATTGAATGCGTAATGAATAGTCGCCCACTTTGTCGTACGTTGTCTAGTGACCCCTCGGAACCGCTGGCTCTAACTCCAGCACATTTTTTGAATTTAACGCCTTTAAAGTATTTGCCAGCCGCAGATATGGATGAGAACAGACTTAGCATTTCCGCACGCCACAAATTATTAGATCGGTTAGTGCAATCGTTTTGGAAACGATGGAGGATGGAATACTTGCATACTTTGCAGTCTCGGCAAAAATGGAACACAGCAACTGAGCCTTTAGCTGTAGGAACTGTAGTTGTGCTCACCAAAGAGAATACACCGCCTCTCCACTGGCCGTTAGGAATTGTCGAAGAGGTCTATCCCGGTTCCGACGGAGTAGTTAGGATAGCTCGCGTTAAGACCACGGTTGGGTCTTACTTGCGTCCGGTTGTCCGTTTGTGCCCCCTGCCTCTTCCATAATTTAAATTAGCTTTCTAGATTAAAATTGTGGTTGAATTTAGGTGATCTTAGCGTTAGTTAGTTATTTTGTTAGTTGATCTTAGCTCTAGTTGTATTAGTTAATTTTGAAGGAAATCCTTCAAGGGCGGGGGAGATGGTTGCGCGGAAAACCATTCGTATTATTATATTTGACGGTAGGTGCCAAGTCGCTTGTTCCTTTCCGAAAACGATATCATTCATACCCTCCTATCGACACATCGGGGTGGTGGGGTGGGAGGGGCAAGAAGATGATTTTAGAATGTCACGTAATCATCGGAGCCGAGGATATATAAGACACGCGCGACCGTTGCGCGAGCCTCTTCCCGCCGCGCCAGTCATTGGAACAACAGCTCTCTTCCCGCCGCGCCAGTCGTTGAAACCATACGGCTCTTCCCGCCGCGCCAGTCATTGGAACAACAGCTCTCTTTCCCGTCGCAGTCGTCGTTGAAACCACACCGCTAGTAGAAACCGCTTTAGCCTGGAAGCAGGAGGAAGCTCCAGGAGACCCGCCTCACCTCGTGTGAGATATAGTCGCGCACCGCCTCGCCCCAGAGTGTCTGTCCAGAAGAAGTTCCAGAAGTTGCAGCTATAGTGCTCAACAGGATAGAAGAAACCCCGGTGAGTCAATATTCCTTTAATTAGTTCCTGCCTGATATAATTGTTTTAACCCGCTCCAATTTGTGTTTTCCTAATCAGGCAGGATTCCTCTTCATCGACTTGGCAAAATAATAGTTTTAGTTTTAGGGAAGAGCGAGTGCATTATACCGCATGCTATAGTAGTCGCCTTTACGTAAGCGTAGAAGCAATCGCATATACAGTCCACTTTAGTTAATATCTCGCGTAATAGGTTTAAGGTTCGACCGGGGAATTAGACTTCGGCAGCCTTAGACACGTGGCTCCACCAGTCTTTGTTTTCGTTTTGTTATAAAAATACTTTACTTACTACTTTTTTCAGGTTTCGATTCACATCGACGTCTGTCAATATGGTGAAAGCACGAAAGTATGTTGTAAGGAGAAACTTCCAAGGAGTGCCTAAGCGTGACGATTTCGAAATAGTAGAATATGAGTTACCACCCTTAAAGGAAGTTATTGTCAAAACGGAGTGGATTAGCGTAGATCCCTACCTACGATCTTTTAATTCAATGTACACCACACCTTTTGATCAGTTTTCTTTTCAAATTGGTGAAGTTATAGAAAGCAAAAATTCCAAATATTCAGTTGGAGCAAAAGTAGTTTCCCATATAGGTTGGTGCGACTACGGCATAGTAAAGATTTTTGATGATCCGTTAACGAGACCATATAAATTACCAGATCTAAAAAGTTTACCTACGTCTTATGGAATTGGAGCCGTTGGGATGCCTGGAGCAACTGCTTATTTTGGATTCTTAGAAATTTGTAAACCGAAATCTGGTGAGACTGTAGTTGTAACTGGTGCTGCTGGAGCTGTGGGGTCAATCGTCGGACAGATTGCTAAAATTAAGGGGTGTAGAGTAATCGGCTTCGCAGGCTCCGATGAAAAAGTCAAATGGTTAGAAAACGAACTTGGCTTTGACAATGCTTTCAATTACAAAACCGTGGATATTACGAAAGCTTTAGAAGAGGCTGCTCCAAAAGGTGTTGACTGTTATTTCGATAATGTTGGTGGAGAAATTAGTAGAAGGGTCGTTAGACAAATGAATACATTTGGGAGAGTGGCGTGTTGCGGAAGCATCAGTACATATAACGATGATCCGGATAAAATGTCTAAAGCTACAGTTCTGCAACCGTATTTGGTTTCGAAGCAGATTAAAATTGAAGGTTTTGCAGTTTCCAGGTGGGTGGGTTTTTTTTTTAGTATAGGGTGACAAACGAGCACACAGTCCACCTGATGGTAAGTGGTTGCTGCGGCCCATAGACATCTACATCTATCTTCCATTACAAATCAAAATGCAGATGCGTTGTCACCCGTGAGGACTGAGATGGAATGCCTCATTTCCAGTAAAAAGGGTCTCCGGTTCTCTACACTCACCATACGAAATACAGCAGCATTAAGCTACTATTTCACGCTGGTATTCTGTGAGAGCGTGGTCCTTCCCCGGTCGAGCCGACCCATTCGTGCTATAACTATACTACTAATATAATTGCAGCATGGCTCTACCACGTATATATACTCATTATATATAACAATGTTTTTGTTAACAACAAATATAAATTTACCACACGAGACGCATTCCATAAAAGCAAGCAGCTAATTAATATCACTAGTGCATCCGAAGCTTCCATGCAGCATAAAATTTCTGTGGACAAACATAAATCCTGAATAAACGAACGATAAAAGAGTTAACATATATTATATGGATATTATAAATCTACTTTAATTAATTAGTCTAAAATAAAATCATTAATTTCTCAGTTCCTCCTAATGGAGATTTAATTTAAATACTAAGAGTAAGTTTTCAATATTACATATATATACATATATATAATGTATATATATTATTACATATATATACATTATATATACATACCTATTTTACTTACCATTTCGCAACGTTTAATTTATTTATTTATTTATACTCTTTATTGCACACAACATATAAATTTATGTACAATTCGGTGGCAGTGATCTCTTCCAGGAAAACCTTGGTAACGTACGAGTAGCACCACATATTATTTATTCTATGCCTTGGCGAAGGAGATCCGTAAATAAAAGTGTGCATAAATAGTAGATAAATGAGTATACATTAATACATATTATAAGCTTAATAAGTACATACTTACATGTGTTTTTAATATATGTATTATTAACAGCTCTAAGTAACCACGGAAAAACAGCCATGATGTGAGAATGGGAAAAGATGCAAAGTAATACGGACACTCACGCACAGCGATAAAGGTTTATTTAGCTTCCGTGGGCAATTTATCTTATTAATAATAATTATGTAGGCTATTAAAAGTCGGCCAGCAGTCAACATCAAAAGAGTGAAACTTCTGTACGTAGTACTATTATTTATTTTGTGGTACTGCTAGATTTGACGGAAATTTTTTCAAGTAACACTATAAGACGGTTTGCCTCATTGCCCACAGACCTGGCGGTTTGGTGAACGCAGGTCCGATGTCATCGCACCAGTAATGTTGCTCTAATTATTGTCTGTGTCTCTACACTATTAGTTCGCAGGTCTAATAAGGCCCCATTGATACCTAGAATCCCTAATTTTATGATTAAGCTAGGCATTGATTTATATGTTACACTAGATAAGTAATTTCCGCGCCAAAGCGTTGTCACTTCACATAAGGCCACAGCCTTATACTCAGCGAACGTCGGTTCAGTGTTCAAGGTGACGCCGTCCGAGTTAAGCCGAACGATTCACAACAAAAAATGGGTGAATGCGTAGTGAAAGAATGCGTTTCAAGGTCACAAAAACATAATAAATCAAGCGGAATCACTTTCCATACGTAAGTTTTAATTTATATATTCATATTAACGTTTAAAACACTAAAAAATTAAATAAAATATCGAATATTGCCATTTAGGTTCAATGTTGCCACTTTTCCGCATTTGTGATTATCCTACATTAATGGGAGACTAATTAATGGAGTAAGTTAATTTGTTACCTCCGATTTTAAATATTTTGGAAATTATAATAAAAACTACGTATTAACTTTCATACAATATAATTAATTATTCTTATTTTAGTTTATTCTTGAATTATCTTTTAAATATATTTTATTACCTATTTTATATTAATAATTTTATATTATTTATAATTTCGTATACATTTTATATTAATTATATTTTATTAGATACCTATTTTTATTGTTTGATTTATTAGAACCATAAAAATACGTTTTATTTCATCATTATGTTTACTTCTATTTATCTGATAAGCTTTGTATCCCTTTTTTTCTAAGGGGACGTAATAAAGATTTTAAAATAAAATATACTTTTTTAATATAAAAACAATTAACTGCAGCTTAAAAAAAACTCATTTTTATTGCGTATTTTAGGTAAAATTTCATATAGTAAGCCACACCAACCCGCCCTTGCATGTTTGTGTGTCTATCTTTTTCTAATCTTACGACGACGATATTGTTTTCGCAACTTGTGTAAGTGAGATAGATATATGTTTACTTAAAATTGTTATTAGTTTCAAAGCTACGTCGTCGCGTTTGGATAGTGGTTACACTTTTTTCGACGCGCGGTAATGTGGTTTGCTCCTCTAGTCTTGTATAACTCAATGAAGCTAGGTATTATAAAGTTCTAAAGTTATTAAGGCCTTAAAAGTGGCATTCTTATCATTTACTTATTCGCTGTTTCACTGACTCTGACTGAAAAACTTAGATCGCTTATAGGTTACTTAGAAACTTGATAGTTGACGAAACTACATAACACCGAATATATTGTGTCGACGTTTTATTCTTATAATTCTAACTAATATAAGCAAAACGCTAAAGATACACGCAAGATAAAACGTTGAAGTTCATTTATTAACTAAGATTGAATAAGGATCACCAGCTGATTAGTAACGGCCAGTACGGTTTCCGTCGCGGTTGCTCGCTGGTTATCTTCTGGGTTACATAACTTATAAATGGGCGGCGGCAGTAGAATCCAAGGAGGTGTTGGCCATTAGTTTGGACATAGCGAAGGCCTTCTATCGGGTTTGGCCCAAATCGCTTCTTAAGAAGCTTCCCTCCTATAGAAAGGCTTCTAGAGAAATTGTGCAAGCAGATGGGAGCATCAAGGTATCAGTAGACGGTGCATGCTCCGATTGCAAGCCCATTAACGCTGGTGTTCCACAATGCTGCGTGCTATCGCTAACGCTGTTTCTTCTGCATATCAATAGCATGTTGCAAACCGGTAACATTCATTGCTGTACCGACGATAACACTGGTGATGCATTATACACCAGCCGTGTCAATATTTCACGGGAAGACGTCGCCGAGTACCGGTATAAACTTGTGCCTGAAGTCGAGACATTGTTGAACAAATTCTAAAGGGCGACTAAATCTAGTTCAGTTCAATCCCCACAAGACAAGTTTGCGCGTTTACCGCTAATAAGAACCTCTACGTCGTATCTCCTCAGTTTTAAGGTCCTCTCCTTGTTTCCTCAGCCAGTATCGGAATCCTAGGAGCCAACATATCGAGTGACGTGCAGTTTCGTGGTTACTTGTAAGAGTAAATTGGCATCTAAAAAGCTTGGCGTACTCAGCAGAGCGGGGCGGTATTTCATGCCAGCACACCGCCTGCAACTTTACAACGGGCAGGTTTGGCCGCACATGGAATACTGTTCCAATCTCTGAGCTGAAGCTCCCCAGTGCAAGCTCATTCAATTTGATCACATCCAACGCAGAGCTATTCGAATCGTCGGTGACCGAGCTTATTCCGAACGGCTTGACTTACCTGCACTGCGAATAGATGTTGCATATCTTTGCGTATTTTATCCCATTTACCACGGGGAATGCTCTGAAGAATTATTCGGACTAAGTCCAGCCACACAATTTTACCACCGCACATCGCGACAAAACATGTGATACCATCCATACCAACTGGATAACTGGCGGTCCACTACTTCTTCCTCGCAAAGCTTCCCTGCGGAATCGACAACCATCAGAAATCTTCCGGACCGATACGACTTAGGGACCTTTTAGAAAATGGCCTATTCCTTTTTAAAAGGCCGGCAACACATCTGCAATTCGCCTGGTGTAACGATTGTTACCTACCATCAGGTGAACCGTACGCTAATTTGTCCCTCTCCTATGAAAAAATACAGTAACATTATACATGGTAACGTATCGGTCAAGCTGACAACCCCAAACGCATAACTTTATCATACCTTTTTACATTTATATTTTGGGTGGGATTTACCTATGCTTTTACTGGGTTTATAAAAAACGTAACAATTTTTAACCTTAAAAAGGAACTCACTTGATACATTTATGTCATCCACGTAAAGTTTATACTTATCACTCATCAATACAACATGTAAATCGTTTGGTAAAGGTTTTTCGTCCAAAGTCACAATTTCTAGTTTGACATTCGAAACCAAACCCAAGATTAGGCAAACCAGCGTTATAAACGGGGCAGATAACGTAGCTTTCGACCTGCGCACATAAATTTTCTCAGCGCGATTGAATGTCTTAGTCCAGAAATATTCAACGCTAGTGTCGACATAATCAAGCAGGGCTCCTATTATGGGAAGTCCAGAATTTGAATATGTCATATACTTAGGATGAGAAGAATCACCACTAGCCATTTCTTTTTTGAGGTATGACCGTAATTTTGCACAAAATTGTTAATTTTAAACTTTATCTATAATCATACTAATTAAGATTGGCGAAACTGACTAAAATGTCAAACATGATTTATTTATGGCTTGTATTGAACGGAGTGACAACAGTGACAATGAAAAAAAGTAAAACCAGCCATTTCTAGTACATAGTATCTCGATGGCCATTTCTAGCCATTTATATTTTTGTATTTTTATAGCAGTGAGCACAAACGAGAATGTGCGGCTCACCTGATGGAAACCTGAAACCTTGCTAATACTTACTGTAGTACTTATAGTAGGTATAAGCAAACAATTTTTACAATAATAATTTACTAAAATTTAAAATAATCTCCTCCTAATCTATCGATATCAGTATTTATGTATATTTTAACTCTTTAAGCGCCTTGTTCACGGTCATGCACGACGCAAGACGCAAAACGATAATCAGTAGGCATGATGTACGTCAATAATTACAAGCAAAATGGACCGTGTATAAGCGCTTTAGTGGATTACTCAAAACAAAATAATCTGTACTTTGTGATTGATACATAGGAGCCCGGCCATTGGTCGTAAGCACAGCGGTCACAACCATTGTCGTGGAAGCTAATCATAAACGAAGTACAAATCGCTATTTATTCGGTTGAAGACAACGGTTTTCACCTAAGATTAAGTTTTCATTGGAATGTGTTTTGGAAATCGTGTAAGAGTTATGATATTTACAAAGACTTTATTAACAACATGACACGTGACAACGTGGACTCAGGAAGTGTGTCAGTCAATAAGGGCTACGTACCTTATACTCAAAATCACCGAAAGGATTCGCTGAATGTCTTACAGTCTCACATACCAACCTTGGATCAACCCTATGAAGTCATGGAGGCGATGTATGAGAAGTTCTAGATCTTGCTCTAACGCCATGCATGCATTCAAAACCTACAATACGGTTAGTATAAGAAACGACAACGGATTGACTGAACTATCGTAAGGTTGACTTATTTTGTAGCACAGCGTGAAGATCACTCATGTGAATGGGATGGAGCTGGTCTGCCTGCATGGCGTTAGTGCGTTTGGTAGGTACAGCCGCTAAAACACGTGTCATGGTCTTTGAGTATTCAACCAACTGGAGAGGCCATGCGCGTTAATTCCTAAACAAAAAGTCTGTCAATGTCAGGGGGTGCAAGGAAAACATACTACTGTATACGTAGACAGAGAATCCTATCTCTGTCTACGACTGTATACTTTACTAAATATGCAAAATTTTATCGCGTCACTATACATGCACACTATAGCATTTGTGTTAGTGTTCATTGCATTTACGCATACCATCAAATTCCACACGTGTTGATACACTGGCGAAGCTGTCACAGAATATATAATAGTGCTACGTACAGAAGTTTCACTCTTTTAATGTTGACTGCTTGCCGACGTTTAATAGCCTACATAATTATTATTAATGAGATGAATTGCGCACACAAGCTAAATAAACCTTTATCGCTGCGTGCGAGTGTCCGTATTACTTTGCATCTTTTCCCATTCCACTATCACGGCTGTTTTTCCGTGGTTACTTAAGGCTGTGAAGAATATATTAAAAATATATTAAAAACATATGTAAGTAGGTACTTACTAAGCTCATAGTATTTATTAATATATATGCTCACTTATCTACTATTTATGCACACTTCTACTTATGGATCTCCTTCACTAAGGCATATAATAAATAATATGTAGTGCTACTCGTACGTTACCAAGGTATGCCTGGAAGAGATCACTGTTAAGCGATGAGGCCCCGTAATTGTACATAAATTTATATGTTGTGTGCAATATAGAGTATAAATAAATAAATAAATTAAATGTTGCGAAATGGTGTGTAAAATAGGTAAGGTACCTATTCTAACTGATCGAATCACAGAAATCTAAATAAATGAACATATTTTTGCTACTATGCGAATTATGTGTCTAACTAATGCAACGTGCAATGTCCACTCGTCGCGAATCACAATTTAATAAATCGCTCGGAAGAAATAGGTAATGTAAACAGCAAATGAACCTTATATACGATTCGTAAATGAATTGTGATTGTATTCTAATTAGTTAAAAATCTTGTAAACAAAGTTTTAATTTTAGTGTTTTGTGATAACTTAAAATATTTTAATTACAAAAAACATGTAAGTTACCTACTTCAATTTACCTACGTAAATTTCATAAGTTACCTACGTAAATTTCAACTAAGTTTCATAATAAAGTACTTATGTATTACTTCTGTATTTAAATTATTATCTAATTCTTTTTTGCTATAAGTACTTATATAACAAAAAAATTAAATAAATGTATTATCCTTAGGTAACTTAAAAAATGATATAAGTATCTGAATCCTTTTGTTTGCTCATTATGCATCCATCCACGCAACAATTATAGTAGGTTCGAAGTTTTGCCATTATAATATATTAAATAGATTATACACATATATTATTTTTAAATCACATTAAAACATTTTGAACTATTTTATCCTATAATTAAATACTAAACACTAAACAAAAATTACAACAAGTGTTTACAAAAAACTATTTACGTAAACAGCGTTAAAAATACGAGTACATCAATCGCCTAGAACGAGCTAGCCCCGACTGCATATTACACCCTGGGTGAATCGCGATTTTACATGCGTAAGCAACGTAAGCCGAGGACAATGTCGATATATTCTACCGATAAACAAATCATCATAGTACGCATAAGTTCAGCGTTGGTAAAAGTGGTATTTAGTATTTTTTCATTCATTACCTACAGCCCTTCACAAAACTGCTGCTGAACGCAGGCCTCCCCCAAGGGGTGCCACAAAGCACGGGTCTGATCCACCTGCATCCATCGACTTCCTGCATGTATTATCAGGTTTCACATTGTGTTGGTGTCGATGTCGTAATGGACGAAAAGGGGAAATTAAACAGTAGCAGATGCATCTTCCATATAACTCCATATTTGGAGTTTTCTTCCACGTACAACCTCTCTGTGGAATAGTTTACCACCGGCGATTTTTCCGGACCGATACGACCTGGGGACCTTCAAGAAAAGAGCTTACTCCTTTCTAAAGGGCCGGCAACGCACCCTCAATTTTCCTGGTGTTGCGGTTGATCATGGGCGGCGGTAGTCACTTAACATCAGGTGAGCCGCATGCTCGTTTGCCCCCTCTTCTATAAAAAAAAATAATAACAACTCAAAATAATACAATATATTTTATAGGATAGTGTGACAAACGAGCGCACAGTCTACCTGATGGAAAGTGGTTGCTGCGGCCCATAGACATCCTCGATTACAAATCAAAATGCAGATGCGTTGTCACCCGTGAGGACTAAGATGGAAAGCCTCGTTTACAGTAAAAAGGGTCTCCGGTTCTATACACTCACCATACGAAACACAGCTGTATTAAGCTACTATTTTACGCTGGTATTCTGTGAGAGCGTGGTCTTTCCCCGGTCGAGCCGACCCATTCATGCTACAACTATACTACTAATATAACTGCAGCATGGCTCTACCACGTATAAAAATATAAAGTGCGATTGTCTACTCGTCTGCCAGCATGTCATTCAATTCTCTAGTTTCACCTGGAGCACTAGGAAAATACCTTTGCCCACTCTTTTTTAGACACCTCAGTTATGTCGCTTTATAAGAACCAATATTTATATCTTACTAGCAGCGCTCGCAGTTTACCCCAAGCTACAACTAAATATTTCCTGGCAGGAAAACTAAATAAATAATTTTGGCCTGACTCAGGATCCAAACCCGGGACCTCCTATTATTCTTATACATATTTTATGAAAATTTCAATCGATTACTATAGCTATTCAAAAGACATAGCCATTTACAGGTAATTATGAACGCATGCGACATAAGAGATTGCTCGACGAACACAGCTAGAATAAAAATACGAAATTGGTTGCTTACGCTTAGTTATGAGCAAACAGAAAAGCTGTTTCAAACATTGTCATAGTAGCTACGTGCCCAATATTGATATTGATATTGTTATTATAGCAGTAATTGAAAATTCAAAATACTGTAATATTAACAAATTATAATATCTATGTGTGTGTATGTATGTATATGTGATGTATGTATATATGATATATGTATGTTGCATGTATATTT